>JAWWES010000081.1:25222703-25257648 GCA_035583135.1 Lophotriccus pileatus | reverse complement strand
CGGCCGCGCCAGGGCAGGGAGCGGCGGGGCGGCAGCGCCCGGGGCCGGGGCCGGGGCCGGGGCCGCAGCCGGACCAGGGCCGCCACCGTCGCCTCCCCCAGCACGGTCCCCAACCAGGATGCTTCTCTCGGCAACGCTCCTGGAAAGAAGGTCTTTTCTCTCCCCCGTCGCCACGGACACGAGCTGCCGCCAAGCGTTTGCCTGCTTAACGCGTCGCAGGCGAGAGAGGATACGGGCTGCAAAGGAGCAGCCTGCCTGGTTTTTGTTCCTTGCAGTCGTAGAGGGAATAAAGTGTGTGTGTGTGAAAGGAGATAACGCCGCTGTTTACTCGTGTTCCCCCGGTAATCTTAAAGGAGATTTGCTACGAAAGTCAATGACACTTCACTCGGAAAATACTCGCTGTGCTCGACGCCGAATCCCCTCCCGACTGTGCCGCGCTGCCCGTAGTGGCACACCGGGAGGGTGCCCTTTCGGAGGGGCTCCCACTGTCAGGGGTGAGCAGAGGGCAAGAAGTTGTCTCCATCCCACAGCCTGTCCGGGAGCCCTCGCGGCTCCGGTACCCACGCAGAAGCCGAGGGACTCGGCCCGGGAGGTGGCACCGGGGGACGCGGCCCGGGAGTCTCCGACCCTGCTCTGCCCCCCCCCAAGGAGAAGTTACGGGTCTGCCTGCAAACACCCGTGTGCCCCGCCGAGATTTCCCGGCCGAGCCCCGCGCCTCCCCGCCCCCGGCCCAGCCCGACCCCGGGACGGCGGGGCAGGGCTTGCTGCGGTGCACAAGTAGTTGTCGTGAGTTTGTTCGTTCTCCGCCAGGCTGGTGCCCTCCCCCACGTAGAGCTCCCCTCACCCCGGCCCATGCGAGCGGCCGGAGGCACTCACCAGGTAGAGGGTGGGCTGCAGCAGAAGGACCGCGTACCAGTACACAGCCTGCATCCTCGCCGCTCAAACTTCCCCCGCTCTGCCTTCGCTGCCTCTTTGTTCCTTCCAGAACATAGATCCACCTGACATCCACTTTACAGAACAAGCAGAGCTCTCACCAGCCTAGACAAAAATGAAATTATAGACCCCATGACCACAAGACAAGGTTAGGCTTGAGACAAGGGGCGAAGAGAGGTGTGTAGGGAACGGGGCGGCGGGGGGGCGGGAGAGAAGGAGGAGATGGGGTGTGTGAATGGGGGTGGGGGAAACAAAAAACCGATTAAAATCGAGTTAATCCAGCGTCGGAGCAAAGTGATCGCACGGTCCGAGGTGGCAGCAGATTGCCTATAGGCAGCGCTCCCCGGCGCTCAGTCCTTTTACTGGGTAGGAGAGCCCCGTGGTGTGGGCTGGGATGGTCCGCGGGTGCCAGTGCCAGCCCTGCCCGCCTTCCTGCGCCCTCGGCGGGGACCGGGCTGCAGCCGCCCGCCTCTTGGCCGCAGAGCCCCGGCAGCGCTCTGGAAAGCGGAGCGGGGAGAGAAGGGTAGCAGACGCTGGGATCGGGGATCCGGATGCTCCTGGGCGCTTAAAGCCGAGGCAGAATGCTTTGCCTTCAGTGCGCTGGAGCAGGTTCTGCGTACCCCCACAAGTACCCACCTCCCTCTGCCGCTGCCAAAGGCGAGTCGTGCCTTGCCCCGGGCCGGGACCGCGCCCGGGGGCGCCCCGACGGGCGAGGACCCCCATCCCCGGCCCCAGACCTCCTCCGCCCCCGCGGCCCGCGGACAGCCCCGACGCCGCGGGGGGGCCGCGGCGGGGATACGTACGGCGTGGGGGATCCGACGGCGGCCGGGGCTCCGCGGGGCGCTCCATGGGCGAGCCTAGAGGGGCTGAGAGCCGCGGCGCAGCCCACCGCCCCTGCGCATCTCCTCGCCGCGCTCCGCGCCGAGGTGTCCCGCGGCCGCTGTGCATCCAGCGCAGGCACTGTCAGGACGGCGGAGCGGCTGGAAGGCTCTTCCCCCCCCTCTCCTCCCCTTCTCCGCACACGGCCGCGCTCCGGCTCCGGCCGAGCAGGACACTTACGGGAGGAGGGAGCTGCCCGGACCGCCCGCTCGCCTTCGGCGGGGGGCGAGGGCAGGAGCGGCGGCACCGGCGCTCCGGGGCGTCCAGGGCGATTTGTCTCTATTAAAAATGACTTATTGGCGAGGGAGCGGCGAGCGCCCGCTATTTAACTTCAGATAAAATCTATCTGCAAAGACCTTGGCCGATCATCTTAAAATAAAGCGCCGGAGCCGAGCACTGTCCGAGCCTCACTGCTTGGGGAGAGAGAGCGAGCAGTGGAGGGGGGAGGAGGGGGGGACTTGCTTGCCGAGGGGGAAGGGAGGAGGGAGGAAGGGGAGTTTAGCGGCGTCCCATCCTCTCCGCTGAACGGGGTGATGAATTAGAGCCCTCCCCGGGCGGTGCGAGCTGCCTTGCGCTGCCCGCCCTGCTCGCCTTGCCTGCGCTGCTGCCTGCCTTGTGTCCTGCTCTGTCCCTGCTGCCTGCCCTGTCCCCGCTGACCTGCTCTGTCCCTGCTGCCTGCCCTGTCCGCCCTGCAGCCTGACTCTGCCGGGGTGCGGGTGCTGCCCTCCCTGCCCACTCTGCTGCCGGCGCTGCTGCCTGGGCACAGCCCCTTTCCTTCTCTGCCTGCCCACGGGAGCCGGCTGTCTGCCTGGAAGGAGCACGGGAGAGCACCTTCTCCCTCTTTCTTCCCCTTCATTGTAGTTTTTCCACCTCCATCAGGGGTGTCCCGTGCACCGACAGTGCTGCTTCTCTCGCGAAGGCAGCGGGCGCCCACCAGCCGGGCACGGAGGCGGCGGGATCGCGGGGCAGAGCTGGGTGAGGGCTGCGGGAGACAAGCTCCAGGAGGAAAGCGTTGCTTCTCCCTCGCAAGCAAGAACCTGTAGCTGAACAGCCCCTCGGAGTGAAGGTGGAAAGCTCATCCCTGCCCGGCATTGTGGCTTATCCTGCCAGCTGTTACTCAGAGGGCAAGGTCTCATCGACCTTGTTTTCTTTCTTCTTCACAAAGAGTCCTGTGGGTTTTTTCATACCCTCTTCCATCCCCAAAATGGTATCATTACCAGTGTGACGCTGGGACAGGGTGAAGGGGAGTATACCAGCAGCATGGGGTACCCTTACCAGATGACCAAGTTCAATAACAAAAGTCAGATTTATCACCTCCCAAAGGGGAACCAATAAGCAAGAGACGGAAATAAGAAAGAAAAGGGAGACTTCAGTTGTCCTACCAAAACCTTGCTTCCCTCAGGGCACGTAGTGGTAATTAATATCTGCAATCTGAGGCTTCAGTACCAAGCTGTAAAATACTGTTTTAATTTGGGGGTCTGAGTTTGGAACACTGTAATAAAAGGGGATCAGGTAAAGAATGGGGGAGGTAATGAGTACTCTTTGAAAGAGCTGCACCAGAGCTTCGCCCATGGCCATTTCTGCTCCAAACACCTGAAGATGGACACTTTCACATGCCTCCTCTTCTAGACGTGTGGAATGCTCACATCACAGCTTTGGACAGAAGCGTACAGCCTGCAAGGAATCATACTGTCATCCTGCCCCTCCAGACAGCCTCTGCATTACAGTGCAGACTAAAGCTGCCTAGACACTTCTTGTTTCAAAAGAATAACAAACAAAAATTTGCAGCTGACTTCTCCCTTGCAACTCCCTCCTTCCTGTCTCTTCTGCTCTTACTTCTCCATAAGTGTGGGGCTTGCACCATACTCGGTACTCGATTTAGAGATATGAGAGAGAGAGAGATTGCCAGATAGATATCTCTCTCTTCGTGTAGAACTAACTTGCCATAAGCTGCATGGAGCATACCGCTGATCATTGCAATAAGCTGAGGTACAGACCTAGCACAGTTACTCTTCTTACCTTAGATATGAAATTGCCAGTGGATCAGGTTCCTGAAGAAGACATAATTTCTTCAGGAAAGAAAAACTCAGCTCTACCACATGTATAACTTGATTCAGTTTCTCCATGTTCTGGTCACTGTCTTCATTGGAGTGACAAGGAAGTAGTCCTTGGAGAATAATTATTCCTTCATCTGATCAGACAGAAGAAGGCCTTCCCAGTCTTTCTCATGCAGATCCTTACACCTCATCTACGTGAGCACTGTGGAGGAGCTCCTGACTCAACTGGAATCAGAAGCAAACTCTTACTTCAGCCCACTGAAATTTCTTCATGATGTAAATTAAGCAAAGTCTCCTCTAAACAACCTAATCTGTGTGGCATCTCCTTGAGTTGTGAGCAGGCTCTTGAGGCAAAGTTGTTAAGGGTGGATGAACCTGTTTTCAGGTTTGAACAGATCCAAGGTCTCATTGACTTCATTGAGGGCTTTTTTGCTCTTCAGTTGACCTCCTTAGACAAAGGCCTCTGGGACAAAATTTCCAACTACAATGGAACTGAGCTTTCCCTCAGAAATGCTGCTTAGACTGCTCCTCCTTCCCTCCGTTGTCACTCCAAAAGAAAGGAGTAAGGAGCATATAGGAGTCTGGATTGATCTTTTTAATTAAAAAAATAAAAAATAAATTAAAAAAAAAAAAAAAGCAGACTCCAAAGTACTCCAGCTGTGAACAAGTGATACTTTTTCAAAGGGAATACAATGCATATGACAATCTGACATTTAGGATTTTTGCACTTAGTCTTTTGACTTTTATGTGATTCTGCAATATTGGTAGAGCACCTTAAGTGGAATATTAGATTTTTTTAAGTGAATTTTAATTTCAAACATTTTGATGCTGTTTATAATCTTAGCAATAAGGTCCCCCTCAGAGTAGTGCCAACTACTGAGGTTTTAAAGAATCACAAATCCCAGCCTTAGTAATGGACTCTTAAAAGGACCAATTAGACTTTAGAATGCAATTGGACTATTTTTAAAGCTTTAAAATACATTTTAACCTTTAGACATCTTCCCTGTTTCTGCAAAGATCCTGCCTTGCACAACTGAAAGGGTCACAAGTAGAAAATCCAAAGACAATGGCAAGTGATTAATAACTACTACAGGTTCTGATGGAGGATGGGCACATGGTTTAATTGCTTGAGCCACTAAAAGAAAATACAATGCTGTAATGATAAACATCAAATTATTGTGGTAAACTTACTGTACAATGTAGCTAACCTGTCTAAACATGGACACTTATTTATGAAATAGTAAATAGAACTGAATCTCATGCAATCCTTTTTGTAGAGGCCGTGTTTCTTATTTTGGAAATACTGGTTGATAAAAAAGAAAGCAAAGCAAAGAAAGAAAAGGTGGGTTAGAGAACAACGAAATCTTTTTAAAATGTGAAGATCTAGAGCAATAAGAAGAAATGGTCTGATGAATGAATGTTTAACAATATGACAAATATTTCAGTAAGATTATTTACATGAGGGATGTGAAGCATCCGGTCTGTACACTGTATAGTACATATGTAGTGCATAGGCAACTCCAGCATCTCATCTATATGCATGTTGAAGTACTACTGAATTCAACTGGAGCTGCATATGCACTACAATGACAGATTATGGTCTCCACAGCTTTTCTAAATTTGTACTGTACAGTGTGCAAGCCAGATGCCTCATATCACTCATGTAAATAATCTTATTGAAATGTTATTCATGTTGCCAACCATTAATTCATCAGACCTTCTCTTCTTATCCCTTCCCCTCTTCACATTTTAAATAGATTTCTTTTGTTTCAAGGAAATCTTCATGTTTAAACGGAATATTTTTATAGTTGGTAAAAATACTACAAAGAGAGTCCCTTGTCATATTTTATTTCCACTCTTTCAAGGTCAGAATATGACTGTATGTACCATTCATATTTCTAAATATAAGAAACATCTCTCTGAAACTTTTATTTTTAATACATGGATTTCTGACTACTTACAGTCAAAGGCATACCACAAAGTGGTATTTCTCTGTATGCCATAAGGAAAAATACAGGAATTCTTCAACCACTTCAAGAGAGGTGTCTTGTATTCATGGTGTTCTTAACTAATTCTCCTGATCCTATATCATCAGGACTCACACAGTATTGGAGTGAGATGTGATGTTCAGCATCAAAGAAGACTAAAATGTAGTGTACAAACAGCCATGTCTCAACCACTCAGTGCTTCTGTGATATAAGCAAGCCTATAGGCTTCACAAGACTTGTTCCAGGTGACACTCAGTGTGCACATACATACTCAGGATTTCCCCAAAAAATATTTGAGATGAGATGAGACATAAAATATTGTCTGTATGAGCAAAACTTACAGCCATGTGAATCTACAGGATTTTGCCATTAATAATGCCTTTACATTCAAGGGAGCGAGTCTCTGGATCATCAATATAATAAGTAAAAAAAATCTTTCTGACCTTCTTTGCATAGGGAGCTTCTTTTCTAACATAATATTTATAATAGAGATTTGTACTTGCATTCAACTTTTATTTCATCCATTAGATCTTGATAATTTTCTATAGTGGCAATACAGGAAATAGAAGAGTTTTAATAATAAGAAATGGAAAAAAAGAACTTAAAATAATGGAATGAGTCTGTACTGAGTCTGTATATTGTCCAGAAAATACCACAACTTGGATGAGTTTTCTGAAGACATAATTAGATTTCAAAAATAGTGTAGGACTAAGTGAATTTCTTAATTAAAATCCAATTATTGGAATATTTCATGATGACCACTCTAGGGATTATTAGCTGACAGCAACACTTGTTGGAATAATAAAACTTGATAACAAAAGTTTTATTAGAATTTCTATGTTGATGTGTATGGGTTTTAATTGCAAAATAACACATGCCAGCTGGGAAGACTTCATACAAGAGAGCTAAAATATGAGAGTTAAAATGTCTTGAAGTAGGAAATTATGTGGGAGAGAGTCTGCAAGTCCAGTTGTCTTTTCTTTCAGTGTGATGGCAAGGAAGAAACAGGGAAGTCCCTGAAGGGTTCTTGGACTGCCTGCACAGCCAAAGGAGGGATGCTTGCAGTCCAGGGCACTGTCAGAGCAACAGCCCATGGGCTCCTGGGAGCAGCTTGCTCTTCAAGGCTTGAGTCGGAGAGTTCCAACAAACCCTGAATGTTCAGGGCAGAAGGGCACTCCACAGAGAATGAGGAAGAATGGCAAAATATCACCCCAAAAGCCTGCCAGGGTAGGACATCCTGGCCCTACATCCTATGTGCCAAAACAACATCATGGAGCCACACTTTCTGAAGCAGGGTAGTGAACTGTTCTCCATTCACTGTACTGTAAACAGGAATAAACTCTCTGATGCAATGTTATGGTTGCTGAAAGCAGATCTCCCAGTATCTTTTGCTCTGCCTTTTTTTCTCATTCATACTGGTTGCATACACTGAACAGCAATGTTGTCCTGAAGCCACTTGTCACTCTACAGATCGGCTGCAGTAGCAGCCAGACAGGTCAGGACAGCAGGCTGCACGGCCAGTCAGGCTCTTCTTGGTGCTAGAGCCATCACACTGAAGGTTCTGAGGGCAGCTCCTTTCACACTGAAGGCTCTGAGGGCAGCTCCTTCCACCCACCTTTCCATCCCCTGGGGTTTGTGCCAAGCACGTTGGTGTCAGGCCGACAGGCAGTAGTGTGGGTCTGCTGCTCCACACTCACCTGCTCCCGGGGAACCAGGCTGGGGCTACAACTGTTGCACATTGCAATAAAGAGCCTCAGAGCTCTGCTGACCTCAGGAAGGGAAATACGAGTGGTAAATGACCAGAATTGCTGGTGTCCAAAAGGAACATTATTCTCTTTCAAGAAAGCTGCTGATAAAAGCATAAATGATCTCAGCCTGAGTAAATTTGGGCAACCAGTTTGTTTGTCATCAGATAAGTCAAAGACTTCCTTTGAACATGGTGGAGTTGAGTCTATGTGAGAAGTCTCCTTTGGATACCTCTTGCAGTGACAAGAATTTTTAAAGATAAATTTTGTCAAAGTCCCTCATCTAGTAAATTATTTCATGTGTCCAGGTGTTAAGACCAGCAAGTTTTTTTAAACCATGAAAGGCTGTTTGCATTTCAGGATCAGGATTTTACATTGCAGCTACAGTAATTAGGGTTAAAAAGGCACCAATAGAGTTTATTTTCTTTGTTATCTAGACAGGATTCTCTTAGTCATAATTGTAAAGGACAATTTTAAGTTAGACAACAGCTCACTCAAATGAATGACATCTCATTACTTCACTGAACTATGAACCAGCTTCAAAATTTGCAGTATTTAGAGAATTAAAAAGAAATGTGACAATATGGGAGGGAGTTATATGCTTTGTAAAACATACAAAAATGTGTCTAATTCCATGTGTAATAGGAATGTAATAATTAACAACTTTTGTTTACTGAACCCTACATTTGATATTAAAACAGAGTAAGATATTTTGGACTAGAATATTGTGAAATCTAATAAAAATTAACAAACCTTGGTATAGCTTTCACCTTTGATGAAAACCTGAAATAGATTTTCAACTGTACTTTTCAAGGGAAGAGAAAGCTTCAGACAACATTTCAAAGAAATCAGAGGAAATGAAATTCCTGCTTTTACATTGTAGTTGTTGCTGAGGTATGAACACTTGGCTACAAAAAGAGAGACAGCTGTTAGGATCACCAGTATTAATGAATACATGTTTAAAAACAAAGGGATGTCGATTCGTCGTTACTTTGTTGTGACTTTGCAGTAGCTACGCTGCACAGAGATGTATTTCCATTTTACTCTTGAGAAAACTTGACTAAAAATTTTTAGTGAATCTAAAATCAGAAGGAAGAAAAATAACCAATTCCCTTCGTTTACATCATTTAATGTAAAAAAATCGTGCTTTCTCTGTCAAAGATTGGGGGGTGATGGTGTTAATTGCACTGCATTATTGCAATCTTTCAGTGCCACCTTGTGGCTCAGCATGATGCTGCAAGAGGCTCCCAATTACATTTGCCAAGCATAAGCGGCCAGTTATCCATTCATCAATGCATAAAGATAACAAATTGAGAGCTGGAAGAAAGTTTTCGTCTTGGATATTAAACAATCTTCTTCACCTGCCACAAGAAAATGTCAGCTTTCGCTGGTACAGAGTACCACCCATCACACCTAATGCTAAAATTTGGGCATTACTCAAAGGACGTCCCCCAAAGCAGTAGGCAGAAAGATTCCCAGGGAGGCTTTATGACAGGCCACGTCAGAGTACATTATCATTGCTCTATGTTACACCATATAATTTACCACCAAGGATGTATTTTTTGGTTTAAACCACTGTTGTTATTTCACAGTGTAATGGAATGTATCACCACAGGCAAGCATCATCACATTTGGGCACCTATTCCAGTGCCTGACCACTCTCACCGTGAAGATTGTTTCCCTAAGCCCTCCAGGATTTGCCTTGCTGCAGTCTGAGGCTGTATTATCATATCATGCTCACAGCAATGGGATCATGGTTTCTGAGCAGAGCCCTTCCACACTGCTATGGAAGGGCAGTGCACTGCTATGCACGCACACATAATACCTTGGTGATAAGTGCTTTCCACCAACAGATAAGTGGACTTCTTAAAGCTGCAAGTTAAGTGATATATATCATCCAGAAATAAAACCAATTAATTTCATTGACACATATTCCAGAGGACATAATCTTTTTGAACAGGGAAGGCATATTTAAAAGAAAAGTGTACAAGGTAAAAGGATGTCAGCAGCTGTGGAAGTCACACTGGCAACAGCTGCAGACTAGCTCAGATTGGTCCTGTGAGCTGTGATTTGGGGAGGGACAGTCCAGCTCCCCAGGCTGGCTAACCTCACATCCTACCGTGAAACTGCCCATCTCAGCTATACAAGACTTGCAGTAATGGCAAAGGCATTTGGAGGACATAAAAAATTAAACCAAGGGAACCAAGTGGCTTGATTCCCAGGAGTCTGAAAATCCATGAAACCCACAAATGACACAGGCATGAAAACAATCTTCAGGTTGCTAAGGCAGAATTTATTAAGATCAAAATCAGTCCTGTATAATTATGTCTCAGACAAACATGTGGTGCCAGCCAAGCATTATACAGCAGGTCTTATACTGGGATTCCTGTTTTGGAGAATCAACCATTTACCCTACTGACAGATCCATCTTTTACTTTTCATCCTATACTTCTTATAGATCTGTGCTGACAAATCTGTTGTTTCTTGTCATCTGTCGATAGTATATATTATGTCATTTTCAAAGGTGCTGAGATTATGTAGTGTACCACTCATAAGGTAATAGGATCATAAAATATAATTGTAAGAAGCACATTTTCAGAAGATTCATCTTCCTCTTGAGGACATAAGATGTGTCCATGGTTTTATATCCCCACATAGATTTAAGAAGACTATCAGATACTGACAGAGGCCTGATTTAAACAGCAATGGTGTTTAAATCTAGTAAGGTGGACATCATCTTTTCAGCTTCCCAGGTAAATTGAGGCTTGCAGATCTCATTTTTGTCTTTATAGAGGAGGACAGTTGTAAGATGAATGACAATACTCTTCCACATGTTAAATACATCGGCAACAGAACATGGATGTACTGTTTTTTCAAGTTTGGATTATTTCCAAATTCAGATATATAGTATACAATGTGTACTCTGCAAAAACAACAGACCGTTTAGATTAAAAACTGCTTTTCTGAGCTGACTAGTTTCAAATACTGCAGTAAAATATATTGAGTAAGTTTGAATTCTACAGATCATCTAGTCTTAAGGTGGAATTACATTTAAATTCCAGGCAGGGTGGGAATTTCCTAGTTCAATTAGGTTTAAAGTTCAGCTAATTTAAAACATCACCAGCATGGTACAGTGTGCTTGGACGAAACAGATACACAGCTTTAGAACTTGTTCAGTTTAAGCACCACTGATGAAAATTTAGTAAATCCTCAAGCATGGTAGTTCAAATTCTTAGCTTGAATTAAATCCACAGATAATAATGTTTAACTGGATTCAGTATAAAGCTGGTCTGAGAGAGTGATAAATAGGTCACTGTTTGCTTTCCATCTGAGTGCTAGGCACTGCAACAGTAGATTAATTACCCTTAATTAACTATCTCCTTTGTAGAAGCTTGAAGCAAACTATCTAATGAGACCAGAAGGAGAACAGAGGCTACTTGATTCACTTAATGCACAGGTATCATCTGTACAACGATCTGCCCTTTGAGCAGATGGGGTGCGCTCACAGCAACCAAGTTGCTGACCCTGGTGAACGTGACAAATTGAGGGAACTTGGGGAGACAGAAGAGCACCACCAATACACATGGAAACATCACAGCCAGTCTCAGCTGTGCTCTTAACAGCACCTGTGCTACTAAATAGTGCTACATCAGGGCACTGTTCATCTGAAAAGAAGCGAATATCTCCAGTAAATGGGTTCCCTGAACTGTAGGATACCCATATATTCTTTTTCAACAAGGATATCCCTCAGTGGACAAGAAAGCTAGCTTACATTGTAAACGAGATACACTACAGAAAGATTCAATTGTCAGGCACACAGATAATCCAGTTTCCAGTGCCATGGAAAACTGGCCAGTGTTTTCTATGCCACATGTAATAATACTGAACCTCTGAATGCTTCTAGATAGTTTCTTACACAACATCAAGGAGGATATGGTAGCTGTGGACCATGACATTATCAATATCAAAGGGAGAAAATGTAATCTTTCGTGCTGGGGAGTAAAGTGTACTCTGAAATTGCCACAGAGCCAGAGAAGAGATACATTTAAAAAGCATGGTTAAGAAAGCAGCAAAGGGAGAAAGGTTAGTTTTTTGAACTCTTTGGAATAGCTGAAATCTATGTAAGAAGGAAAGAAAAAACAAACTGGAACAAATTCATTGATTCATCTAAAGCTATAGAGAAGTTTTTGAATAAAAAACAACATTTAAAAAATACATTAAAGAAAGTAAAAGTCAAGGAAAGTCAGCACCTGTAGAAAAGCACATACTCTTTCCAACCCTCTGTAATGTTATCCCTCTCTCTCTTTCTATTCAAACGATTGGCATTCCCCTTCACCAAGTGTGCAGCTCTGGCAAGGCACCTGAGCCTCTTGTGTGTGGTATCTGACTGCCATGCTTTTTGAAGGGAGGCTCTCTCCACTCTGTCCCTCTGAGGACTCAAAAATTCCCATTAAGAAAGGGTTATGTGCATAGCAGCCCCTGGAAGCAGAGCTGCCTTGACTCCATGATGACATGCCAAGGAGATTCAAACACCCAGAGCACCTTCAATTTCCCAGTCCTTTCACAGGCAGCAAACATCCCTGTTCATGATGTAAGGCTCAGCCCCAGAAATGACAGCTGAGAACAAACAGTGCCTCTTTTCCTGAGAGAGTATCCTGAGATGGAATGAAAGCTGGAGCATCAAAGACTTTGGGACATTCTTGACAAACACAAAGCCTGCAAGCACCATGATCTTGAGGACTAACTGAAGGGTCTGCTCTCTGCTCACAGCCATAGCTAGAGAAATGAGAAACAAGGATTTGTTATTAGTAAGAAGTCACAAGGAGTAAATGTGTGGCATTAGGTAAAAATATCCTCCTCACTGGACTGGGGAAAGACTTCTGCTCCTGAATTTTCATTAACTTCAGATATTCCCTGCTTCTGCTGCAAGATTCTGGTGGATAAATCAGGCAGGGCCATTTTAGTATAGTGGCAGGGTGGAATCACATAATGTGTGCGACAAAGCCAGGTCAGTGAGCTGTTGAGAACCTTCCCAGAGATGCTCAAGAGTCCTGGAAACTGCTGTTGTGCAGAAGGATGTCAGAGGTACCTGCTGTGTCCTTTTCTCAGGACTGCCTTAGAAAACAGTGTAGATATTGGGCACTTATGATTGCATAACATAACAGTTTGGAAAGTCCACAGAAAAGCCGTGATTGACTCAGCTCCAGGCAGTGGTCTACTTCAAAGTGATTTGTAAAGGGGCCTAATATAACCTTATGTTACATGCACAGTGACTATGCTCATAGGACCAAAAGAGTTGAAAGAATTACCATGAACAGCATTTGACTTCAAAACCAGGAACTGCCTAAAAAAAGAGAAAGCTAGGAGAGAGGAATGTAAATGTAGCAGACAGAAGGGTAAAAATATTTATGTGGTGTGGAAATTGTTTTAAGGTGTCATTTTAGGGGTTCTTGTAAGCTGGTAACAACTATCACAAAACTTTAAAAGGAGTGAAATCACAAGTCAGTTATAGTAAACAACATAGTGAAGAAAGATTTTAAAAGTAAAAAAGAGAAGGAAAAAAAGAAAGAAGTTTCATCAAAGTGAGGAAAAGAGATCATGAAAACTGGCAAGTTAAAAGAAAACCACAAGGAAGCCCAAAATATTTTTAGGAGCAATTTGCTGAAGGCATAAAAGTGCTTCATAAAAAAACTCCTTTAGAACATCTCAGAAGTAGGAAGGCTGCCAGCTAGTTAGTCAGGCAGATATATGATCAAGATGTAAAACGAATGCTCATGGAAGATAAGGTTGAAAATGTTTAATGAATTTTTCCACTACTGTTCATGGTGGAGGATCTGAGGGAGGCTCAAGCACCAGAGCACTTTATATGGGATAAGAATATGATGATCTATCTCAAACTTGAACGTTAGAAGAAAATATTTAAATAAAAAAAAATTTTAAAATTTGTTGTAACAAATCAGGTTCCAGAACTAAACAGCATTCATTTGGGACACCTAAAGGAATTCAAGTAGGAAATTGCTGAAGAGCCAACTTCATTTCTTGTCTTAAAACATACACCAGCCTCTGTGCCAGAGTTTGATGCAATTTTTTTAAAATAAGTGTTGACATGAACCTAGGAAATCTGTTTTCTATCATGGATAAACTGGTAGAAACTATATTAAAGAACAAAATATAGAGACTCAGAAATCAGCAAGGTACATTGGAGAAGGGTCAGTATGGTGGAAAATCATGCCTCATAAATCTACATTTCTTTGAAGAGGCAATTAATATGTAAACAAGGATACTGCAGTGCAGTCCAAATATTCTTTAACAGTTTGGTTAAACCCTCTCCATAAAACCTTTAAAAATGTTATGTTTGCCTGGAGGAAGATAAAAGGTCCTGTTATGAATTGAAATTTTTCACAATGGTGGGATTTAGCCATGCTGTTCATAAGGATCCATGTAGGCATTTTTGGTGCTCAACAGATTTGCAAATGGTGTGGAAAGGTCATTATATTGATACCAAATTATTCAGGACTGGAAAAATTAAGATGGCCATGAAAAGTTATGAGAGGATCTCATTTACAAGTGGCTTGCATACAGAGTGGTAACAAAATGTAAAGTGAAGTTCAGTGCAGGTAAATTAAAACTTATTTTATTTAAACATGTTCTCAAAACAAGTTTTTTATACTCAGGAAAGAGATGGGTGGAAAGTTCAGCTTAACAGTCTGTGGAAATCATGAAGACAGATCTTAAGCATCAAAAAAAAAAAAATTAAAAAGAGCAAAGAAGTCAGAAAACAGGAGTACATTGCTCAGAAATAGTTACTATGTCCCCATCATTGACTGTGCATAGGTCTGCTTGCTCTATCAGCAAATAGCTTAAATAGAAGTAGAAAAGCTGCAGAGAAAGGTAAGTTCACCACTGTGTTGCAGCTGACAAATAAGAAAAGCCTCTACAAATCACCTCTTCTGTAGTAAAACTAGTGGCAAAGGAGAAAAAATGATGTGAAGAAGAAAAGCAGGCCACGATTTTGCACTCTTCTAAATACAAGACTTGTTCATCCAGTGAAATGAGAAGGTATAATTTTTTAAGACAAGTGAAGATCAAGAAGAAAGTAAATTCTGCAGCTCATGACCAAAGAATGTGCAGGTTGCGTGTCTGAAAGGACTGAAAAAGAAACAACTTTATGGAAGACAGAGCCATCAAGCTCACTGTTTAATAGTGACAATAGCATAGCTGCACTCTTACAGGCCAGTCAATGTTTAAAATTGCTGGTTACAGGAAGCTGGGAAACTTTGTTCTTGTACACTTCCCTTCAGTATTTACTGCCAGAGCCAGACTTTCAGGCTAAACAGGTTTTTTATGTGTCCAGTCATCCTTATATTATAATAGCACAGGTGCACAGAACATGAGACTAGAGGAAACCATTTCAATCACTAAGTCCACTCCCCAGAAGGACAGGCCTCCAACAGCAGCTGAGCTCTGCCCAGTTCAGAAAGGATCTGCTGCACCAGCAGCCTCCAAGAGCTGTGAAAAGGTTCCCCACGCTTAAAGCATAAGTAAAAGTCAAAAAGACACAACTGCAGTGCATTGCCTGAAGAGAACAGGAGAGATGAAGGGCATCACCTCTTTTCTACATCCCTACCCTAGCAAAGCAGAATTCAAACACAAGTGATACTACCCAACACAGGAGAGCAAAAAACGCAGAAATTTTTTGCTAATCTACAGTGGCTGAAAAAAAAATCCTCTTGAAATGCATCAACTTGTTTGTTCTTATATTCCAAAAATACAGATGCCACTGTTAAAATGTGTGATTGTACTTTTTCCTTTCTCTGTTGGAATTTTTATTTGGGTGCATCTGGGTGACTAAGGCAAGAGAGATGCCAATTTTTGTAAAAGGAAATGGAAGTGCTGTTATTCAACTCTGCTATACGATCACTAAATCTTAAAGCTTGTCTCATAGTGGAAGAGCAGTGAAGCAGGAAATTGCTAATGCAAAGTGTATAAGAGAAGATCCACTACAGCAGGATTCAGGCTTCATCCCAAAAGCCACTGTTGCAAAGAAAAAAAGAAGAAATACATGAGCAGAGGAGAACACTATGAAAATTAAACAGCTTTCCAAAGCAGAAAAAAAAAAAAAAAAAAGAACCCAAACTAATCATTTTACTACTGTAAATGAAACTTACAAAGTTTAACTGTTATTAATTTATGCACAGTGATTAGTCTTCAGTTTTGCACACAGATGACACACAGCTCAGCTCCTCAGAACCAAAACCATATCAGTTCTAAAGATTTCTAGCTAAAAGTAGATGTCTGTCCATTTGGGGTTCCTGTGATGCTGCATGCAATGCTGGTGGGCAGTTCTGGGGTGTTTCTGCAGACTCATTCAGAACATGTAATTCTTCAATGCAACTCTGTGTGAAGAGATAAGTTTCTTAGATCCCTGTGTAATCTAGGGCCTTTAAGCACCTGTTTTAATTCTGCTCACTTATGCATCAATGGCACTAATAGCACTATTTATATTAAGCACCATT
This sequence comes from Lophotriccus pileatus, assembly GCA_035583135.1. Taxonomy (NCBI): domain Eukaryota; kingdom Metazoa; phylum Chordata; class Aves; order Passeriformes; family Tyrannidae; genus Lophotriccus; species Lophotriccus pileatus. Next base: position 25,241,530 of record JAWWES010000081.1, on the reverse strand, counting down.
TAAATGCTTTCAGAGTCACAGCTTGTATACCTGCAGATATGTGACCAGCTGTGTCTGGCAGGTATAGTCACGTACAACTATGTAAGATGACCAGCAACTGAAATCGCGCATCTGCAGAAGTCTTCACTACAAAAAGCCCACGTGCAGGTAAATCATATCATCTTTTTCTGAGGTGATGTAAAACATAAGATTCCCAATCAAAATTGACTTCACGCTGTTTTCACTACCCAGCTGCAGTAGTTTCTGTGGTGAATGTTTCCGTCTCTTCATGACGCTGCACAGACCACTCTGTAAGTCCAAAATGGAATCTTTCATATTTCAGATTGTTTCTGGTGTCTTCTCACCAAAGGGAGGTTGGGCATCCTTCTAGAACCCTGCTGACTGGACATATGTGGTATAAGCAGAAGTTTATCTATATTTTGGATTAACCATAGTATCATTTAGGGGTTTTTTGTTCGTTTAAATTTTTTACCTATTTATGGAAAAACATGGAATCCTCTGCAGAAATAACTTGCTAAAAAATACAGCCTTCAGGATGTAGCTGCAGCCACAACAGACAGTTTTCAGTGTATTTATATCTGTGTTATGACAGTACTTTAACAGATCTTAAATGCAGATCCACATAATGCACAGTGCTTCACTCTCAACTGTGTGACGTGTTCATGTGTTTTAATACTTATCATGTAGAGAGATTCACAGATGATAAACAACTCATTCTCACAACAATAACTAAAGCAGAGAAGTTTGGCAAGGGAATTGCAAGTTGGAAAATGTAAGGGCTTGAATATACTCTAATCTCAATTAAAAAAAAATAAATGCTAGTTTATTCAACATAAAGCTATATCTGGCTGTAGCCTTAAGGTTAAACTGTGATTTGTACCCATTGAAAGCAACTAACCCAGTGCACCATTACACCAACAGATGCTGCTATGAGTGAAATTTCCAAAGGTTTTGTTGAGCTTGTGATACAAAGCAAAAAGCTTCATATTCTTCACGCCCCTCTGAGCACAAACCAGAAGCATTTACTCCCAGAGGCACTGTTCAGTTGATCCTTTACTTCCAAATAGTGTTTTCAGTACAGAGGGCCAGAGATACAAAACGGATGTACTTTGGGCAGTATTTTCATAGTTATCATTTCTTAAGAGCAGCCATCAGAACTTTGACCTGCCAGCTTTCTCAGCTTCCCAGTCAATGGACCAAGGCAGGGATCTCCAGAGGGCTATTCATCTTGCATAACTCAAACATGAAGATTTAGAGCTCTTTGACATTTGATTTATCTTTCTGACAGCAATTAGACACCTACTTAAGTCAAAGTATATTGTGCTTTCAAGATGCCATATTTCTTCATCAGCTGAAGAACGGGGGACAAAATAGATTAGATCCTAGCTTTCACACGACCAAGTTGGAGAGCATGAAACCCATTTCTTGTGTCTTCTAACTTGCTGGAATCATTAATTGTGGATTTAAAATTGCAATATTTAGGCAACCTGTTGCCTGAATTTGCTTCCAGACATTAATATCCTAACTTTAAAGCCCAAATTACTTAATGGACAAAAGCCCAAATTACTTAATGGTCAAAAAGGCCTGAGATGCCAATCTGAAATCACTTCAAAGCCTTTTATTCTTCTTCAGTACAAATGTTAAGTGGTCATCAGTTAAGGAATGATGTAAAGCTCTTGCTCAGATACAGGTATCTACATCATGTCACCACATGTATACATGGAAAAAACCAGGAACATTTACGGTCATGGACAAGCAGTTATTTTCAAACGCAGCCCAGGTGCTTTCAGCAGGGGAATTACTCACATGCTGCTTTAGGTAAACAAGCAGCTTTTTTATAAGCTCCCTGGGATAGTTATCTATTCTGCTAAAAACCTGTTTGCCTCAGCCACCCAGTTAAAAATAAATGAATAATATAATGCACGAGGACTTCAGGGACAACTTTGCCATCCTAATTCTAGGCAAAACAATTTCCTGTTCAGTGTTTAACACAACAGATTTAAGTGAATGAGTAGTGGAGTCATACCCCTACTCTAGATACCACATTGGACTGTGCCACAAGCCAGTACCTGGAAGTTCCCAACTTTGGGATTTCTGCCTTGGGTTGTTTATTGCTCTCTTAGACTGAGATGCCCTAGTAGACATGAAAATAAACAGATGCCATGACAAACGGTCCGAATATGGCAAAAACCAGTGTGGTGAAGCAGCAACTCCAATTTATGTAGCATTTGGCCTCTTGTCAGAAGAGGAATAATAGATGAATCGATTCATAGACTAATATTCAAAGTGTAGCTCTGCGGATGATCTTTCTTCCAAGTCAACATCCTAACAAGGGGAAGCAGAGGGGCAGGCACTGATCTCTTCACACTTGTGGCCAGTGGCAGGACTTGAGGAAACATCATGAAGCTGAGTTGAGGGAGGTTTAGGTTGGATATCAGGAAAAGGTTTTTCATCCTTGATGGCTGGGTGCTGGAACAGGCTCCCCAGGGAAGTGGTCACGATACCAATCCTGTCCGAGTTCAAGAAGCATTTGGACAACACTCTCAGGCACACGGTGTGACTCTTTGGGATGGTCCTGTGCAGGCACAGGAGTTGGAGTTGATGATCCTTATGGGTCCCTTCCAACTCAGGACATTCTATGATTCTATGATTTTACTGCTGTCAATAAGCAAACTAGGTGACCTGTGTACCATTTGGCTGAGTTATATGCTGCCCACTTCACTCATCCATTGTACTCATTAGCAAAAGCCTGAAGAAAAATCATTCCACTTCTATCTATTTCTTATCCAAAACTCCCACTGGATCCTCAGCTGTCAAAACATCCCTGTGTCTGAAGGTATTCAAGCATTTCTGAACTAAGATTTGAGTTTTCTCCTATGTTAATTACAGTAACAACATGCTGAGCTGCTCTTCAATCAGAAATCTCCTTTTTGCCACATGAGAATGTGTGACATACAGCTTACGACACAGGAAAAGAAGTCACAGATGTATTTAACACTTAAATGAAATCAAACTTGCATGTTTCAGAGATCATTGCAAAAGAATTTAAAAGAATCTCAGAGGGTCAAAAAACATAACTATAAACCGCAGAAGGTAGCATAATGTTGGATGAGCTTCACTTGTGTTAGCTTTGTGCTTTCTTCCACAGGGAGAAGTGCCAAAATTCTGAATTTCCTAGTTAGCAAACCTGCCAATGACACCAAGCTGTGTGGTGTGGTTGACATGCTGGAGGGAAAGGATGACAGGCATGAGAGGTGGGCCCATGAAGACCTGATGAAGTTCAACAAGGCCAGGTGCAAGGTCCTGCACCTGGGTTGAGGCAATCCCAAACACAAATACAGACTGGGCAGAGAATGACTGAGAACAGCTGTGTTGAAAAGGACTCAGGGGTCCTAGGTAATGAGAGGCTGGACATGAGCCAGCAATGAGCACCTGCAGCCCAAAAAGCCAATTGTTTTCTGGGCTGCATCAAAAGCAGTGTGGCCAGCAGGTCAAGGGAGGTGATTCTGCACCTCTACTTCACTCTGGTGAGACCTCACCTGGAGTGCCGCATCCAGTTTTGGGATCCCCAACACAAGAAGGACATGGATCTCTTGAAGCAAGTCCTGAGGAGGGCCAGAAAGATGATCACAGTTCTGGAGAACTTCTTCAGGGTGAGACAGCTGGGGTTGTTCAGGCTGGAAAAGAGAAAGTTCTGGGCAGACCCTAGAGCACCATCCAGAACATAAAGGGACAACAAGAGAGACAGAGAGGGACTTTTTACAAGGACGTAGTGATAGGACAAGGAGTGATGACTCAAAACCGAAAGAGGGCATGTTTAGGTTAGATATAAGGAAGAAATTCTTTATTGTGAGGGTGACAAGGCACTGGAACTCTTTGCCCAGAGAAATTGTGGATGCTCCATCCCTGGAAGTGTTCAAGGCCAGGTTGGATGGACCTCTGAGCAACCTGGTCTAGTGAAAGGTGCCTCTGCCCATGACAGGGAGGTTAGAACTAGATGATCTTTAAGGTCCCTTCCAACTCAAACCATTCTATGATTCTATGATTCTGTATTTCTGTGATCCTGTTGTAGGTACCACTCTGTAGGAGTGAAGGGAAAAGAAAAAAAGATATAAACCCAGGTCCAAATAAAGAGGTAACAACACAACAATGAGATGTGATGTGACGCTGTCCTTGCGAGGCAAGAAAATGGGGATGGACAAGGCAATCGAGATGAAAACAAGAAATGGTTTATGACTGTAAACAGGCTCATTGTAAAGGGAAGTGAAAAGGTCACTCCTGCACTGGTATCAGTGACTGACAAAGATGAAAGAGAATGCTCTGTGATGAAAGGATTCCTATTATTTATAGTCACAAGTTCTTGAAAATGAGAATACTGTAGTACTGTGTATGTGCTGATGCTAGATGAGCTGCTAGTGAAAGACTGTATGAAAGTGACACTACTCAAGGAGAAACAGGGCAAAAAATGATTGAATGAAAAGACTACTGCATATATGGAATTGCTGCTAAACTGCTTAAAGAACTAGGGAGGGGTAGGAAAGTGTCTGCCACTGTACGCCTTTATAGAAATGTTATATCTGTTCATCAGAGCCCACTGCAAAAGCAGCCATTGAGAAAGTGCTGCAAGAAATCAAGAACTGCAAGAAAGCAAGAGGCGAGAGTTTGTACAGCGTTCCCAAGAAAACAAGTTATTCAACCCACCACTACCAGTAGGCCAGCCTGTGAGAAGGTGTTTGTGGCTTAGCAAAAGATGTGACTGGGTGTGCAGTATGTCCCCAGTGATGCTGGTAAAGAGAAGAGATGTTGGCTTGGAGTCAGTCATCCTGCAAAACCATGGAAAGAAGGTATGCCAGGCTACTGAAGAAAGTAGTTAATTGCATGGGTTCAGATGCAGTCCAAATCTTGTTACAAGGGTTTCTACTCAAGTGTCTGTCCGAATTCCACTTCAATTCTAAACAAAGAGCAGAAAAAGAATAGGGAGCGGTAGGAGAGTAAGAGTAAGAAAATAAAAGAATAAAAAAGAGTAGTACATAATGAGAGAAAAAGACAGTAAATGTCTTCAGAAAAAGCAGAACTGTGCAAATGATAGTACTGCCTCCTAAACAGCTCAGTGGTAAAAACATGAGGCATTGGTAGGTAAGCTCAATCAAGCCACCTGTGGGAGCAGGTAAATGAGGAAGGGACACAGGAGAGGAACTGCCTGCAAAAATGCTGAATAGGGGAGAGAATACAGAGTCTAGGGGAGTCTGCAGGTTGCTCTCTTGCCTTCCTCTACTCATAAACCAGAGCTGCACAGTCTGAATGAAACAACCCCCTCTCCTTTTTCATCCCACAGGAGGAGCTGCCAGAACAGCAGGTGTTTCAACGTGTGCAGGTCCTGTAGGTCCTGTCATTTTCTTGTAACTTTTCATGAGTCTAAGTTTGCCTGCATGTTCCTGCCCACATAAAACAGGGGAGTCAGATTCCAAAGACAGTCATCTGTCTTAGCTAAGCTAAAAGAATGAGAGATGCTAGCTAAAACAATGCCTGAAGGTACAGTGAGATTAGTTTGTAGAGCTGAGCCTCAGCTGGACTCTCTGGAAGCTGCAGCCTCTGGGTAGTGTGGCTCTGAATAATAAATAGGAAGAAAACACAGAGGTGTCAGTAGTATTTTCACCTTACAGAAAACATATTAGTTGTGTCAGCTAGCTACTTCTGTGCTGTACTGAAAGGATGGTGAGACCACCTCTTACCATGGTGCTTCCAAACCATAAATTATCTGAAATGCCCTTGGTTATCTTCGCATAGAGGTAAGATGTTCTGTCCTGAACACAGTGACTGATACTGAGTCTTTTCCCTTTGGATCCAGGTTATCACATCACAGCATCCTTCTATATTAAACCTTCTGATCATGGCATCTGTTTGGCTTCCCTGAGCAGGTGTTTGATTACCTGAGAACAACTAAGTAACAAGTGACCTATAAAACTCCTAAATGAGCTAATATTTGGTAAATATGCTTCAAAATACCGGTTTTACAAGGGAGTCCTGGTTATCTCAAGGAGATTACATTCACTTGAAATGACATATCAGGTTATCCACAGTCCTGTTTTAACTTATTAAATTTTTTACTGATCTTAAACTGAAATTTCATTTGCCTTTGCAGTACTTCTTTCTTGATTCTTCACTGAGCATATAATAAAATATGCATGGCTATAAACTCTTCATTTGTTAAGTACCATAATGATTTCAGGATGATTGGTTGTGACAAATGCAAGATACTCTGTGCTACAACTATTTTGAGAGGGCTGTGAGCATTAGCTGGCATTCCCTGAGTGTATTTCTCATTACAGCCCATCATTTTATTGTCTTTCAACAATGATATCCCTTGTCTTCATTCTAGTGTTGCCTTGGGGATAAAGTAATGAGTCCTCAGACCATTTTGCTCTCACTCTAAAGGGAAAGCAAACAAAGTACGAGACAGAGGAGAAGATAAAAAATCTCACATAGTAGAAAACAGAGAAGGAGACGGGACTATACATCAAAGAAATCATGAGTAGATTTGATTCACTCCAGGTCCAGGAATCACTTGACTGATCTGTAAGAGACACCAGCTTAGTCTCTTCTGCAAAACTCCATTGAAATCAGTTTAGGTTTCTCATGCTAACTGATAGCTTTCGCTCTGTCTCAGCTGCTGGATTTCAAGTATCCCCATGGAGTACTTCAACATGGATTCAAAACAAGTATTCTATCTATTAGAGAATTGTATGATAGATCTTGGCATTTATGAAATAAAAGAAAAGACAATAAAGTTTTGCTTTGTTTTGTTGTTTACACTGCCAGTTGCTGGAGAGCTTTCCATGGCTATGGTATCATCACTAATTTCCAGTGTATAATACTGAAATTGAATTACAGATAACACATAATTTTCTACAACTTTAGCTGCCAGCTCTTGGCATGTCTGTGAAAACTGTACATCTTGGACTCTCCAGCATTTTAAACATGGTAATGTCTCTGCTTCAAAGACATATCTCTGTTCCTTCCTTTCAAAGAATCATAGAATATGCTGAGTTAAAAAGGATCCACAAGGATCATCAAGTTCAGCTCCTGGGCCTGCACAGAACCATCCCCAGGAGTCACACCATGTGCCTGAAAATGTTCTCCAAATAATACTTGAGCTCGGATAGTTTTGGTGTTGCGACCACTTCCCTGGGAGCCTGTTCCAGTGTCCAGCCACCCCCTAGGTGAAAAACCTTTCCCTGATATCCAACCTAAACCTCCCTTGACTCAGCTTCACACCATTTCCTCGAGTTCTGTCACTGGTCACGAGAGTGAAGAGATTAGTACTTGCCCCTCAACTTTCCCTTATAAGAATGTAAGACTTCGATGATTCTCCCTTCAGTCTCCTCTTCTCCAGACTTAACAAAGCAAGTGACCTCAGCTGCTCTTGTACAGCTTCCTCTCCAGGCCTTTCACCATCCTCGTTCCCATCCTTCAGACATTCTCTAATAGCTTAATGTCTTTCTTATATTGCAGTCCCCAAAACTGCCACAATAGTCAAGGTGAGGCTGCCCCAGTGCACAGCAAAGCGGAACAATCCCCTCCCTCGACCAGCTGGCAATGTTTTCCTGATGCCCCCCAGGACACAGTTGGCCCTCCTGGCTACCAGGGCACTGCTGACTCATATTCAACTTGCCATCGACCAGGACCTCCAGGTCCCTTTCCACAGTGCTGCTCTTCAGCCTCTTGTTCCCTAATCTAGACACACAACCAGGATTTTTCTGTCCCAGGTGCAGAATCTTTGCAGACATTACCAGAACTATTCCTTTTTTTGTCCTCCTGACACATCTCCATCTGCTTCTTCTTTTGTAGATTAGGAGAAGGCCTTCACTTCTGACTGCTGAAAGGCAAGTTGGTCATTGCTTCTCCCAGCTCTGCTTGCTATGCTGAAATGGGGTCAGATCTAGCCCTCCCCACCTTTTCTTTCTGCAGGACTGACCCTGGTTTAGGGCAGCTGACAGCACTGTTGTGGGTGCTGCTACCACGGCTTCCAGCTGAATGAATGTTTCACAGAGGCTGACTTGGTCAACATCTTTGTGCTGGATCCCCAGGGGTCTTTGTTTTCACCACCCAATGGGTATTTCAGTTCCCACTTCTTTGACCAGGAAATAAATAATACTGGCTTTTCTCTATGCAACTCAGAAGTCAGTATCTGTTTGAAATTGCTGCTGTTGTCCTCTTTAAACTGCAGAACATTTGACAGCTTTATGCTCTAGTAACACAAAGCAAGGCAGATTATGCCATTCAAAACAATTTCCTCTTGCTGGGAATGTGTAGAAACCACTTGTGATATAACACACACCTTCTCACCATGGTACTCTGCAGCCACACAGACTTCCTAGCCCATGAAGAACATTCTAGGGAGGCTAGGAAATAGCTTGGGAGCTATAACTTGACATGGGAGGCATGAATGCCACTTATCAAAAGTACAACAGATTGCTCAGGTGTACCCAGGGAAGTCAGAAATAAATGCATGATTTATGGAAGAAGTGTGCAAAACCAGAGGTGGTTCAAGCTCTGAACATAGCTATTGTGGCTTCTGATGAATCATTTACAGAAAAAGACACTCAGTATCCTTTCAAATATAATGAAAAAGTACAAAAGAGAGTTTTCATAAATTATTTTCGTCCTTCTTTTTACATATCCAAAACACTGCCTTAACCACTTAGTGAAGGACTATACTACAGAGCTAAAGAAGCCACACACAAGTACAGCGAAAGAAAAAGATACAACTATACAAATAAGAATAAAATATCCTGCCTCCTCATCTCCCCTTCATAAAAATATATCTTTAGTTCAATCCTGATTTTCTTGGAATCAAATACCTATGGCTGCTACAGAGGCAGGGTTTCTTTGGATCTCACCCCATTGCCACCACTCTGACCCTCCTCACCAAACAGGTTCTGCTCATGTCTGCAGCTATTTCTCTCTTTAACCCCACCAAGTAATTTCTCTGTGGCCACAGCTTTACAGGGGATCTCAAAAAGACTAGCACAATTCAAATGCATCATTTACTCTTTGTCCTCACTTCCTTCCTGCCTCTTCCATGTCAATCAAAACTATATATTTTTGTCCCCATTGATACTGCTTTTACTTTTGCTTACACCTTGGGCCACTTTGAAGCAGTGGAGTGCAATTCTCATTTCTTTATCCTCAGCTGGTATCTCGAGTGCAAAAGCTCATTCCCAATGGGGAAAACTATCCAAATGATCCTAAGACATCTAAACATTTCCAGTCACTACAGAACTATGAATAAAAAAGTAGATATGCGTTGTGAGACTCTAGGGAACAGGAATAAACATTTTTGGAAGATAACCTTTCCTCTAGCATTTTTCTGCACTGGCACTTTCAAACATCTGCTGCATCCTGCCACCTTTCACTGTGATACCGTCATAACTTATCAGTGATGCTCAGGTGGTATTTGCATTGCAAACCTCTAAGGAATATCTAAATTCCTCAGGAAAGGAAAATGTTAATTTGGTACCTTGCATTTTCCCCTCTAATGTGAATTTTCAGATAGATGTTGCAGGACAATGTAAACAGCACTGACCTGCAGAGGGTTTTGTCTTCCAGAAAAGACATCAAGCCAGAGTCTGCTACTTGCAGTCACTGAAGATACTGTGACACTTTTGTCTAAGGTGTATTTTTTCCTCTACTCTTGTGAAATCCCAGCTGTGAACCTTACATTCCTCCTATCTATTTTCTTCTTAAAATTAAATTGGATAGGATAGTTTTCATTTCCTGTCCCCTCACTTCTTGTGTTGTGTGGCTACAGGCAGTTAAACAACCACAGCGTTTCACCCTGGAGGTGCCTGTATCTCAGTAAAGGGTGAAATAATCTTCTATGAAAAGATTTACCTGCCTCACAGGAATGTTGTGAAGTTGAAGCCTTTTTTTTTTTCTAGGAGAGGATTGAGATAAAAAGCACCATGAGTATACAGATGACCTGTGTATTTACAACGAATTGACAAATTTTGAATGCAATTAAGATCATAATTTTCTGAGATTTTGGTTTCCTTCATAATTTTTTGAGAGGAGAAATCAAAATAAAAGCAATTGAAAGGTAATCCAGACAGGAAATGAAAACCAACCACAGTGCTTTTCTTTAAAGGAAATAGCTCTTTCTGCCAGGCATGATCTCTACAGGATGTATAAAACTATGGTGAAGGATGGCTGTCATATTAATGCATTTTCAGGTCTTTTTCCGCAGCTACTTTGAAGACATGTTACTCAGCTGTATTTCTTTCTATTCAGCAAAACTAGTGCTTGCTTTGAATACCAAAGGATTTAAAAAAAAAAAAAAAAGAAACACAGAGAGACCTCTATCAGCAGTCACACAGTCTGCAATTCCTGATGAAAAGTATGGCAGATGCTTAGGCTACAGTGGTACCTTGCAATTTCATTCCTATTTCACTGAGTTTTGCAGACCTGGAAACTTGCCATCTGAGAAAAATTAAAACAGGGTATGTGCTTAAAGTTGGGTGCTAACATTGTTTTCAACAAACTTAGCAGAGACAGGGCACGATTAGATGTTATTCCATGCACTCCTGGCAGAGGGAGACACCAGAAACAACTCTAGTTACTACACTGGAGGATCATCTGCCTTGGAAGGATAATGGCTATTATTAATCTTTGTTTCTGGCAGCATCCAGCATGACTGAGATTCTTTTGAGTGCCGACAAAAATCAGTCTTTATCCTTACAGTCTGAAATTAAATTCAGTGTCAGAGGTAAGGGGGAGTAGTGCAATGTACAGAGTGCTCCTTAGTATGGTCTGAACTGTGAGACAGCTAGACAGTATCATGAGTAGGAATGACCTTGAGAACCCTCCAGTCTATTTTATTCATACAGTGATTGTAGAAACTGACTGCTTCATTCTCGATGAGTTTTGTCAAGTACCTTCTGTGAAAGTAAGTATACACACTGTAGGAAGAAAATTAAGTGCAGTCTATTCTCATTTATTTTCAGGAGAATTTTTCAACTCACAGTTTATTGAGACTTTGCAGAACAAACCCAAATTCTTCTTATTTAGACCCTTCTTTTAAAGTCTAACTTTTTGTTTCTTCTTTTTATTCAAAATTAAATATAGTAACTATGGGTTGACCTCAAACCATAATTTACAAATATTAACCAGGAGTCTATTTTGTTTGCATTATCTCATCTCTTTCTTCCCTGGATATTTGAGGATTAGCATATGTTGTGGAGAAGATCAAAGAGATCAATTTACAGTTTGTGAGCTTTATAGGGGAATTATTTGATTTTTGCAAACACGACACAGCTGTTGTGCATGCAAAAATCTACTTAATGGTATGTAAAGAAAAGATTTCTACGTACTCTTTTATTTGAAAGAATTCACTCTTCCATCTCATACAAAAATCAATTAAGATGAAAATGCAACTGGACTGTAATTTTTTTTAATCAATAGAGCTCCATGTCTCCAGATTCTATTGAAGTAGGTTTTCAAAGCTCTTTTATTCTCACCTGTCTATGAAAAATCATTCACAGCATCCTGGATCTCAGCTCACAGTGACTGCCTGAATCCAAAAGGTAAAGCAGTCCATCCCTGTGGAGGACACCAGCTGTCTCATTGATTCTGCATGGCTCTTGGCTGATGCTGAAGTAGCACTGGCATAATTTCCAGAGAGAGGTGTATAATGAGGTAGCACCATGTTAACTATTAGCAGGGAGAAGTAGAACATCTGGTCTGGAGGAAAAGAGGACTCCAGAGCTGAACTATCAGCATCAAAGCATGTATTTGTGGGGCAGTGTATGCCAGGATTCACTGCCTAAAAGCAACAGATCTGGGGAAGAAAAGAGATGCAAAAATAATAGTAAAAATAATAGGAAGAGAAAACTCCTTTTCCAATGTATTTTTCTCCTAGAAGCTATGGTCTTGATGACTTAAAACCAGCACTGTTAATAAAAAATGATACTCAGAGTAATCCTCATATAGTATAAATGCACAGTTATTTCCTCAACATTTTTTTTAAATCTATCTGTCTCTATGCCTTTCAGAGACCAAGCTAACACTTCCATGCCATCCCACTGAAACCCCAGCTCAGTGCAACATTTTCTGTCCTCTTCAGGTTGCAGTTCTACAGCAGGAGTTTACAAATGCCAAGAAGCACCCAGTCTGTGAGCTGGGAGCAATCTTCTCACGCGCCTCTCCCACGGTCCAGAGGGATGAGGATGTCAACACTGAAAATTATTCATCAACACTTGTTGGAGATGCCAGGAGTGTTTTAAGAACAGAGACAGGGTAAGAAAGGGAAGTCACGCCAAGCAGCCCTTGCAAGCAGGTGCATTCACACCAGGCGTTGGCTTGGCTCTCCACTGACGATAATAGCAGGCCACTGGCTGTTTTTGCAGTGGTGTAGAAATGCCTGGGTATACTTCAGCTTTACTTTTGTTGGATTCATACTTTTAAGAAATCTTGGTTTATATCAGTGAAGCAAAAGGAGCAAGGAAGTGTCTTCCTAACATTTGTTAGGGATAAAACAACCTCTGCATCAGCTTCCAGAGTACAGCTTTCTCTTTGGCTGCAGTGTCAGATACCCAAGTGTGTGTATGGTACCTTCACAGTTCTCTCATCATCATTCTGGGCATGCTCCTTGCTGAACAAAATTGCCTTCTAGAGGACTGATACTGAGGAATCTGGTCAAGTACCTATGATGCCAAATCCTAGTGGCAGGCATTTCACAATGAAATCAATTCTCTCTTATGGTCATGGGTGAAGGTGACTCTGACCTGAGTTTTGCTGTTTGCTTTGGCAGGGTTAGGATTCCCAGCATTGCTCTGTCTCATGACTAATTTAGAATTAACTGCCTGACTAACATAGCTCGTTAGTTGTGTACCAAGATTTTGTCCTTTATGCCTGTTCATCCCTGAGCTGTGATTTTTGCAAAGTGTTATGAGATTGATTGATATTTTCTTACAATGCTAAATATGGAATAGTTAAATCTGCCAAGGACCTTTTAAACAGTATCTCTACCAACTTTCCCGCTGTTAGTGTATGCCTCCATAGCCAGAAACTGCAAAATACTCCAAAATCCTAAGGTAGAGATATAGCCAGGGGGTAAAAAGAGCCACTACATTAGAACAGGCCGTATAAAAAGGTTCTTTACAGACCCATCTGTATGAATCTAAGTGGCTGATCCATTTCTCTATAACGATCCTGGTATCAATTGCCTGACAAGTTACTGGGGGGGGCAGAAATAACATGTCATCAAAATGAACTCCTTGAGTATTTCCATTTTGGTGCACAGAACATTCGATAAAAAGAGGCACTTGTCATCACTTCCTTAAACATAGTCTTCTGCCTCTTTTGTTCAAACCGCTAAAAGCTAGATAGCATATGCACAGGGAGTAAATTCTTCACAGGCGGGCATCTGGATTAGTATATTGAAATTGAGTCTATTTTTAGGCAACTGATGCTAGCTTCCCCATGAAACCGCATATTCGTAGTTTTCAGGCTTTCTGAAGTGGATTCTTGCCATAAATTGATTGTAAATCATTTTGAGTGCATGGGAGGAAGGGCCTGCTCCAAAGTCTATTGAAAATACATTAGAGTCTTTCTATTGATTTGAAAAGCTGAAGATCAAGCCAGCAAGGATTCATTCTGTCCATGTAAAATACCAGCAATTTGCATTAGAAATGCAACATAAATGTATTTCTTATGCAAAACTCAGCTGAACAACACACTTCACTGCCTATCTAGCAAATTCCACAGCTGGAAATATTGTTCTCTCTTTTATATCCTTATTCTTCTTATCCAAGTAGCTAACCAGATATTTGGGGTTTTCACAATTGTTTCATTAGGGGGATAAATTGATAAGAGAGTCTGTGATTGCTCTGGTACAACCCATTTTCTTTACTAGGAACAAGCATAAATCCCTGATACAGAAGGAAAAGCAATAGAATGTCATTCTTTTTGTCTTTAAGCATTCTAAATCTGTCTTTTTAGCAATCATTCTGCCTCAAAAGCTGCTTTTTTTCCCCTTTGGCTTTCCTTCAGTCATACCACATATATTTCCCTGTTACCTGTTTTCCTGGTCCTTTCTGCTTCTTTTTTTTATGACTGCTGCTTCTCTGCTCTATTCATTAGATCCTTACGCTCTGAGACTGCTTTCCAGAAATTTGGGGCTGCTGGGATCTGCTGTCAGTGTTCATAGTGACAATTCCATTGTGCCAGTTGCTGTTTAATACCTACTATCACTTCACTGTTCTCATTTACCTTAAAAGAGGGTGATTGTCATGCCCAGGAATTTCAGTGAGGTCTGTGATTGTTTCCAAATCAAAAAGCTCAGGTCTACGATCTAGTTACAACATATAAGCTGTTATCTTGCACTAGATGATCCACAATAAGCGTCCAAATATCCTTCCTTTTAGGCTATATCGAATACATAGGAAATTCATTTAGTCAAGTCCCCAAAGAGTAGCATCTACATCAAAATATATTCTATATTGACTCACTTGTTCTCAGGCCACTCTGAGGCTCAGAGAAGGCTATATATAGATCAATAGGTTCACATGGGGTCAAATGAGAGAGGCATATGGTTTTAAATCTCTTCAGGAAAAATTTGAGCTACCAATCAAGCCATTCCTCATTCTGTGAACTTGTATTACCTTGAGCGATCACAAATTGTGAAGCAATGGATATTTATTAAATTATTACCTTTGGGGGACAGTGTTTATTGTCTAAGCCACACACTGCTAGGATAAGAGAAATTCAGTGTCCAATGCAATTCTGTCATATTACTTTTCTCTCAATCTCAAATATTTTTACTTCTTAAAATCTTGACACACATATGAAGTCAACATATATTCACAGAATTTATTTTAGCAAGTAAGTGTCATCATGAAGGGAATAGAGATTCCTGGTGTTTATTCTAGGGTCAATCACCAAATTACAGAGAGTTTTGAAAAAAACTTCTCACATTTTAATTTTTGGTCTTGTGTGACGGCCTGGAGAATATTTTTCAGTAGACTTATGAATTCTCGTTAATTTATGAATTCTGCTTATGACTTATTTTCAATGTGGAATAAATTTATGCAAAAAGAGTCCCTGCCTGAGAGACAGAAATGAGTTTTCAGGGCCTTACACTGCTTCTTCACAGGAAAATAATGGAAGTCACTACCTGAGCCATTAACTCTTCATAATTTCAAGCATCAAATTAAAGAAGTGATGCAGAATAGAAACAACACAGAGGTAAGACAGGAGGAGAAGATATTTAAAAATTAATTTTACAAGCAACACTCTAATAAAAGTGGAAAAAATCCCACATTCTAAAACAGGAAAAGGGTCTGGCAGAAAGAGAGACAAAATACTTAAAAAACTTTAACCGGTATATTAATGATCCTTTTAAAAATCCTAAATAGTTGATTTTTTTTTTAACATCTACAATTCTTTGTTCTCCATTTCTTCTATTATTGGTAGGCTTAAGCTCTTTTCCAAAGGCTGAATGTGTTTAGCTTCAGCTGTCACAGAGCTCTGCAGAGTTAAATAGCCTGTCAGAGCTACCTCAGGAGGGCCTTGATGAAACCAAAATTATTTCAGCAGAGTGTAGGTGAGCACAGTAACATTCTAATGTTTCTGGAGTTATATTAGTATAAAAAGTAATGCTTTTGTATCCAAGTTTTTTATGCCTCCTCCCTATTACTGCTGAATAAAAAAGCCTATTTACACCAAAGGTAATAAATTGTGACATTGTGCTTAAAGGAAAAAATACTGAAATTAATAAAAAACCCACCTACAATGTGTTCAGCCTTCTATATTAATTTTACCTTCCCACTTATTTTGTGCCTTTGCTATGCTTTATCAAGACAAATATTTATACATACTTACAAAATCTGTTTACCCAGGTGTTCTGCTCCCTGATGGAAGGCCTTCACTACTCAACCACTCTATAAAAGATGGGCACTATTGTTGTCCCTATCCTTTCTCTGTACCTTCAAAGAAGAAAAGCATGTAATTGTGTGTTCTAATGAGTTGACATGGAGGCATAAACAATAGGAACCCCTCTCTGAGGGGTTTAAATTTCCCCATACATTAGGCACCTAACTCAAATTTGTCAACTCCACTCCCACAGGCAGTTCGGTTTCAGAACTGAACCCAACTATATGTGCAAAGCTAGGCATCGAAGATTTGACCAAGGTCACGTTGAAGTCTGGGGTGGAGTGAGGGATTTAAGTTTTTTTTCTTCAAATGCCTTTTTCCCTTCTAGTGCCCCTGGAACAGCACTAAAGACAGAAGCACTAGCTATTCATATAATAAATAACCCTTCCACTGAAAATTGCTGCAGGCACACTTAGCAGCAGGAACAAGGGTAAGTGGGAGGACCAAGCTACCTGATAACACTTGGTAAACTATTAACCAGCCCACACATGGGCTTGAAAGTTTTGTACGTATATATATTAATCTTTCTGTAAACACACAGAGGACAATTATGGACATGGTGGCTTACACTTCTGGTGTTAAGAGATTGCTGATCCAACACGATTGCTACTGCACAACTCCCCCAGATATCTGTCCTTTAGGCTGAGAAGGACATCCCGCTCAGGAGTGTTTCTCTATATACATTTGTATATAATGGTATTTGATGCACGCTGAGAAACATAAAAAATATCACAGAAAAGCTCCTCATGACACCTAATAGAGAAGATCATCTTGATGAGTATGTGACTTGTCCTGACTTGAGTCCAGTAACTCCAGCACAGAGAATGCATGGAGGCTGCAGTTTGTTTGCAAGGGTTGCAGTGGCCCTAGGTTAAAAAGCAGGTTTGTCTTATGCAGACCGTTCATATTCCACTCTCATAAACTCCTCAGACTGTAAAAGCAGAGCAGCTCTCATTGAGGGTGTATAAGTATCAAAAAACCCTGAATATACACGAATATTGATGTCTCTGCATTTGAGCATATGTTCTGTCCTGGAAGCCCCAAGATCCCAGGAAAACTGTTACATCCTGATCTAGTTTCCCTTGGCATTCTGTTTTAAAGGTTGTATGATATTGCTGGTAGCTTTGAAAACAGTCTCCATTTCACCCCAGAAGTACATGTATACAAACTCTGAGAAGTGTCATTCCTCTTTACATCATAGTATCTGTCTTCCTTTTGCAATAACAGGTGCTGTATAAGGCAAGATATGACAATCTGAGCAATAAAATTAGAAATTCTAATTTCTCCATGCTGGGTGCAGAAAGAAGTTCATAGAGGCATTGGTTTACTGTAGTATGTTATCAAATTGTGATAACGCAGATAAAAAGGGAATGGAAATGGCAAAGTTATTAAACTAAGTGTATTTGCAAGGATATTAATTTGATTTATCTCACTTATTATTATTGCCATCAAGCTCAAATGCAAATCCTACAGTGTGAGTTAAATAGATGACTGAATTTAGTTAGGGGGATGGAAAATAAAGGATTAACAATTATAAATGCTACTTCCTTACACAAATTTGAAAAAGAAAATCTTTCTTCTAAGTCATTCCTTGACATTCTTCTTTTTTTTTTCTAATTTTTCTGTTAGGGATTTTTAAAGCTCTCATTTTAAAGGAACCCATTACTGGACATTAGTATGTTTGCCTGATACTTAATTCTGAACTTAATTCTCTGGTGTTTCAGCAGAAGGTGCTCAGAATCATATGGAAATCAGGAGACCTACTGGCCTCAAATTAAAACATGAATTGTTATTTTCTGCCTACAAATAAACAATTTTCTTTATTAAGTTTTAAAATTTGTTTTAGGTTATTGTGGTGCTAGTACACCCCCAAAGAAGAATTAAAATGTGAAATTTATGATTTCTGGCTTATGTTTCCATTTCAGTATATGGAATTTTTTCTTTACACGTCAGCATTCTTTAAGGAAAGAGTTAGAGTTGTGTTAGGTTTCTTATACTGTACATCTTTAACCCATGTATCCAGAGGTTAGAACAATAAACAAAATCCCAAATAGTGTATTCAGATACATTAAAAGGTATAAATACTGGAGTCAGATTGTTAACCTCATCCTGACTGAGGGTATATTTATAATATATACTACAGTTTAAAGTCACTTGCTGAAGGTAATTTAGTCTTAAAAACAGCATTTTATTAGGATGTATGGCTATGATGCTTCTGTACCCAGGTGGGCTTCTTCAGAGCTGTGCTCTCTGAAGAAATGCTTTGTTTTAAAACAACACACAGTGCTTTGGTATATACTATATACCAAATCCCTGTGTCAGGATTAAATCACAGCAAAGCCATACTCTGTCCCCTGGAGCATAGAGTATAGACCCAGTGGAATGGATGTGCCTGTGTGAGAACCTGTTGTGATTTCATATTTGTAGACAACCTGAATGTAGATACAAGTAATCACTCTTATTTCTCTGTTTGTAAATTTGTTCAAATCAAGGGTTGTGATTTTAATTGCCCGTAGGCAATGGGAGTTTTTAACACAATGTTGCACCCTGTGATTATTCTTTTAATATTAACCTTTCTGCTTTTCATTTTGGTAATCAGATTGTACGTTAAGGTGTGGAGAATTATAGAGAGGTTATCCCCAAAGCTTAGAGCTAGCTTGTAGAATGAGTTTGCCCCCCTGTCCCTCTGCTCTTCTCCCTCTCATCTTCCTCTATCTTCAGGGTGGAGAAAATTGTCCATAAAATAGTATCCTCCAAGCCTGGGTGGCACCCCCATGACCCTGGACATCTCAGTGGACAGACCGACACAGCTGGATTATTATCAGCTGGATTGATGCTGGAACAAGGACTGGTGATCTCTTTTTCTTTCTTTCTTTCTTTCTTTCTTTTCTTTCTTT
>JAWWES010000081.1:25132845-25222603 GCA_035583135.1 Lophotriccus pileatus | reverse complement strand
TCCTTCCTTCCTTCCTTCCTTCCTTCCTTCCTTCCTTCTTTCCTTCCTTCCTTCCCTCTTTTCGTCTTTCCTTCTTTTTTCTTTTCCTTCTTTTCCTTCTTTTCTTTCTCTCCCCCCTTCAATTCATCTCTTCCTTTTTCCCTTCCTTTTCACTCTACTTCTTTATCCAAAACCCACTGCTGTGTGCTTATATAGTAGGTCAGGGACTAATATACCAATTTCCATGCCAAGTGTGTAATTTACTAATAAAACTTACTGATTGTTTGCAGACACTCTGACTTTTGTCATTCCTTTTGACCACAAGCATTTACAAATCTTAGCTGCTTCTTTTCCCTTAAGGGTAGGTCGTTACATTTTTGGCTTCAGTCAAGAGACCTGCTTCTGTCATCTTTTTGATCTCGCTGAATTGTAGTTTTCTTGTTGGCAGAGCGGAAGATACGTCGGAAGTCAGAATTGGGGCATAAGACATAAGGTATAATTTACCTTTATAAAAAAGTTTTATGAAATTCTTAAGTGAAAAAAACTAAGTAACAAATCAAAGCAAGAAACAAAGCTCAAACTTCATTTGGTGAATTAAGTAGCTCTCCTAGTCCAATTTTACCTTGGTCTCTTTTTATTCCTCGTCCCTGTCACTTCTAATCCCTGGTAAAGTATTTGTTTTCAGAAATTAGAATATCATAGGCACAGTCCACTGATACATTTGTTCATACTGGACTGAAAAAACTTCAGTTGTTCTTGTTTTTATTAGGAGTCTATAAATGGAAAACACCTGCCATTCTCACCACAACACCTTTCTCAATAAATTCTACTCATCCTTGGAATCCAATGAAACAACAGAAAAAATAAAGCAACAGTGTAGGTGATGTCCTATGGATTTGGGTTTTATAATCAGGCACCAGGTCTACGCACATACTGCAGCCCTTCCTCAGGCCAAGAGGAAGACATTTCTTTCTGTCTCCACACAGCTACATATTTCATAAAGTGTTTGGAAATTTATTTTTTGAGATTATGAGGAAAGACTGAGAGAACTGGGATTGTTCAGCCTGAAAAAGAGGAGGCTTTGTGGTGACCTAATTGTACCTGAAGGGAGTCTACGAGAAAGATGGAGAGAGACTATTTACAAGAGTTTGTAGGGACCAAACAAGGGTGAATGGCTTCAAACTGAAAGAGAGTAGGTTTAGATTAGATATTAAGAAAAAATTATTTATATGAAGGTGGTGAGGCACTGGAACAGGTTGCCAAGAGAAGTTACGGAAGCATTTAAGGCCAGGTTAGATGGAGCCTGAGCAAGCTGGTCTAATGAAAGGTGTTCCTGGCAGGTTGGAACTAGATAATCTTTAATAATCTTCCAATCCAAACCATTCTGTGATTGCATTATTCTGTGATTACTGTTTTTCTCTCAGGCTGGTTGGAATAGGCCAAGAAATTCAGTGGTTATAAGGAGATGAGAAAAAGGAACAGTAAAACACAAGTATCCACACATGCATTAATTCAAAAAATTATTTCATAAGCCTCCTTTCTTTAGGAAACTGAACGTGTTTGAAATACCTTCAAATAGTACCAGAAAAGGAATAAACATTCAGAACTGTGGGGAGGGAGACTGATTCATTTCTGATAAAAATCCAAACGTACTGTATTATACCAAGTCTTAAAATCTCAGTCCTGCAAAACATTTATCATTCAGTCTTAAGGTAATGTGTTTAAGATGGAATACATGCTTAGAAGACTTGTTAAATTGCTGTCATACTCTGTGCCGAAAGTTAGGATTCAGATCCTATGAATTTAAAATAAAAGCTAAGCCAAGGGTAGCCAAGGTTTATTATTATAGCTGTGTGCAGCATGGTAATCAAACCTGTGGAAATGTCTGCTGCTGTATCCACAGCTTTCCAAAGTTGTTTCCTTTGCTAAGCTGAGATCTTGAACTAAGTGGATTGTTGTCTACCATGTAACATACACAGAAACAAACAACTAAAAACAAACAAAAAACCACAACAAACCAAAACAGAGAATAGAAAGCAAAATATTGTTTTGCTGCCATATCCCTAAGTTCATAAGCATTGTAGGAGCACATGTTGAATTTTAGTATTAAAACAAAGACTTTCATATTATAGATTATAGGGAGACTCATGTGAACAAACTGTCAGATATAGACAATCAAAGTATCTATTGAGGCATGGAGCTGCAATACAAAAGCAATCAGTGCAGAAAGAAAGGCAGTGACAATACAATTTTAAATCCATTTGGCAGGCAAACTATATCTGTTGAACTTCTCAGGATGAATGAGTATAAAACTCATTATCAGTATTGCAGCATGCCCCATGACACCACTTGATTTATTCAGATGAAAATTGGAGAGTGTGAGTAAATACAGCATCCCTGCACTCTAAAATGTCTTTGCAGGTAAATCCTTTCCTGTATTTGTTCTTTGTGCACTTTCCATGAGCCACTCATTCAGTCTCCCTGTCCACTGTAGGAAATCAAGTTTTACAGGAAGTACAGGGCATGTGAATGAAGTGTATTTACCATTTAGAATGGTCAGTGAACACATTCAGGGTCTTAATGATACTGGAAAGTACTGAATCCTTAATCTTGTCTTTTATCATTTAATGTTCTTGGTTGACTATCTCAGATGTCTGTGAAGCACTACAGACTACTCAGTCATGCCTTTAAATGGTGAGCGTTATGTGGCTGGCAGTGCCCATTCAGTCACACTGTGTGGTAACATACTTTGCATCTGGACACAAATGTTTGCGTTTTACTAGGTAATTTCTACATAGCAATTTTCCCACAGGACCAGGCATCCCAAGCAGTCTGCAGCCTATTGCAATCCATATCACTGGCCAGCACCTTGAATCCTAATGTAGGCTGATCTATTCTTCTCCTCTCATTGGAATACAAAGAAGTCTTATAAATTAACATTCCTGAAATATTTCAAATGCTCATGACCAATCACATTTGTATATTTTTCAAGACAGAACAACTTTTAAAAATCACAGTGTCAGTGACTCCCAGTGGTTTAGACAGTGATTTTTTAGCCCAAATCCAGAACTATCTGAAGCCTGAATTATCTCGTAGCACTGGTATGTGGGGATCTATGATTTTCAGTGAGCTTTGAATCACTTACATACAACAACTACTATTGCTTGCTCTGATTTGTGGTGGAAAACTAGTGAAGATTCAGACTGTTTCTTTTTTTTTCTTCTCATGCTTGTCATTATATCTGTAATTGTGACAACAGCAATCTGAACCTCGCCCTTTTCTCTGTTGAGTAATTTATTTGAAAGCAACTCCTAATCCCAACTTCAGTAACCTTAGAGAGGAGGTGAAAGAGAGAGGTCATTTAAAATACAGAGACTATCAAAAAGGTTTAAATAAAAGAATCATTAAGATTCTATAACTGCCTCTGCATGACAAAGATGGTAATGAGAAGAGGAAATAGCATACTATACAATGTATTCATTGGGAAAATTACTGTAATGAAACTTAAGCACAGGAAATAATACAAATGTAGCCCGTTCTCATTATATTCTAAAGATTGACATCTCTGTATCCCTTTCTTCCTATTGTTTCCTGTATGAAAATCAAACCAAGCTTTTATTTTAAAAGTCACATTTTGCTCAACATACAATAAAAATGTGTCATGGAAAATTGTAAGACCAGACGTGGTCAGGCAGTCAGAACATTTATGTTCACACAAATTGGGAAAGAAATCTTATGCTCCAATCTGTATGCAGTATTTATCAATCATTACAACTATATTAAGATTTATGGGGTGTAGAACAGGCTTTGGAAATACCAAAAGTAAGTCTCTATGTGCAATCATTAACCATTTATAGCCTGGTGAGACACAAAGTGAAATCGTGAGTTTTCCTTCGGAGACTTTTGTGCAGACGATTACTCCGGTCATCCACAATATTTACAGGCTTGTCGTCTTCAATGCAAAACGAGCAAGATGTCACAGGTACTTCTGTAGCATAGTCTTCTTGGCAGTCTTGATCTTAACTTTCAATCTCCTATGACCATAAGTACAAAAGGGAGACTGGTGCAGTGGGGTGCAGTACTCCTTACCTCATGAAATTTCATATTAACTCAATGCTGTCAGGCACATTGTAAGTTACTTTTTCATAATCTTCATCTAAAAATCAATTGAACAAACAACAGGCATGTGTTAACAAAGGATTCCTTGTGCAAAGGCACTAACACATTGGAAGAAGATGCTACTCCTATTCTTCAGACTCACCTATGATGATGCTACACTTGACAGGTGGGATTTTTCTTCTCTTCCCATCTGTCCTGCTTCCTTTGAGCAGAATTCCAGCACTCAGTGCCTAGGGGCCCCTGCATGAATAAACACCTGTATGTTTCTATTGTTACATTTTCACCTGACATAACAACAAATGAAAGTGTTCTTCTGTATATCCAGCTCTGTTTCACACAGATCTGGCAACGGCCAGCTGGAATAGGAAGAGACACTCTGATTTCAATAGTTGACAGAACTGATACGCAGAGAAAGCCAACCAGTGACAACTGAAAAGGAACAGGACGTTACAGAAAACCTGTATGTTAACACCAGAGTCCAAGGCCAAATAGAGCACTAAATAAGATTCAAACCTCACCCTTTCCTTACCCCAGCTGTCACCAGGCATCAGACCTAAACAATTCCCAAGTTCATGTTTTTCTTTAGTGACTCATACTAAGTGCTCCTGTGCACAGATAGTGCGGTGGCTGTCAAGCACAGATCACATTGAATACGTTGTAGAAAGAGAAGGGCAAAATGAGTACAACTCAGCACCCATCTACTTTCTGGAGATCAAACTATGTGCAAACTTGGGAACAACTTCACAGGCAATCTGGGATACATAATGTACCACACAATGAGGACTTGGGATCCTGTGAACTTAAAGAGGTTCCAGCACCCCTACACACAGTAGCTCTCTCAACCATTGCACTCCTCCAAACAAGGACCTGTTAGGAGGAAACAGGAGTGTGAATCAAGTGAAAAGACCTGGATACTCTTCCTGGCTTCAGCTGTTTCTCTTTTCTTCTATCTGAGGGATGACATCTGTTCCCAGTGAAGAATGGGGAGAAAAGAGAAAGAAAAAAATTTAAGGACTAAATAGAGTATACAGTGGGCACACAATATAACATTGTCCTAGTGTAAAATATCATACTGGAATAGTGCTTTTTCCCTATTTGAATTCATGGCCACCACTGCATGCATGCACCTGTCCTTAAAAAGTGCAGGTGTCACCTTGTAGATACATCCAAGGATTTGGAGAGCCAAGGCAAGGGCAGAGGATTTGTCGGGAACACTTTTCCTCGCGAAGTCACACATTTTGATCTGAGTACAAAAAAAGGCTCTGTGACTCTGGTAAAACATGTAGAGATTGCTGCAGATTTCACTTATATTTATTTCTCATTCCCTAAAATTTCAGTACAGCAAATTTCAAGGCAAGCTTGTCTAAAGAAAAATTTTAATGTGTTCATAATCTTCTTTCCAACACTTCACATGATATTACCAGGCACGTGACAAATTCTGGATGGAGAATTTATGACACCTGACATCTAGAGCATTCACATGCCTTTTCAGTGACAGCTGCCAAGAAGAAATAGCATCCTCCAGCTGCACAACTTTATCCTTCCCTCACTTGTGAATCGAGACGTTTGGCTTTAAAGTGGCTCTCTGTACTGTACTCTTAAAACTGCAATTGTCACTTGATGAAAGGAAGCCAAATGCTCCATCAGTGACATCTGACAGCAAATAAAAATCTCTTTCCTAAGGGCATAATGGGCAGGATGCAGCCATATCATTCTTTCCTTATATTAAATCACTCTATCCATGGGATTAGCTATCAGGCAGTAGACACATGGTCTCCACAAAAATATACAAAGCAGAAGCAGGTTTCAAAAGGCAAGCACACTCTCCTCCTCAGAACTGAGCATCATGGCATTCCATGAATAAATTAATGTGATTACTCCTCCAAAGAAAGACCAAGGAAAACAGCTGGCACTAATGCAAGGCCAGGTACCCCATCACCTTAAGCCTGGCCTTCACAGTGGGATGAAACCACGGGAGAGGAAAGAAACAGCAGTTCCTCACTGTCTGCATTCACTTGCAGGATACATTTTAAAGAACACCACAAGCATATGCACAGATAGTTAAACAAGGATGAAAAGCATGACCCGATGAACAAAAACTTTGAGTTAGTCCATTCTTTCCTCCCACAGCTGCTGTCCAGCCACAGTCTCCTCAAGTTTAATGAGCAGACCAAATTACACTCTCATATTACTCTGTTCAATGGAGTTTGCATATGGTATACATTTGTACTAAAGTGCTATGGTAGAGATTTTCTTAAGTGACACTCTGCTAGTATTGACATGTTGAGGAATCTGATTTCAGAAAGGGCTGAGTGTCCTGACACACACACAGATTCTCTGTATAAGGACTAAGATGTCAAAGACCATACAGAGTAAATCAACTAATTGCAGCTCTAGAGGCACTAAATCCATTGTGGTCCCCATACCTGACCTACCAAGCACACACACCCTACAACTTCAGTGACACTAGACATCAATAGTTAAGAACCTTAAATGTGCCCCATAAGCCAAACAAAGAGATTTTTGAATTTTATGTATGCTGTATCCAGACGCAATGACCCTGAGTTATTATCACATCTCTTCGGCCTAACATACTGAAAATAATGCTGTGAATAAAAATCAGATTAAATATTGGTAATAGCTTTCTGTTACTTTTTAATATTTCCTTTATTTACTCATATGATACTATTTGCAAATTATAGCTCAATTCCAAATGAACCACATAGGACTAGCAAAAAGTTGCCCTCCTGAATATGAACAACTGCAAGGCCAAGGACAGATCTTCCTTCTCCTACCGCTGGGTCAAAGAGGAGATCCTCACTGTAAAAAGAATCTGACTCACATACTATCCATGCCCCTGTTACATCCTCCCTAGAGAAAGGCTGACCATAGCTCCTCTTCAGCACCAGCAAGAAAACATGGGAATCAGTAGAATCATTCTACTTTTTATCTATCCTCACTTAGAAGGATAGGAGGAAGGGGTTCCCACTGTGAAACCTCCTTTCTTATTTAGTGATACAGCCTGGATCACTAAGACACAACATTCCTGTTTCTCTCTTGCACAACAGAAGGTCAAATTCTGCGTTGTACAGGATATGTGATGAGTGTATTTGGGCTCTCCCAAGCAGATATCTAGTGCAGACCTGAATTTAGGAATGGCTCACATAAGAAGGACTTACGTGCAGGGCGAGGAAGGAGAGGACACACATTAATGCACTTTTCTCTGATTGCACAGTAAGCTCAGACCCCAGTGCTCCAGTCAGAAGCACCATGCAAATTACCTTAATTGACCCCACTTTATTCACAGAGCATTTTATTCTAGAACATGCATCCTGTGAATCCCCTTGGCAACTAGCTAACAGCCAGCAAAATATTCCCTGCCAAATGCCCATTAAACTTCACTAACGTTCCTACACCAAAGAGGCTTTATCTCTAGTTTGTAGTCTCATTTTTTTAAGCATCCTGTAGTACCAGATAAGCTTTTAAAAAAGGTGTTCATTATTTGATGTTTTCTTTGTTCAGAAAAAATGACAACAAATAAATTCGGGAAAAAAACCACGAAGAGACACCACTTTCATATTTTCAGTGGTGCTATTCACATGACGAAGAAAAGACACATTTTTAACATTCATGCCCAGAATATTAAAGTCCTGCATTTTGCCAGAGAGATGATTTGGGTATAGAGAGTTTCATTATCAAAGGTCTCAGCAGTTCTTCTTGTCTGTATCTTCCCCAACAGCATCTTGGCTGTCACAATCACTTTCTGGGAAAGCAATTTTGATCTTCCACAGAAAGCTATTAAAAGTAACCTGGATCTTACAGATACAGTACTTAAACCTGAGAATTTTGAAAAAAAGCAATAGCCCTTCTTAATTATTTAATAAAGATTTAGCACTGGGTACTAGCTCCTGGGCAGAGCTGTATGTCAAGTATATGTCGTATAATTTGTTATTGAAGAACGAACATTAATGTCTGTTACCACCTTAGGAGACAGCTTGATCCAGGCAATACTTCCCTAATAGTTTGTGGGATGGGAGGATTTTGAATTTCCACAATTTTTAATGACTCATTTGTGTTTTAATGGGGATCCAGGTTCACTTCACAACCTTGGGCTGTTGCAGGCATTTTACCCCTCTGTGTTCATTCCCCAAAATGAATATTCATACCATTCAAAGGCAATTTTTAATTAATAGCACCAGCAGCATTATGATTATTACACCTGAAAGATCCAAAGCCAGATCAGAGAAATATTACTACAATAGAATTCACTCAATTCTGCTCACATTCCCTTCTAAGGCTGATCACCTTTAAAGTAATGAGAATAAACTGTGGGATAATATAAGACAGATCTAATTAAGATAATGAACTGGAGATTATGAACATTGCTACTCCATGTCTTAAGAATTTTAATATATTAGTCTAACAGAAGGTTACGAATTTACAAAAGGAAAGATAGAGAAATATACAATGTTGGCTTTTTGGACAAAGCTTGAAATTTGGCACCTAAATTGTAAAAATAAGAGGGATAAAAGGAAATCAAGGAGGATATTTCAGGAAACACACATCATCATTTTTTTAATTAATTTACTTAATACTTCCATAGAACACATGATGAGACAGTTCTCCTTACAAAGTGAGGAATAAAAAGAAAGCAGACAGGGAAACGTTATGAGAAGCTGAGAGGCACTTATAAGGCTATACTGTGGAGAGTTTTATCCTAGCTTCCATCTGATATGGCTATTATGGCCTTGGATGAATTTTTCTTGAGGGAGCAGCCTAATTAGCTTGCCAGCAGCAGCAAGGAAAGGAAAGGGAGGGAGGCAGGCAGAGAGGAAGGGGGTAAATGAGCTGTTAGGTAAAATAGAGTCAACATCAATAAGAACTACTGTTCAGTTTCTGTGAAGCTTCATCTTCCAAAACAAGGTAGCAGAGAGATAAATGTCTGAGGGTGAAACTAGAACTCAACAATTTTCTGTAATCAATAGTATATTGTCAGAAATCATCCTTCTCACATTTGCAAAGGTACATTCTTCAAAGCAACTGCCTGGGAACTGCTGCCTTGGAAAGGTACCCTCAGATAATTCACTGTAATTATTCTGCTACAGATAAAATTTCACTCCAGAAAGAATCATTATTACCCTTCTAGACTAGAAACATCAGGTTACTAGCTTATTTGTTGAGGAGTAAGTAAAATTAGGCCAGTCTGTGTTGGCTCTGCACTGTACACTGAGCGCACAACAGGCCTCTTCTGGAAAAGGGGACATTGAAAAAACTGAAGCCTTAAGGGGTAGGTTAACACCAAGGCATGACTGCAGCTCAGGGAGGCATAACTTGCCCATCACTGGTGATGACAGCAGCATGTCTGCAGCAGCACAGCTTGCCTCAGACTGCACTGTCTTGCCTAAAACTGCAAGTTATGCTGAGCTGCAAAGCCTCAGCTGCCGCAGAGGGGCTGCTCCTCATACTCAAGCTAGCTAGTGTTACGCCCCGGCCCCTGTGACTCTTCATGGTGTGAGGAGTGACACAGCTCCTGGAGATTTTTTGCTCTGTGTTGCATGCTGCTACTGTAGACTAACAGTCCTTCGATGTGCCCCAGTACCTGTGGAGGTATAAACATGTCAAAATGTCCATGGTGTTATTCTGACTCATAACACACTCCTTCACAGAGCTAAGATAGCAGTGCTAGTGGGAACAAGAGACATCAGACCCTGCACTCAGGGGAGTGCTCAGCCCTTAACAGAGGCTGGTCACTGGACGTGATGGGGGAAGCAGTTAGTGATAGCCAGCTCCGAATGCCACTTCATGTGGTGTTGCCATAGCAATACAATATAAGGAAAAGGGAATAAAATTTTGCCTGATTAAAGACAAGGTTTAGCTTTGAGAATATCCTTTGACGGCAAGAAGTATCTGAGAATAAAATGGAAGTAATGCCATTTTTGTTCATTTCTGCTGCTTCAAACGGGATGCCATAGACAATGCATAATGGCTCCAACATTTGTTTCCAAAAGAATAATTCTCACTGGTGGCACCTGCCAAATTTTCATCTTGTTCCAGACATGGAGGTTGTACTATAGATAAGCCTAATTGTCATTGGCTTCAGTGAAATACGCCAAACAAACAACACCTTTTTCTCCCTAAAGCAGCACAGAAAGAATATCCATAACACAATATCTACAAAAGTAAAGCCTGGTCCAGAAGCTTGTTCAATGCTTGGGATAAACATGAAAATAGGGACCTTACAAGTCTCACTGTTTATACTCTGAACACCAAGCACATTGCTTTTGGCCTTGTTTTTCTCTTATTAGCACAGTATTAAAAATAATTCCAGAGGAAAATATTCAGCTGGGCACACTCATCTCCCTAAGGAAAGAGCAAGAGAACAAACATGCATCAGCTGCTCTTCATGCTGCTCCATGCTCTCCTGCATGTCACTCTGATGCTTTGGTCATGAGCTCAATACAAAACCCCAAAAGAATAAGTGGGAAACCAAGACTGTCCTAATATCTCTGAGAAAAGCCTGAAAAAATCAGACCAAGTGCACTGAAGCAATTCTTTATAGGTCTGCCAGCTGTCTACTACACACCAGCTCACTGGGAGAGGACAAATTAAATGAGGAGTCATCTTCACTCCTTGAATTTTAAAATAGATTCTTAGGGTATGACTTGAAAAAAAAAAATCAGTAGACTGTAGAAGTGGGTAAGCCTGATCTTCTAGAAAAATCTGTTTTGTCTGAAAGACTTTCCTTGAAAATACACTGCAATGAACTGTTAATACTGCCCTGTTTTGTACATATTTAACATGGGCACAAAACACACAAAATACACAAAATTCCACTGTGACTGGGGGGGAAAGGGGGTGCTGAAAAATACGATGTTTGCACAGTGAGCAAGGCAGACAGTCAGCGAGAAGACAACGCACCTCTTTGTAAACACCTGGGTGACGGGAGGTTCTCTAGCTCTAAGCAGACTGTCTCAGCCTGCCAGTGAGTCCGTGAATTTTCCTCCATGAATGCAGAAGATAAAGAAAGAAAAGGCAGCTAGAAATATGTAAGTATGTTTAAGCAAATATTGGCTAGTGGGGTTGAAGAAGGTAGGCCAGTTTGCTTTTAGGAAATGGAAGCATTATTTCAGGGAGACTACGAGTCTTGTTTTGAAATAGTTTTCTCTACCTGGTGTATTACCTTGGATTAGAAGTGATTTAGCCACTAAACTCAGGTTTGTCAGTGTCCACTAGAGACAAGGACTTAGTCAAAGTGCAGGATGGTCACTTGATTTCATACCAAGAGTTAAAGGTACAAAACCTAAAACATGAAATCTGACAGAGAGATAACTTGAGTAAAGCTGCCCTTCCAAATCATTACAATTTAGTGAAAAATTTAAGCGAGGAAAGATGCAAAATAATTTTATTTTCCTGTATGATATTTCTGATATTTTTTCAGAGAGGTAATATAATTACAGTTTGATCATTTTAAGTGTAGCTCCTAATCATCATGGGGAAATGATGCAGCACTTGTCATCTCTGATTTGCAGAGCTGAAATATTTTTACTTGTATTTTCCTTCCCCAATATTCAAATCAACAGTTCCAACTATTATTTTACTCTCCATTATCT
The DNA here is from genome assembly GCA_035583135.1 of Lophotriccus pileatus. NCBI lineage: Eukaryota > Metazoa > Chordata > Aves > Passeriformes > Tyrannidae > Lophotriccus > Lophotriccus pileatus. Next base: position 25,210,895 of record JAWWES010000081.1, on the reverse strand, counting down.
TTCCAACTTCTGTTGGCCTCAAGACCATATTCCTATCCCATGCATATGCATAGAGATTAAAAGATCAAGAGATATGAGCTCATTCAAATCTCATCATCTGTCTTATATCCAATGTACCGTACATTAATGGAGCATTAAAGGTTTTGAATTAAATCAAGGTAAAAAATTCAGTTATGATGATAAAGGCTGCTATAATCCCGCAAAAACAATTTTAACTGCTGCATGAATACTTGAGTAGAACATATGATTTGAATAACAATGGGAATATTGACAAATATTGAATAACTATGTGAAAGTTTAACATTTAGTATGGTAGAAGTTTTTTGTCAAAAAGTGAGGGGAACATATATGTTGCCAAGTTGAGGACAAAGCTTGATTTTGTCACTGCCTGTGTACTGATCTTTAGCCAGTTCTCATACAAGCAAACTCCAGGTGCTAAAGTATATCACTTTACAAAAGTTTTAAAGTCTTTCAATATTTTCTGCTGTTCTGTTTAAAGTAAACCAACTTCAAGTATTCCAACCAGAAGAAGCTAAAATACTATGTAACTCTCTTACCACTCCTTTAATTCAGCAGCTACCAAGATTACTTGCATCAAAATTACCACAACAATGAGCTGCAACTCATTCTCCTAAGGGGAATTTTCCAGAAGCCTGGACTTACACTGTCATTGTGGTGACATTTCTGGATGCTGTCCTCATAACCAGAAGTCATCATAGCAAAAATGAGTTATCAGCTGCCCCCTGCCCTTTCCACTCCCAAAAAGTAAAAATTACTTAATACAGAGTCATATACTGTGGGTTTGAATAATTTTTCCTAATTATTTAGTCTCCAGTACTGTAGAAGTCCCTATGAAAAAAAAAAAAATGGGTCCCTTCTCTGCTAAGACCAAATCATGGAATAAAGTCCAAACCCAACTCAAAATCCAAATCTGACCTAAGCAGCTTACAATTTAGCAACAAGTCTCAGGCATCTTATACCTAAGACCTAGAGAGATTAAAGAGAAAACCCTCATCAGCAGTGTTATCCATGCAAAAGCTATGTGGATGCCTAACAGGGCCCCAAAAAACCTTCAGAGAAACCCTATGAAAGGATTCAATAAGCCTTGTTCCTTACATTCTTTCTCAAGGTCTTGTGTAAGGAGCATACTACAGTTTGAAGTGGGGACAAAAGAAACTGTATTGCTGCTATTTCAGCCATGACATTTCTATTTCATGCAATCCTATTTTGCATTCCCCTAGGACACAGAAGAGGCACCACAGTTTGAGCTGAACAGATCACACTAGAGCTTCCACCAGACCCCAGGGCAATTCAAGGTTAAAGGAGCTCAGAAGAATCGTGAAGCTACTTTTGCGTTTCTTTGTTCTGGGTCATGATTTCTGTGCTTCTACTCTAGAGACAGGACACCAAACTTCACTCTGATTTGCTCAAAGTTTTCAGTTCCAGAACTGATTTCAGATATCCTGAGTTCCCAGTCTGCCTGCTTTACACTCAAGAACTGGGACTTGCCCAGCCTGGAGAAGAGATGGCTCACTGGCATCTTACTCCTGTACATGAATACCTCACAAGGGTGAGTAAAGACAACTCCTCTCTTTGGTACCCAGTGACAGGATAAGAGGAAATGGGGCACAAACTCAAATACAAGAAATTGCACTTTTAACACAATGAAAACTTTTTTTGCCTCAGCCACTCTGTGATGCTGTGAGTTCAGGAACCCTTATAGACAATAACTTGATGGCTATTTCACGGAGTGTGCTGACATAGATGTGTGGAGGTGGAACACAGTGATGGATGAATTTCTTCCAAGTTAGTGTTTCTGCCTGCGCTAGCATGATTCTCAAGGGTCCCTGAGTGGAAGAAAGGCTGAAAAAACTTGGAACCAAAGAACTTCCATATGCTGCTTTGTCTTTAGTGATCCTCCAGCTTTATGTTTAACTATATACATTCTTTGTCAGGAAATCACTCTTAAAAGATGCTCTTCTCTGAGGTGTGGGTGGGGTGAGGTTTTCATGAGCACCTGAGGGTTTAGGAAGCCAATTTACACTTAACGTTGAGTACTGGGATATCCTTTTCTTTGGCCAGGGAAGAAAATGCTTCCCACCCTATTTATTCTTTGATGTGCATGATCCCTTGCAATGAGAACTACAATTTCAGTGATGGGAGACCATGTTAGCTTCACATAATAACCAGTAAGTTAGTGCAACAATAACCTATTGTGGTTCTTCACATCACTCCAGATGCTTTTGTCAAGTAGCTCTCCACTTACGGAGTCACATGCATCCAAGCTTGCAGCATGTATCAGGTAACAAACAGAATTTTTTTGCCAGAAAATAATAACCAACATGTTCAGGTAGTCAGGAGCCCTAAAATGATACAGTTCTGCCATAGCAGATGATAAACTTTTCTGGGATTGGGATTTTTGCACACTACCAACAGGGCTGACTTTCTCCTTACCACTTTCCACAGTATCTGTAACATCAGTCTTTACCCCTACCTTCCTTTTTCCTCACCTTGGCAAGCTGTCATAGAAAAATACACAAATTAGGAACTCTGTGAAGAGCCACATATTTTGTATCTAGAAATATGTTTAAATATTCACAGTGGCTTGCCCTCATTCTAAAAAAATAAAATCTCACCTTTCACTTTCATCTCAGAGTCCCAGCCAAGAAAATATGAATTACATGTAGTACCCACATCATGGAGCCCCAGAATAGCAGGACATGTGAGACCACTTTATTTAGTGCTACCCTATCCTGACACTGGGATCTATGAACTTCAAATGGAAGATCAAGAAGGGATAGCAAAAAGCAGAAACAATGTCTGTCAGGTCTGCCTGTCACAGATAGGAGCTTCTTTGACTCTGCTGCAGCGCTAAAAAACAGAAGGGACATTGATAGCATGCACACACTTAGCCTCCCCTCTCCCCTCCTCTTCTCTCTTTGAAAAGCCAGAGCTCTTTGCATCTCTACTGCATCTCTAGCTTCAATGATGCTCAGTTTCTTTGCCTCCACATTGATATTTCACAGATTCTTAATGACCCCTTATTAAACCAAAAAGTGCAGTTTCATACATGCTAATGAGAAGAGCATAATGTTAGCTCAAGAAGTGGGAAGTACAGCTTCACAATGAAGCATTTTGCCAAAATACCTCAGTATGCACATTGGCAGGTGAAAAATATACTTGAGGACAGAGTAATAACAAAGTTGTATTCACATGCAAGGACATCTGAGCATACATGGTGTAAAATGAATTTGTGTTTAAACATCTGAATGGAGTGCCTCTGCATAAAATGCTGTGAAGGGATTAAGCCAAAAGAGTCATGTGGCAGTGACTCAATAAGAAAGATAAAGCACAGTCTTTTAGGCCCCAGTTTCCCCAAAACCTTAGCTTCAGCTGCTCAGGCTTCATTTACATTACCACATCTTGTGCTTCAGCTATTAACAGCATAGTACATTGTGACTGGCCTTTTGTGAGGACACAAAAAGAATGAGTGGTCACAAGGAAACCTTTGTGCCTCCTCCACAGTTGCATAGGAGAGCCAGCCCTTGCAGTCCACAGCTGTATAGGGAGTTTCAGAGTTAATAATACCAGCAAGAGAACACTTTTCAAAGGAAAGTGGAGCAGAAGGGAGGGCAGTTAAAGCTCTGCTGTCTTTCTCTCACATTAGCTACCAAACTAAACAGAGGGAGTTTATGCTATACCCCCACAAAGGAGACGTACAAACTACTTGTCACTGGAGAAATCCCTTCCATGACACTGAGACTTTCTGCCTGCCCTTGAGAGCTGACAGGCACGACGCTTTCAGGAATTACCAGCACTGCAGTGCACCTGCAGTTCCCCCATGATTTTGCTGTGTCCTTGCTAGTGTCAGGGGAATAGGTATCATACAGGATTTATGCATGTCCTATTGCTGGATTTATTTATGGATTTTTAAGCACTGGCCATATGCATGATGCTTAATAAGACAGTAACTCTGGCTGGAAGAGATTATTTGCTAGATATTCCTTTATTCTCTGCCTCAAAAAATAGCAAAGAGTATTTTAAAATGAATATAAAAAGCTTTATTAACTCTTGAATCACAGAGTTCATCAGCTTGCCTAACTAGCCAATTTCTACCACTGAATTTGTCCTAAATGTCAACCTTTATGAATAAGCAATCTGGACAGTAAGAACTGGGAGCTTGTTTTTACTAAAGATATGTTTACAGTTTGCAATATGAGCTATCAGCTCTGTATAAAAATTGTTCACAACCTCCAGAAAGAAAATGATAAAATAAGAAATAGGGGGGATGCTAGAAAACCAAAACTCTCTAGATGTAGAAAGAATTAAAAAGACTATTTTAAATAAAGCTGGATGTGTCTCGAATGCAGAAAATCCATTTGTGTCCGAGAGAAAGAGCCGGCAGGTGTCAGCCTTGCTTTATCCAACCAGCCTCTCCCTGGCTCACTAGCACATTCTTGAAAATTGGTTTGCTCTGATTATTGACAGTAATTTTCTTCTGAGGAGTAACAGTTACACAGGTTAACTGTATTATCAAAGAAGTCCATCTCCAGCCGTATTTATATAGGTTAAAATATTGAAACAGCTGTAGCCATAGCAACTGCTGCATCAGATGGATTATAACTAGGTGAATGAGGAGACTGGAATAACTTCCTGATGAGAAATTCAATTAATATTCCAGTGTTTGTAGGCAAAAGCTAAACAGTAATTCTTCTGAGTTGGCAGTCACATTTTACATGGGATGTTTTTCTCCGAAAGGGAATTGATGACCATAATACCTTTATTCACGTTTATATGTATGCCTGTTTTCAAGGCATTCACTTGAGAAACACATTTATTTCCTTTACACCAAATTCTAACTGCTGAAATGATGTGTAGGCTTCCATTGAGTACACCCACATCACACAGGCAGTGTTTTGTAATGCCAGTGATCACTCTGCTGTGTAATAAAGTGCAAACAAAATAGCATTTCCTTTGTTAAAAAGCATATAACACCACTTTTAATCCACAACTTTACCAAGACAGTGTTGTAACACACTCTGTATGCTAAGGAGAAAAAAAGTCCTTGTGCAATTTAGTTTTTGAAAGGTTTCTTATCTCCTGCTACGCTGCAATTTCCACAGCACTCTGAATTCCCAGGGATGATGTCAGTCACTCTGTTGGGTGCAGCACCCAACCCAGTTTATTTCTGATGATCCTTTAAACCCACTCCCCACCCCCTCCAGTAGTCTGATATGCGGGAAGCACCTCTGAGGAACAGTGCAAAATATGTGTATGGAAGACTCCTGACTCTTTTTTTCTTATCTGCTCTAAGTCATGCCATAATTTGATGTAGGGACTTGTAATCATTTCTTCTAAGATCCCCAAATAATTTTTTAGTGTACAGTCACGTGAAAGTGCTCCTTGCATCCCATACTTTAAAATGCTTTAACCTGCTTCATCCACAAAAACTTTCAAATGTGTGTTCAATACCCATGCAATCTTGTTTCCATTTGAAAAAGAAATGTAACACATTACTCAGTCTATTTCCAAAGTCTCATACTTTTTTATAACAAGTGCACACAAAGAACATACATAAATTTCTCAGGAGCTGACACAAGGGTTTCCCACTCATAAATTTCAAGTCTGGATTTCCACCTGACCACATACTCAAAATATGCTTCCCTCTCTCTCACAGGACTTCCACTCAGGACTACATTCATGGTTCCCCTTGTTCTCTAGTTATTTTTAATTTCCAATTCCTATTTATCTTTAGGCAGACAACTGCACGAAACTGATACATCAGTTTCTGAATTTGTGGTCAGTTTTGAGGGAAGTCCCTTTGGCTGTCTGACTGAAAACCTACTTGGGCCTTGTCCAGCCTGACACGAGTTTCTACTAATTTGTTTATCACTACAAAGAGGGAGAATCAGTGGCTTCCTCATTTAGAATAAAGCAGAGGTAACATTAATACACACCTAACAATAATTTTGCAGTCTGTCAACAAGCACCACCATCAAGCAGAACAAACCTCTGTGTCACACAGAATATGGTCAAAGTGGAAGTTCATAGTAAGCATACATTCTACAAGAAGTTTGATACTGTAATGAATAAATCAATGTCAGTATATGACCTCTGAAAAATGTGGTTTTCTCTGAGGCTGTGCATTAGTGCCTCCTTATTACCCCAGTTCTGTGAATTTGGAAGGTTTTCTATGCAACAACAAGTATTAAAAATAGCCTTTAAAACTGCTCTGTAAATTCTGATTGGTGGCTTTTGAAGATAGCTGGGATCAAAAAGTATGTGAGAGAAAGATTAGACTAACAAACAAGCCACTGGATGAAGACTCAGCTGGCTGCAGCTCAGGAGACTTGCCTTCTGTTTTCAGCCTTCTCACTTATGTCTGATGGGATCACAGATAAGCTATTTTCTCCCATTATAATTGCTTATTTTCTGTCATCCTTTTCTGTATTCCCTGTTAAGATTACTTAGAGTCAAAGATTGCCTTCTATTTATACTGTGATTACATAGAAGAGATCATGTATTGTCAGAATGTCTGAGTGCTCAAGGAATGCAGTTATATTGCTAACAATTAAAACAACATTATTAATAAATCATAGATACCATGGCAAATGTCAACTCAATGAAAGTCTTTACAATTCTGGTCACATAAGCAAGGCTATCCATGTTTTTTTGATATTTTAATTTTTTTTTTATAGTGTTACATTAAATATTTCTCAAAATCTGACCATTTTTGTCCAAGTTTCCTTTTCAGTTCTATTTGTGCACTGAAAGAATCTAGGCGGAAAAAAATTTTTAATTTGTAAAGAAATAATTTCAAAATCCAATTATATTGGATGCAGGTAATTGGCATTTGTATATTAGAATGCAATAAGGAGTTAAATAATTGTAATATTTTAACATCAGCACAGTTTCATCACATTTATATTTATGGATCTTAGAAGAGAAAGATGTTGATTTCAAAGACACTAAAGTATATGTGGGTTTCTTATTATGCAGGTTATTACAAATGCATGTAACGTGATTTGAATTTGTGCATGATGTAAGGCCAGAATAAAAGAAAGTTGAATCAAATCAAGAGGGCAATTTTGGTGAAGATAAAGTATTTTTCTATCATGTTGGCATCCATAATAATGAATTAGAGGAAAATGTATAAATTTTAACTGCTCTTTGGGCATATTTACACCATGCAGCCTGAAGACTGAACACAGAGGCAGAAGCACAGCTAAGTAGAAGTGAATCAGAGTAGTATCAAGATGCCAAAAAAATGCTGCCTCTGTTTTGTCTTGTTTCATTAGCTTGGAAGCAAGGCCATGCCTACAGCATGACAGGACAATCAGACATCACCAAATACCTCTCAGCTTGGTGCACTGTACAGAGGTTGCACGGTATGGGCCAAAATGGGACTGGGCATTTCTAGTAAGTTCCACTTTGCTTTCTAAATATATCCAAAGAAACTGGTTTTGCTGAGCTGATGCTATGGAGTACCAGCTTAACCAATAAAAATTGATTACTAGCACTTTCTACTGTTTATAAAAAGAAAAATCAAAGCCACCATCTCATATTCATTTGTCCTCATCAGCTGAAAAGGTTTCACATAAGTGAACACAGAAGGTTTTGTGAAATTCAGGGACTTGTTAATAGACCTCTTTAACCAGCTCCTTACAGATTTCTGCTATATCATTTCATGCCAAACATCTTTCATAATCTGCTGCCATTTCCTATCTGTAATTATGAATCTTACATCTCAACACAGTCTACTGCTCCAGGTCTCTCATCACTCTTTTTTTTTTTTTTTTTAATTAGAATTTTTTCAGACTTAGGTTGCAGAAATATGCCACTATCTATGGACCATATTTTTCATCCTGTGTAAAATTATGTAGGTATGAGGCCTTTTTAGTGGCTCAGCTGCAGAAAGCCTTAGATCTGTCCTGCGAGCTGGTTATCCAGCTGTCTTTTGTGCCTTTGAAAATATCCTGTGGGGCCCTATATTTACTTTTCTAATTATTTAAAACAGTTTGGATCTAAGCCAATAAGGTTCATTAAGAGGCACTCAACCAGGTCCTTCATGTAAATTTCTAACTTCCTTACAAACACATAGCACAGCAAAGACAATGTTAAGAAACCAGGTTTCCTTTGGATCAGTCACAATCTCTTAAGTTCAAACCAGAAATGGAACACAGATAATTATTTTTATAACCTTACAATTTTCAATTTTTTCTTCATAGTACCTTGCATAAGAGAATCCAAGCCACTGTACTAAAACCTGTTATTGTTCTATGACTCCACAATCAAACTAGAAATTATTTGGGGTTTACGTTTTTGAAACACACTTACAGTTAATGAAGTCCAGAGGGAAGTTTAAGGAATTCTGACCCAAGCAGATGAATGGGTACTCTTACAGCCCAACATCAATAAAAGTAATAAAGGCAAAAGCAACTTTTATACCAGTGTGTACTCTTCTCACAAAACTAGACAAACTGGCAGGTGGTGTGAGAAAAGGGATAGAAAAAATCAGCAAACATTAGAAGGCTGCTACACAAACCATGGAAATAGCCCTCTCTCTGCATTGGGTGCGCATCTGATCACACACATCTGAAGAAGTTCACTGTAGTTACAGGGCACTCAGAGAAGAATGAAAGAAATAAAAGAGAGAAGGAGCTTTCCAAAGACAGACTTAAAATATTGATTTTCCTTTTCTTAGAAAAGAAATGAGATATGGCAAAGGCATTTCAGTTCTACCTCTTACTCCTTACTGTGTCTACATACTAGTGATACCAGGGTTATAATGGTCACTATGAGTAATAAATAAGTAGAAGTAAGAAAACATCACAGTTATAGTCTTAAATTGAGGTATTAGGGATCAGGCTGAGATCTGTAGGTGACCTGCAACTAGCTTCTGTACAGCTTTTGCATCTTTCCTAGTGCTGGCCGTGGCTAGACACAGGACAGCACACAGATCTCATCCAGTAGTACAATTCCTTTGCTCCTTTAGCTGATGGACACAATCTACGAAAATGTGAAAATGGGCATATTCCAAGGCTATGAACTGTTGTTGTTAAAATGAGGAAATTGCAGTTACAACACTACTCAAGTCTGACTAACTTTCATTCTTGGAAAACTGAACTTAAAAATCATTCATAACGCATCCTGGTTCCTGTTCAGCGCAGCCATTCCTTCCAGCTCTTTATCTCCAAAATACTTTGGATAAAACCTGCTGGAACTAAAAATAACAGCATTAGCTCATCCCCACACTCTGGTCAATGAGTTGAGTAATGCAGACCTTATGAAAATGTAGGTTTAGAGCCCTTGCAGATGAGCTGTGTAACACAAACCATTAAACACAACTCTATTGATCTAATTTCATTATTTTCAGCAGACTGGAGTTTGAAGATTATGAGCTCCACTAATGAATACCAACCACAGGGAAAAAAATGGCTCTAACCGATTAAATCTTAGTTGAAAACACCTAAGATGAAATGTTTGTCGTTATAGATAAAGGTTTACTACAATGTAAGTCTATGTTAATGCAAAGTATGCATAGCCTACTTTTGCTCAAAGAGCTAACATGCAGAAAATTTAATAATTCTTTCACATTGATATACTATTGCTTTCTAGAGATAGGGTTATAGAACAATATCTTTCTGGAAAAGTATACAAGATAATAAGTTAAACACAGCCAGAATAATAAGCTCATATTTGCACGCTGAAATAGAAAACATAATAGATAGAAATAGAAATGAGAAGTTTCATATGTTGTAATTAAATAAGTCATTTTTTTTCAGATAAGGTGGAGAAAACTAGACATACAAAGCAATTATTTCCTCACCATAAAACAGTACTATTTCTTCTTGGCAAAAAAAGGCCTTCCTCAGTCACAGAAGCTAATTTGAAACAAATTAAAATTCACGTTACAAGAATATGTGGTTGTACTGCCATGACAGAGTGTCTAATCTTGCCTCCCATACATGCCAAATATCAGGACTTCTTTCAATCAATTCCTACTGACAGTCACACTTGCTTGATAAATTAAAGATCACTGAATGTTTTTTTACTGTTTTGGTTTTTGATTATTCTAGCTTCACAAATCAAATTCTGGCTTCGGTTGGAAACATCTACCTGAAATAACTAAGTCCATTTATTTCACATTTAGAGCAAGGTAATAGAAGAATTTGGCATTGATGTGATGAAAGAGGCAGAAAGTAGCAGTGTTTACACATTTGTACAACACCAAAATACATGTATTTTTATGCTAAAGTTTTTTCTGTGCTTTTGAGCGACGTGACATCAGGTAATGGTATTTTCTCCAAAAGTTGTATCCGTTGACATGATTGTACCATTAGTAATCAAATCCTGGTATAACTGAAGTTGGTGGAAAAACAGTTCCATTATTGCTCTTTGGAAACCTGTCTATCAAATCTAACTACACTGTGTGCAGCACAGTCATTTTAAGATGCATTATGTGGTAGGTGTTCTGCTTCGTATCTTGAGTGCCAGACAGGGCATACCATTGTTCAGAGATTTGAACCATGTCACTGATTAATAGTTCTATTAAACAGAAATAATGTTCCTACACTTAGAGCACTTCATCATGATTAAGTCATACTGCAGAATAGATAATAGACATTCCCTGCATAATATCTGTTCTGAAGTAAGTCTTGCTATATGCATCTACTAGTTAAGAAACAAGCATGTTAAGCAGCACATCAGCACCTTTCTCCAGTCTTTCAAGATGTCCCTGTACGGCAGCTTTGCCCTCAAGTGTATCAGCTGTTTCCTCCAGTTTGGTGGCAGCCATGAACTTGCTGAGGGTGTTCCACTCTACCATCCAGTATCATTCAGGTTATTAATGAAGACATTAGCCCAGGAACAACCACAGAAGAGCTACACTGGTGGCTACCTGAACTTTAAACCACTGACTCTTTGAGCCTAGCGATTAAGCCAGTTTTCCAGCCACAGTGTAATCCATCCATATCTAATTTGGCTCATGAGGATGCTCTGGCACACTTTGACATAAGCTTACTAAAGTAAAGGTATACAACACCCACTGATCTATCTCAGTTACTAACAGGGCCAGCTATTTCATCACAGAGAACTATCAAATTGCTCAGGGATGATTTATCCCCAGCAAGTCCGTGCTGGTTGTTCCTCATTACATTACTTGACTTTAAGTGACTGGAAATGGCCTCCAGAAGGATTTGCTCCTCAATCATCCTAGAGACTGAGGCAGGGAGAGAAGGTTGCACCTCCCTGGTCACCTTCATAGCCCTTCTTAAACACAGGTGTGATGTTTGCCTTTTTCCAGACATCAGAAATACCCCTAGTCATCACAGCACCTCCAGGATGACAAATAGAACCCCCTCCATGACATGAGTCAGTATCCCATTCTGTCCAATGAACTGGTGTATGTTCAGCCTGCCTAAATGGTCCTTCACCCAGCCTTTCTCTGCCAGGGGTAGTACTTCCTTCCCTGTGATTCTGCCATAAAGCACTGGGAGGCCTGCAAACAGATCTTGCCAACAAACACCAATAAAGATACTTACGACTGTACACATTCTTCTGTAGCTCAAAAGAAAAGCTTTATAAAGGTAGATATAAAACCAATGGGAAAGGAAAAGGTTTTTAATTGTTTGTTTGGGTTCTTTTTTTTTATCAATTTGCCATATTTTTTAGTGGATGGTTGGTGTGGTTTGATATCTCTATGTCTTCAGCATTATTAATTTAAATATTTATTTCTGCATAGTATTTCCTGGCTCAAAAGAGACACGAAAACCTGGGAGATGACGTTATGGGCATCATAAACACATCTTGATTTAGTTGAATTTACAGTATTACTGACTGCTTTAGACTGTTTCCATTGCATTCCTTTCAGCTTTAAGGAACTCATGAAAAAAACATAGCTAAGGGACTGAACTGACCTCACTGGGCCTGAAATTTTAAAATTACTTAAACAGAAGGAGCACAGGAGCTTGAACCAGCAGTCATTGAAGTCACTGAGACATTAGATTGAATCTGTAGTTTAAGGGACTCAAATGTTAATTTTTTTTCTTAGCCACAATGAATACATTCAGTGAAATTTTGCACTATCATTACTTGCTCATCCCTATAACACATACTATCAAACACAGAGATATAGCTAGATGAAAAATTGTCAATTGTATTTTCTAAAAGAAACAATAACACCCTGTGTTATTGTTACAACAATTGTGTCTCTTTCAGAGTAGCTAGGTGTGTAAAAGGTTTTCCTTTGTACTGATGAGCAAGTTACTTAGGTCTTGTATTCTAGCATGCAGAAGTAGTAAATATCACACTTTCCACTGCTCAGACTCATTGGGAAGGAGAATAGATTGAGTTCTCTCTTTACACTGTGCAGGAACCACCTTTTACAAGGGAAGCTAAAATGAGCTTCCCTCTGTACACCAGAGGGAAGCAAGACTGCACTATGCTAGAGGAGTCACAAAGACACAATGTCTTCAAGCTGCACAGATTGCACATCATTCATGGATCAAGGCTGTGCTGAAAAGAACAGTCTAGCCCTGAATATTTTATTTTCCAGAATTCACTCTAATGAATTTTTTGGCTGTAGAGGCAACAGATCAGAATTAGAGCTGTGAGAAAACAACATACTTCACATTTCCAAATGCAAACAAATTGAAAACTACCAACAATATGTATTAAAAGCCAAATTTTAACCTGATGGGAATTGAAATGAATGAATTAGGATCCGTTCCAAAAAAAAAGGATCTGATAATGGAAAAGCTGACAGATCTTTCATTAAAGCTCAACCCAGAAATCTACTGTGGTACAAATTGCTGAGCTGATCATGAAAAATCAGCAAATTTTAGCAGGCTTTATCTCTAAAAGTATTAAGATGATCAATTCTTTTGATAATTCAAAATGACAAATAATTAATCTACTGTGTTTTCACAATAAACAAAATAATATGATTTCTCAATATTTTAAGTTTTCATAGTAACAGTACCTGTGCAGTTTTCAAACACTGCGTTAGGAGAGAAGCTGAACCCCAAGATTTTAATTTTAATGTACGTTCCAAGTAAATGTTTATCTCTCTTCAGCAGGAATGAGCTAAGCACATCAGTCTAGTGAGCAAACTTGTTTAATTGTCCACAACACTTTCATTTTTATTAAATGTGCCAAAGATATCAAAACACTTCTCATAGAACTAGACTGAAGACAATGTCATAGCAACATGCAGGAAATCTACTTATCTTTAGTTCTGTGGAATATACATATATGGTATGGAAAAAAAGAACAGCACAGAGAAAATATTGAATCTCTGTGAGAAAATAACTTGTGTCCTGGGACAAATGATCCACATTGTTCACAGAAGAGGAGAGGGAAAATTGCTGAGTGAGAGAAGCAGCAATATTTTGAGGAATACTTTATTTAAAACAGCACTTCTACCATTTTTTCTCAGTTAGCTCAATAATATTTCCATGGTGAAGTGCTTTTCAAAATCTTAGTACAAAAAGGGTTGGAAAATCAAATTTTAAGTAACAATTGATATTTCCCATCACTTAAAAACATGCACTTTAGAAAATTAAGTGTCTTGTTTTTTGAATGCAAAGATGTACTGAAGTTGGACTAAGCAGTACTTTCAGGATAGCAGCCTTTATGGTTGCTGTTGAGGCAACTGAGAAAAAAAAAAAAAAAGATTTGTAAAGGTACCTCTGTTAGACAGGAGATCTCTGGATATTAGAAGATGAAACTTCTCCAATGTTCTGTTCCTTAATTTCAAGCAATTACACATTTTTTTCTAATAATTTTTAAAATAAAATTAAGACCATGTATCAGAAGGAACTGAAAAGTATCTTCCATCTCAGCATGGTTATTTTGGGGCAGCCAGTTCAGATTGCCTTGGAGGACAAAGTGATTATACAGCACTAGAGGATCTGATTCAAGCTGTTGAAATCTCAGAGATTATTTAAATCGTAGTGTTTGATTTTACTTCCATTTTATCACTAAGAACTCTTTGGTGATTTTTATAAAGGTTTATCAAGCACAATGGCTTAATTTTATTTTCCTTTAAAGCAAATGTGAACAAATGTTACAAAACCCAAATATTAATATGTTTTGGGAAAAAAAGTCAAATCTTTTAAATTATCTGCAGATAGGAGCCTGAGATATCAAGCCATAATATTGCTTGCTAAGTATAAAGAGTCCTACCTTCAGAACAATATGTATTTTAACATAGAAGTGTTTATATGATACATGAGGGGTTGAGAGTAAATCAAACTGCATTTGCTTGTGATAGTTATTGTTAGAAGATTTATTTTCTGAAGCGGTGGAATTACTCTCACACTTCTGAGAATTAGCAGTATCTACAGTACACAGCACAACAGCTGTTAGATTTTCTTTTTAATAGACTTTCATACTCCTAACACATGAAACATCTCCAGGAGAGCTTTAAAAATTGGGCGGCTCATATTCTTAATGGGCCAGAATATTTCAATAACTGTTTCAAGATTTTTGTTTTTAGATGGAACAACTCTCAGGAAGGCATCAAAGAGAATACGATGACATCTGGGAACTTCAGCCTGTATTTACTATATTTTTGTCTTCTAAGGAACTGAACTTAACAGAAAATGTGCCGTTTGGTTCATATTACTGCCATGAAAATCTATTCAATGACTAGCTATTCTGTCGATATAACATCCTCCAAAGAAGCTGTATTTATTAAACATAGTTTCTGTCAGTTCTCTGCCCCCTTCTCATTCCCAAACTTGCGGAAAAAGCAAGCACATCTTATGAATCTTTAGCCTTTAAAAACACTGGAAGATGGAATGGTTAAAGGCAGTGGTAAATTAATGCAAGAACCCTTGGCCAGCTCTGTCACTGGCTTTTTTTGACAAATCATTTTATCTGTTTGTTTCAATTTCTCATTTTCAAAGTGAAAACAATGATTCTTGCTGTCTCTCTCCCATTTTGCCTTTTCTTTCAGACTGTAAGCCTCCTTTGGAAAAAAGTTTGGGTTTTTGCTGGGATAAGTCAATAATGCTGTTGTAGACTATAATAAAATAAATTCACAGCATACTGCAGGGGCTGGATTGCTTACCCAAGTCCACCGTAGATGGATATCTTCATTTCAGAATACAACCAATGACTGCAGGCTGTGTGTGTTCAAATTAAGATTTGCAAGTAAATTCTTAATAAGGAGATTTTTTTTTTTACATATTATTGTTCTCAGATGGAAATCAGCGCAAATTGTTACCATGTCTGTTCTCATGTCCCTACTGTCTACGAGTCATCACTAAGGATAAACTCGATTCTTGAATGCCTCGCTAATTCTCTGGTGAATTTCCACAGATACCAGCTCCATCTAAAGAACAGATTAACTAACACAGCTCTTTTGATTCAAAATGTCAGGTATGAAAAATAGATGGTCACTCCACATGCTTCATCCCTGTCATTCAAATGAAAAGTATTTGACAGGAAAGAGTACTTTGTGTGCTGTTTTCTAGAGTACCCAGGGAGTTTGACAATGACAATAAAGGAAAGAAATAGTGTAGGATAGTGGAAGAATACACAGTAACGTTCAGTGCCAACCAGGCAAGAGGGAAGAGAAGTATTGTAGCATGCACCGATCATGAATTGCCAGAAAAAGTATATTAACCTGCACTTGGACAGCAACATTAGAAGTCTGGATTTCAGACAATATCTAAAAGTGAAAGAAAAATGCAGGCAAGCCCCTGTGCTCACTAGTTTCATTTTAAGTCTGCAGGATGACAGGAGGGTAATGATAACTGAACATCATGAAAGCCACAATTACAGGTTGACTTCAATTTGGCTAAGTTTTGGTTCTACCTTGATGGTCAGAGATGCTGGCACCACATCAACCTGGAGCCCTCTAATTCTACATGTGGCTGTATTTCAGGGGCTCCACTATCCTACAACATATTAGGGACAATGGGCACAAACTGAAACACAGGAATTTCCATCTGAATACGAGGAAAAACATCTTCACTTTGAGGGTGACCAACCACTGGAACAGGCTCTCCAGAGGGGTTCTGGAGTCTCCTTCTCTGGAGAAACTCAAAATCCACCTGAACACAACCCAGTGCAACATACTCTAGGTGAACCTGCTTTAGCAGGGACTAGATGATCTGTGAGGTCCCTTCCAACCCCAACCCCAATCATTCTGTGATTCTGTATTTTTCAGCTTACAAAAGCAGAAACAAATTACTAATTAAGTAAATCTCTGAAGCTGCCAATAGATTGAAGGTTTTCAGCAGATTACTAAGATGGAATCATGTCACATAAACAATACAAAGTACATGCCTTATAGAGCTACATTACAGAAACTACAGAAATAAATACAAAACAGCAGAACACGAACTGAAGAATTAAACACCTTTAAAGGAGATAGATAACCTTGCTAAGGAGCTTGAAAACAGATTAAAGATTGAAAGCCACTTAAAAACCCAAGTGGTGTTCTAGACACTGAGAGCAGTGTGACAGGAAAATTAAAAGACCAGCAGATAGATCAGAGAAGATGAAAAAGACTGAAAATATTCATGTAAGAGACTGGAGGAAGTTTAAGGGAAGCATCGTTTCCCTTCCCCCTTTTTATTCCCCCCTCAAAATTTCCAAGTTTTGAGCAGAAATGCAAACAGGCAGTGACTGTGTCCATAAAGCAAAACATGAAATATTTGTACTTCATTATGTAGATGACAAAGAGGGCAAATGATGTGCTATGGGAAGATTAAAAAGCATCTTAATGCATGAAAATTTAACATCAATTAGTAATAACAATGTTACCACCTAGGGATGATGAGAAACCTTAATTTCTGGGTTACCTAATGCTATGCAAATTTCTGAAGTAACTAATTCACAGATACATCTAAATGGGGGATAGAATAACAGCACATGCTATTCTTAAGGAACCCTAAGAAAATAATATATAGTAAAGGGAAAAATATAATTCCTGCTGCTTCAACTGAAAAACAGGGCTTTACCAAAATTTGGGGTACCAAAATATCTGAATTTCTAGCTTAGTCTCTCTTTCCCCAATGGTTTTCAATTTTCTTATTTGAACTGCTGTCTTATTACTTAAAGAAATATAATAACCTAAAAACCATTACACTCATTTGTTAAGAGTATTTTATATAGATAGCATGGAATACAGGAGATGCAGTAGTTTAAGTGACAAGGGGAGCATATCCCATAATATGCTATATAACAATGTGGTACAGTAAACATGACTAGACCGTGAGTCTCACTGAGTCAACATGAGATTCCAATCTTTATTTGTCCTTTTACAAATTAAATGTAGCTGGAGCAAAGTGTAACAAAAGGCTCAGATGCAAAAAAGACCTTAAAAGATGAGGGTTAAGACTAACCACTAACTTAGTCTCCCACAAGCTCCAGGTTTGTGTGACTAGGGGCTTGGCAAATCAGTTCTCTGCCATGGAATGTGATGTTTCTAACCATGGTGTGGTTAATAGTTCCTGCATAGAGGGCTTACTTTATAATTACTCGAGTCTTACAGCAATTTTAATTATGTCATCCAAACAATCTCAGTTTGCAAGAGGATGTGCATTCTATAGAACAGCAGAAATGGACTTGTTTAAGGTCAGGGAACCAATCGCTTGGTTAATTTAAGTAACTAGAGTACTTTGATGCCCAAATAGGGAAAAATGTTAGTATCAGGATGCATGTAGCACCATGTTTTGGGTGTTTCATGCATCCAGGCAGCTTTGCCAAAGAATTAAACTTGTGAAAAGTAATAAGCACACCTTATTTTATGTATCACTTGCAATAACTGCTTTAGTTACATTTCTGTATTTCTGCTGACCTAAAAATATCTCCATGGGAGATAAGAGAGGTGCTAGAACAACCAGATGGCACTTGCTTATATTTATAACATTCACGTCTGGTGATAAACTACATGAAACACAGTAGAAGATTAAGAAATGCCTGCACTACAGTAAGGAATAAAGGTTTAAAACTAATTTTTTGAGGTTATACAGTAAGCTCAGCTAATGTTTTGAGACATTAAAGTGAACAATGCAAAAAGTTGTCTATAATTTGCAAGATGTTGGCCTCATGTAAATGAGAAATGAGCTAGCCTAAGTCCTGATTTTAGGTATATTCACACACATACATGACTGTTGGCACAAAAATAGTTCCATCATTACAAAAGTACAGTGTTTTCCAGAATCAAGGCTTATTCAGGAGTATTTCCCCTTCTATATAACTTACCCTGGAGGAACTAAGAAAAATAATACTTTCAAATTTACCAAATAAAATCTCCTTTTCTGTCTTGGTTCTGCTCCTGCAGTGGTTAAAGTACTTCCTTCACATGTTGTGAGATTTTCTTTTTTTCACTCTCCTCTAGGAGACTTGCACATATAAATCCCTTTAAAAGACACAATGAGTTCTTCATGTTCACTTACAAAAAAAAGCTAACACAATCCAGTGCCAGACATGTCTGGAGGGATCCCAGACCCTCATGTACTGCAGAGATACCTTTTGTCACTTATTAGCACCACTTCCCTTTGAAGAGGTAAGAATTCAATGAATATTTTTTCTCTAAAAACCGGTAATATCTGAAATTTCTTTGACTAATGGGGTAATATGTCTAATGTAAGTACTTACAGCTGAGGCTGCTACTCTTTCACAGTCATGGGACATCATGTCCAGAGTACAATTAATCTCATCAGAAACTAAAATAAATTAGATAAAACACACCCCAAAATGCATCTTTTTTCAATTTGCTCTAAAGAGAGCTCTAGGATACCAACACAGCTTAAGAGTGTCTGCAGTGTAACATCTACATGTAAAGAAGATATCTCACATCAGGTTTCCTTGTATTCCAAGCTTTCAGATGCTGAAGGGTATTTTTTTTCCTTTTCCTGTAAGACTGAGGACCTCATTAGGAGATTTTTCTCCCATGAAAATATTTGCTCAGTGTTACTGTGCTTTATAGCAAAGACTATCCTATTAGGATTTCCGCAGTTCTGGAAAACAATCCTGTATTTCTTGCCATAAACCCATTCTAGTTTGTCAGCACACCATCTGCTCTACATACATCACGCTCAGGTATAACCCGCTGTTAGTGGTCGCACCAGTGTCAAATAGGGAAAGTAACCAACCTCGCAAATTATCCCTGAAATTCCTCAGGTTATACAGCTCTTAAATAAACTGCCCCTGTTGACTTCTTCAGAGCTCAGGGAGCACGTGCTTAGCTACCTGCTCATTAGAATCCCAAGTCTTTTTCAGAGCCACTGTCTAAGGCACCCGTTGCTGTAAACGTCTTGCATTTTGCTCTTAGGTGCGTGACTTCCAGTGAAGTGGCTCAGCTGTGCCTCACAAAAACACCAAGACACTGACATAAGCACTTCAGACCCCTGTAAGGTTCAGAAAATGATGCCTCATTAGCGACCTCATTGCTATATTCTACAGTTTCCTCCTGTCCTCTCTTCCTCAAACCTTTCCTGGGGCCTTACCAACTTAAACTCACCTTCTCCATCCCCACGTTCATTTCCCTGCGTTGTGCTTACACGCCCGCTCTCCTCACGTGCCATTCTGGTAAGTTAACACTGCCCTATTCAAGAGGGATCATCTTTCACCCTATCTTGCTGCTCCCCGTTTCTCCTTTACTTCGTTTTCAAATGCCACCTGTGAACTTTCCCCCTCATTTTAAGCTCTCAAATCATCTTAAAATCCACCTCCTTTACTCGAATAGCTCTCACAAACCCCCAGTGACCCATTTCTGACGGGAGTTCAAACCCAACGCTCTCCTGACCCCCTCTGACACTGCCACCTGCCCGCTACGCCAAAGGGCTTTTTCTTCCAAGTTTCCACCATCTCGACGATAACTGTCTATTTACGGCAGCCAAAACATTTTAATATTTCCTTGATGCTCCTAGCGGGGCACCTGCGGTCCCCAGCAGGCTGGGGCTGAGGCGGTTACCAACGCCCACGGAGGGCCCCAGCCCGCGGCGACTCTCCCGCCGTTCCCCTCCCAACGCAGCCGGGACAGCGGGAGGAAACGCGTCCCGGCAGTGACCGAGGCGAGGAAGCGACCGATCCGAACTCCGGAGACCTGCCGGCCGCACCCTCCCGCCCCGGGGGCCGGGCTGGGCCGGGCCGGGCGGCGGCTCCGCCCCGCTGCGGGGGCGCCCGCGCCGGCACAGGCGGCTCCGCTCGCCGCGCTGACGCCAGCGGCGCTGGAACACCTGGAGGGGCGGCGGCGCCTCCGGCGCGGCCCTTCCCTCCCCGCCGCAAGGTGAGTGCGGGAAGGGGGGGGGGGGGGGGTCGCTGGGCTCCGTGCCGGAGCCGGGTGGGGTGCGCCGGTGCCGGGCAGCCCCGGGTGGGCGCCGCTCCCCCCGCGGGCAGCCCGCTCGGGGCGAGGCGGGCGGCGCGGCCGCCGGGCCTGTGGCGCTGATGCCCGAGAGCGGGGTATCCGCGGCCGGACCTGTCCAGGGCGACATCTCCGAGGCACAAGATGGCATCTGCCCCTCCTTGTGCCTTGTGTTCCCCCTCCCGCCGTGCGGTCGTCTCGCCATGATTATTGCATTTATCCGTTTGTGCCTCCCGTACATCCTCCCTGGCTCTGCGCCCGCTGGAAGCGGGGAGGGAAACGGCCGGTTCTCCTCGGCGGTTTCCGGCTGGGCTGCCGGGCTGAGGCGCAGGTTGCCCATTTGCGGTCCGTGCCGCTCCGGGGGCCGGCCGGCTCGGGAGGGGTGGCGGGGCATCCTCTGGGCAGGTAACGTCAGACATCACACCGGCACCGGGGCAGTGACAGCTGGGGAAATGGCAATTCAAAAAACCCAGATTCCTGAGTTAAAGCTTGCAATTTGTGAAAGCTTGATCTTGGTAATCAGGTTTGCTCTATATCCCTCCACCTGATCCGTGTAGGCTGCTCTAGTAATTTAAAAGAAAAAGGAGAACATGAGGTCGGTTCTTAGTAGGAGAAAAGGGTGAAGGGCACTGTGCTCTTTTATTTGTTGGTATCATTATGGATATGTTCAGGGCCAAGTGTAAATAAGTCTCTTGTTCCACACTGTTTTGTGTGATGCTGATAGCCTCAAGGATCTGCATGGCCTCTCTTAAAACAGTAATTCGGGGTTGCCTTAGTTCAAATGTATAAATGGGAAACTGAATTGGGTAATCTCAGGGGTACGTTCTTTAACCTCCTATCCCCAGTTTACATTGTGGTAGTATTTTGGAAGCTTGGCATTGGAGTTATTCCTCTGTTTGGTTGGTTGTTATATTTTCCTCCTGCCTGCAAGCCTTGCTTTAAACCAAGGTGACCTTTTATTTCCATGAAGCACCTGTTTGTTGGTTTTGATGGCCCCCCCTCCCCCCCATGTTTAATCGTGTTATCCTCCTTTCAGTTTCTGGATAGATTTTATTTAATTTGGGTCTCAGAAAGCAGCTGTGACTCCTGTGTCAGAGCAAACTTCTTGGAAACAAACTGCTCTTGTGTTTTGCTCTAGCAAAACTGTTTGATCACCTCTGCAAAATGTTGGGCAGAGGAAATGGTGGGCTGGATTTTGGAGTCTGCAGTGCAGACTGCATTTGATTATGATCTTTCCTCTGATTTTTCTGGTAAGACACTTTTTTTACTTGGTCTATCCAGGGTTCTCAAGGAGAGAGTGAACTAACCCCTTGACAGTGCTATGCATCTGACACAAATCTAGAAGTTGCAGTTCTTAGTGGTACTTAGTGTGAAGTCCAGCAGCATCTCATTTAGGCTTTAGCAATTTTTTATACTGTTGTTTGAAGAGGGGTAGCCTATTGGTTTAAACTGAGTAATGTAATGGTTTAAGATTTATGTCAATACCACTGAAGGAGGAATTTAGCATAGAGCCACACAGATCTTTTGAGTCGTGAACTGCCGTAACTGGTATAACTAGTCACGTTTTTCACATGACAAGCTCTACTGGAAGGTGATGTGGCAGTTAAATGCTGCCAAACCTTGGTCCAAATGAGTTTCTAAAGCTTCTCTACTGTCAGAACTTCATGGGTGAAACACTGTTATTCCAGAAAGGTTCAAGCACTTTACTGAAAAGTTTAGATGCTGGTCATTGGAATTTGCCTCCTTCTTAGTTGAGAAAAAAATTAAGTGCTTTTTAGATAATGGTGATTTCTTCCACTGTGCATGTTGGAGTTAAAATTCAAATATGAATGTTATTGAAGATTTGCAGGGTCAAGAAGACCAGTTATGACTGTATGGAAAGGTTTCTTTAACATTTTTCTTTAACAAGTTTATATTATTGGGGTGTGGAGGGAATCACATAGCACAAAGTTAAATTCCTTTTGAACAGTACGGCAGAGTTAGGAGGGGTTTTCCCTTTAGTAGAGTTTCAGGCCTACCCATCTTTCCATTCCTTCTCTCTTGTCCATACTTTACACAGCTGCTAAATTGTTCTGATGATTTCCCAAGTAATCTTTTCTGGAAGTAATGAATAATAACATCTCTTTTCAGTCTTCTAGTGTTGAAAGCTGTCGGTACGAGTTGTCAGAAAAGAAAAAAGTGCCAATATTTAATCTAAACTAGAAGACAAAAAATGTTCTCAAAGACTCTTTTTAGTACTTTTCAAAATCTTCTCCAAGGGTATTGCTCTGTAGTTGATTCTTCAAGATGTTTTTGCCACTTCTCAACCATAAAATCATTCTAAAGACAAAATTATGCCACGTGATGCAGAAGCATTAAAAATACAAAAGCCCGGAAGGTGAAGTTTGTTAAACAAAGAACGAAGCAGTCAAGAACAGTAGAAACATTTGACCTTTTAAGTGTTGCTAGTAATAACAGTCTCAAGGTAGTTTTTCCTGTGGCTATTGTTAGCCATGGCAAACCGAGGGGCATTTTGACCAGCTGTGCAATTGTTTACATCAGCCTTGGGAACTCTCTGTACTGAGTCACTGAAACAGTACTCGGGTGCATCTTGCAAGTAACTTTGTAGGGATCACCGCTGCTCTAGGAACAGTTGGCTGGTGTCCCAAGATCTGAGAACAGTAATATCAAAGTTGAGTGGACTGTGTGTCTGTGGAGAATATACAGCCTGTACTGATGGTGTTTACTCAAAGGGTGGTGAAAGGAGATCACCCTGTATTGTTGTTGCTGTGCATGCTAAGACTATTTTGTTAATCAAATCTCTTATCCGTGTATGTGAAATAATCTCCAAGGGAATCTGGAGAAAATTATTTTCTCCTGTCCCCTCTTCCAGCATTGTTTCCCCTTGGGTATAAATGGCATTGCTTTCTGTTTTCTACATGGATGAAAAGGCAGGAGGGAGGCAGAAACTTGAGAGGGTTGACTATGCCAGCAAACAGGGTATCTAATTTATAGCCCTTAGTTTAAAGTTCTAAAAGCATGTATGTTTGTATGTAATATACTGTGCATGCAAAAAGAGTTTTTTGGTGATTTTGTTTGTTTGGTTGGGGGTTTTTTTTGTCCACTGCTTTTCGTATAGGTTCTACAAGGGAAAGTTTCCTAATGTTAAGGCTCCAGGCTGATTACAGGTAGAATGTGTCACAAAAATAATCTTGTTGTCTGTTATAATCTATACACAGCACATGTTCCATGTGGCATTTTCTTTAATAGTATTCAGCTACTAAATTTGCGAACACTGGTTTCTAAACTAAGAGAACACACGTGTATTACAAAACAATTTGATAGTAATTTTTGAGAAATGAAGCAAGTCTGCATTTAGAATGAGGTTAAATACTGAATTGTATATATATCCCAGGTTTTGCTTTTTAGCAGTGAGGTAAGGCCTGCCACTCAGTGACTTACATGCAAAAATGCACACAGTACTTATGATGCTTACCTGTTCTTTCCTGAGGGCATTCTGTCAGTGTTCTTCACAAATGTAAGTGGAACACTTTAATAGTCAAGTAAAAGATGTTACATGAGGGCAAATTGATACTATGTGCTGTCCCTACATTATTTCCCCATAAGCATATGAAAAATCAGTATAATCTGAAAAAGGAAATTAAAATTAATTTTTTGTGCAATTAGATATCTCTGGTTTTATGCTAGGGATTAAGTTCTGCATGCACGTGAACTTATCTAGAAAGTGCTAGTGTTTGCTCATTAGTCTTTTACCTGTGAGTCTACCAACATTTATTGAAATATTTTTTTGGAGATTACATGTACTTGTCTTGACTGCATGTGCTATCCTTAACAGTGCTTTTGAGGTAAACCACTGTTTTCAAGAATTTATCATTCAGCTGCTTAAAAATCTGCAAAAAAAACCCCACAACCCCCACCCAGCTCCAAGTGTCATTCCAATACCTGTTATGTTTTATTAAGGCGATCGCTTATGCCTGTAAGTTTGACTTGGTAGTTTTTGGAATAATATAATAGGTATATAGTACTGAATAGACCCAAAATTACTTTTTAGAGAGGAATGCTAAGAGTTGACTTGGTCCTTGCACTTCGTGGGAGCAAAAACAGGTTTTAGAACACATGGTGACATAGTGTCAAATTTCCACTTTTTTGTGTTGGCTAAGAATTGCCTCTAACCACTCCAGTACTGAAAAACAGTGCAGTTCAGATGGATTGAACAATCTTCAGTTCTAGGTATAAGTGAACAACAAATTTTCAATGTGTAAATTTGCTCTGTTTATATGCCAGTGTCTTCTATTAACTTGTATGTATCATGGTTGGGAACAGAAAAATAAAGATTAAAGGATAGCAAGAGAAACAGGGCCCTGGATACCATCCTTTGTTTACACTACCCCAGGAAATTAAGTAGAATAATTTCCTATGTTAATTGTGTATTCTGAAATGTTAGAAGCATAACAATTGCTTTTGGAAAAAATTATTCTTGACAGTACTCTCTGCAGTAGCTGTGGTTCATCTGCCCTGCATAGGTAGTATTAAGAGTCAGTGTAAAAATCAGTGAAAAAGAGTTCACTATATATTTAATGCCAGTAGTATTTTTTGGATGTACTGTTTGCAGATGGGTTCCTGGGTATTGCTGCAAAATGATGGAAAGCAGACCTGAAATGTTCAGATTTCTTCAGAGCTTGTACATGGTTTGTAATGGTACAAGTCCTTAATTGCACAGTCAGTCATTTAAGATAGCTGCTGGTATTACTGTAATTTGTTCTCCACACAGTTTACTAGCTTGAGAAAGGAGTGTTATTAGCTCAAACTGCTGCCTTGAAGAATGGGCTCCAGTTTCTTTGATATTTCTGTTGTTTTGAGTATATGGTTGGGGTTTTTCTGCATGTCAAATTTCAAGGGGCAGTGGGGGGTTGGGGAGTGGTTGGTGTGTTTTTTGGTTTTGTTTTTTTTTTTTTTTTTTGTGGTTTTGGTTTGGTTTGGGTTTTGTTTTTTGTTTTTTTTTTTTTTTTATTTTTTATTTGTTTGTTTTAATTCTTTGAAGGGTCAAGACAAATTCATAAAAAGAAAAAAAAAAAATTTTGCTGGGATGTCTCATAAGCCTGGATAGAGAGGATAAGGAAATGGACAAACTTGTGTA
Source organism: Lophotriccus pileatus (assembly GCA_035583135.1). Taxonomy (NCBI): domain Eukaryota; kingdom Metazoa; phylum Chordata; class Aves; order Passeriformes; family Tyrannidae; genus Lophotriccus; species Lophotriccus pileatus. Next base: position 25,185,432 of record JAWWES010000081.1, on the reverse strand, counting down.
TAGAAATGTTGATTCCAGAAGTGTTTGCAGTGAAATTAAAAATTGTTTCCAGGGGTTTATGGGATATGGCTGTGTCCCAATCACAGTGTTATTCCATATGCTGCTGACACTTTTTCTCCCAGTAATTCAACAGACCACCATGAAATCCTAGTTCTGAGAGAATTGGAGTAGAAAAGCACTCTCACAGCATAATTCAGCTCTGTAGTTCAGGTGCTTCATGTGAAAAGCATAATTTCTGTGTACACAGAACACAGGGTGAGGCTCTGTTTCCGGTGCTCAGAGTTGCTCTTCGGAGGTTCTATTCACCATTTGCACAGGGACTTAGTATTGAGAGGCTTGTATGGTAATTTAGGCACTGCAGTTAGATAATTGGGGTCAAACAGCATGATTTTTTCCCTCTCAGCACCTCCTGGGTGTATGAATATAAAAGGAGCTCTCTCTGTATAACAGATGCCATTTATCGTGTGCTTCTTTGAAGAATGTTCGAAACTTCTTTCTAGATGTCAGCTCCTGAAATAGTTTGAAAGAGTAATTCTGTTGATACTGCAATCTTATATTTCTTCTCCTGAGAAGTTGTGGGTAATCTCTAAGATATATGCTTCTCAGGATAAGTAACAAAGCTGTGGATCAGTCTGAAACAAAGGAATAGACAAAAATTTGTAGTGGATGGAAGGAACTGCTAATACAGCACTTACAGACCAATCTGTAAACTTTTTGAATTAATAAACAAGTGCATCAATGCCTAACAAAATGAAAAGACTGGATTCAAAGCTAAGCCTGGATGATTCTGCAGGATTAGAACACCAATGCTGAGACTTAAGAGCTTTAGAGGAAAAAATAAATCTTGTAATTTTTCATAGATATAGCTTGAACTCTAGATTACTTTTAGCTGAATTACAGTTGTTCATGTAGTTAAGAGTCAGAATACTTCTAACTCTGTGCATAATCTGGATATTGAATGCCTGTATAGACCTGGACAGTTTTCACTCTTACTGCATTGGCAATATGGATAGTAAAGATCTACAGGCTGTTAATATTGTCTTTTGTTTGGGAAAGGCAAAATGAAAAGCCTCTTGAAGCTCCTTGTCTGCGTGTTTGTAGACAGACTAGCAAAGATAAAACTGTGCCCAGACTAGTCTTCATCTTGCAGTGAGACTGCTTCTTGCTTTGCAGGCCCATTTATTCGGTTTGATCACAGCTTCCAGAGAGCAGTGAGGGAGATATGTTGCCAGCCAAGAGCTGTTGGAGACACAGATGGCATTGATTCCCTCACCTAAGCACATTTTCTCCCCTTCAGAGTATTTTACATAAGTGAAACTATCACTCAACTTTTTCATATAGAACTCCTTAAAATTATTAATTTTTATATTGGTAGTTGTTACTCAGTACTACTCTACTATTGCTGTATTAAAAGTTTCATGGAAGATTATTCATTTTAATAACAGTGCTGGAATAAGTAAATCAACTGCAATGCATGATTCTGCTATATTTGAAGTTATAAGTTGCAAGGCTTTTAGGATACAAAGAGTCTGTGGGGATTTGAAGAGCCACAGAACTTATTAGCTGCTTTGAAAGAACAATAAACTGAGAGGACAGTGCTATCAGTGAGCGCTCAGACTCTTCTGTGTCTCCTGATGAACACATTACTTGCATGTAAGGGTTGATGAATTCTGCTATGCAGCTGTATCACTCCTGAAGTAATACTGAGTCTAGAAACAGTTTGGATGTATTTTACAGCATCCAGGCTGAGCCAGTCTTCTCTGGCATCAGTCTGCAAACATGAAGATTTCTGGAACACAATCCTGAGGCTTTTTGGTGGCTCCTCAAAGAGCCCCTTAGGGATTTCCAAGGTTTCAGCAGGGCTTATGAACCCAGCTGGATCTATATGGGAATGGACGTTTCAGTGCTGTGGTCCCTTGTTTTCTGAGCAGACTTGTTATGAATAGGGCCAGCTAAGGTTTAATGCTAAAACTGAAGTAGCGTCAGTCTCTCTCAAAACACTGGGAAAAGTACTTGCAAAATTACTGGAGGCATGTGTGGACTTTTTCTGGAAACGTCAGATCCAGCACTGTGCAGCATTAAATGTGGGTTTGTGTACAGTCATCTGTAGTGTGGCACTGCTTTCCCCATCATGATAAACACTCGTGTTTGCTTCTGATAGCCCCTCCCCCATCTAGAGTATCCCTACCTTTCCTTTGTCAAGGTAAAGACTGTCATGGAGATCACCAATGTTGTGTAAAGCTTTATTGTCAAAGATAATGGAAACTTTCTGATGCAAATGCTTTTCTATAGGGTGATGAATGATTTTTTAAGTTGGTTTTTTCCCCTAATCATTGTCAGTATAATATTATTTATTGAAACTTCTTTTTTTTTCTTTTTTTAGTCTTAATACACTGGGAAGAAAAACAAAAAGAAGTTCCTTACATCAACTCCTTGTGGGAAATTAAGCTTATTTTTATATCTGAAACTGTATGATAAGAGGTTAATTTTAAATTTTACTGCAATTTCGGGGGAAAGTATTGGTTGACTCAAGTTAGTGTCATGTGCTTCCATTGTAGTCAGCTTTGGCAAAGTACAACTGCCTTGTTGCCTCTGTTCGGGACATTTATGTCTTGTTCTTCGAAAGCATAACAGAGTTCAAAGCCTAAAGCAGTCAGAAGTTATGTGCTCATTCCTTGGTCTCTTCTTGAAGCCTCAGGGCCAGCATTTTGTGACTGTAGGGATTCTTTGTTACATGATTACTAAATGTTCTTTTTAATTCTTGGATACTTTCCTGGGCTGTTTCCAGTCCTCTTTTATTAGTATCTCTCCCTTTTTGAGGCTAGACTTAGATCTTGAGATTTCTTCAAAAAAAGTCTCACTGCTTTCTGCTAACCCAAATGCTCTTAACAGTGTCCTTTGTTACAGCTGAACCAATACCTTACCCCTCTTTTGTTCCTGGACGTGGAAGAACACATCAAGTTAGAGATTATAAAAATTAATAAATTATGGCCCTGTTAAGTTACTGCAGAGAGAATTTACATTGCAATAATGTAGCAATAATGGAAGAATGAATGTTAATGTTAAAAGTTTTGGCTGTGAATGAAAATATATTACTAAAAGGTGAAAATATCGCAGGTAACTTTGAAAACATACTATACTTTTTTGTATGTGTGTTGGCACAGTGTTCATGGGGCAGTGTTATTCTGCTGTCCATTTCTGCTGCCTTTCCATCCTTGTGGAAAGTCTTTCATATTAAGCCAATGGTAGCAGCAAATTTGCTGCTCCCTCTTCTAATCTTCTTTCACATTGTACAAATTTTTCACAGAATCACATAGGTTGGAAGGGAGAACTAGAAATTGCACAGCCCAGCCTCCTGCTCGACTGAGCCCAGTTAGGGAACGTTGCTCAGGGCCATGTCTATCCCTTGCCTCAGGGGGCAGCTTGTTCCAGTGCTTGACCTCCCAGATACAAACAGGAGAATTTCTGTAACAGCATCTCAACTCAACTACATCCAACCCAATTAAATATTCCTATATTATGTTCCTCCACCTTTGTTTCAGTTTTTGATATCTGGGTAATATATACTGTTTCCATTTCAGCAGAGCTTAACTACGATGGTGAAACATGAAATATGACTTAATTTACACAAGTGTTTGCAAGAAGTTCTGTATAAACGGAATTTTTTTAGGGTATATTCAAATTGGCAGAACCCAAAGCAAATGCACATTTATGGTCTAAATTAACAGCAAAAAAAATGGCATAATAGTAGTGGACAGGTTTTTCAGTGTTCTTGGTTACTGAGAAAGGTAAAACTCAGATGGGTCTTCTGAGGCATGACTGGTTTCTTTATGAAGATTTCTTGGACAGCATTTGGAATGAATGGGATCCAGAAACATTCTTGATATAAATTGTAGGTGAAATACTGTAAGCCTTATAAAAAGTAATCTGATTATTTTTTAGCAGCCCTGGTTCTGTTTTCTCAGTGCTAGTGCTTACCAAGTTGTCTTTGCAAACTGAATTCTTATTTAGAACCAAAAGCTGGCTCCATACTGGAAATAAAACAGGCCTAGGGATTGAGCTTGAGCACTGGGCTACTGCTTATTCCCACTCTTTAATTACTGCACTCTCCTGGCATGGTTTTTATCTATTCTACCTAGAATTCTCTGGAACCTTTCTCCTGGCATGTTTTGGGTGATATCACATGCCAAGAACCATTTCCAGCAGGCAGTGTGGGTAAGACTCCACTTCTGTTTCCTTCTACCCTGATCAGCCTCATGACACTATCCCAGCAGGCCTTGTAGCCTTGAACACCTCAAGTGCCATCATGTCACACAGCAGGACAGGGAATAGACACTGTCATTTGCATACCATGGAAATACTGTCCTAATAGCTGTGGTATAATCCTCTCTTTGAACTAAAAAATTCCCACAAATAATATCTTAAGGGCATAGGAGTACTATATAGGGCCTGAATGAGTATAACTAAGATGATCTCAGAGTCAAAATATAAGGTCAGATGTTTAGGAAGAAAGAGCATGAGCTGTGCTTGCAAATGAGAACTGTTTTACCATGACCTTGATAGATACATTTCTCTTTGTTTTAGGGGCATTGGTTTCCAAGAGGAGCAGGTGGGCGAGTACAGTGAGTAAGGTCAGTGCCTTAGACCTTTTTCCTATATTGGTTGTTTTCTCTTTTTTCTAAGTAACATACATGTTATTCCATTTAGATAGCCTGTTCTTTGCTTCCTTGTCAAACCAAGTGTGCTACTGAATAACTGAGTCATGGATGTGTATACAAGGTAAATCCTGTGGTCTTATCTCACTCAAATACACCCACAGTTGACTTAAGGAGGACCAGCGTGAAAACAGTGAAGTCAAGCAAAAAGGTATTAGAAAACTGGAGTTAATGTTACCTATGGCTCTAGAAACTATAGCAAAGCCATGACTTGTGCTGTCTATTCAGTACCTTGTCAGACTCGGTGGTTCTGTAACACAAATTGCAATCTGAAATTATTCTTTCTTCCTCTTTGTTCAGCTGTTGACCTTTTTATTTAAACTCTGCTCTGAAGGTAGAGTTATGAATATTCTCATGGTCTCTCCTGCAGTGCTTAAGAGCATGTCACAAAAATTCCAGTTCAGGAAAATTTCCTTGTCTGATATAATCTTGCTGCATCTCATGGAACTTTGCCATGAAGTTTCACAGGTACTAACAGCAGAGAGGTTAGACTCAGAAATCTGGGATTTGGCTCCATTCAGCTCCAAATGGAAGTGCATGTGCTTCACGCTTGCAGGAAGCACTCAGGTTGTTTTCATTCCCTTGTTTGGCTTCCTGCAATCTGTTCCAGTCCTTTGCCACTCCAATGCTAACCACACTGTCTGTGAGCAGCACTGTGCTAGATATGTTTCCAGCATCACATCTCCCCTTTCTAGCCCCTTTGCTTTCTTGCTTGCCAAAGTTCAGTTTCAGCACCGTTACCTTCCTAACTGCTTTTCCCATTACTGTTTTCTTAGTCAATCATAACCTCGTGCAGCCTGTTGGTGTGTTCATTCTCTGCCTCTTCTCACCAAAGGCCATTCCCCAGCAGCACCATCTCAGCAGCTTCATTTTGGTCTGGTCTCATCCACAATCATGCTGCAGTGCCTCCATTTGCATGGTAACTGTGTGCTGAAGGACAGTCCTCTCTGAAAGCAACAGAGGAGAAGCAAGGTGCTTGTTTATAAGAAGTGTCAGGCTTGGCTGGTAAATTTGGGCTGGAAAGAGCATGCTTAGGTACCAGTGGGAAGTGATGTGCATGCCATCTGGTTAGCTCAAAGTATAGTGGGAGACTTGAGTATCCAAGCTGGAGATAGTAACTTATAAAATCTAAAGCCCTAATACACATATATCATATTCTATCCTAAGGAACTGTGGTGTCCCTCATGGAAAAATCACTTGGTCATTAAATTTTACATCTGCAATTCAAGGCATGACATAACTAGTGTTTAAAATAAAATAGATCAGTGGATTATAGGGAAAAAAAAAAAGATAAAAAGTAGTTGAAATTTGTTGCGACTAAAACTTGGAGGAAGAAACTTGACTGAGGATGATGCCTAGCATGGACAATTTTAGCATGCCTCGTCAAAAGTCGCAGAATTTAAGCCAGGTAAATTTGCTTTTATCTGGAAAACTTGTTCACATATAAGTATTGGCATCATAGATGGCACCACTTCAATCCATTTGTCATGGATTTATGTGAGAATTGTGTGTTACCTGAGGAAGGCCTTTGGTCCACAGATTGAAAAGTTTATTTTTGTAATATGGTAAAGCAGATGCTGCAACATAATAATTTTGTGTGTGAAAAGGTAGGGAATTTCTAGTGTTTAACTTGGAAATTATGTTTTAAAGGTGTTTGTATTAACTGATAATTTCTTATTTAAGTGTCTGAAGAAAACAAGAATTATGGAAGGTCATAAGTAGTAAGTATCTTGATTATTTTTTCTTATTCTAAAGAGCTAATAGCATTTGATATGTTGATTTGTCGCAGCCTATCACACATTATGTTCTGGCATCTATTATTTATATGAAATCACTAATGTCAGTACACATGCTGTTTAAAAAGAATAAAAATAAAAACTGAAAAACTGCCAAAGACTAGAAAAACAAATTAATTGACTGGATAGAAAAATAGGATATCAGTTTCCTGTGTAATGGAACTGTCTTACTTCACAATAGAGTACATCCTTCTTTCAGTTATATTTTTTGATTGTTTAACAAAATCTAAGTATGTCCATGGTTGCTTGACACAAAATCCGTCTTAAAAGGTATGGACAGGTTTCTACCAATTGTCCACCAAATATTTCAGTAATGTGATTATGAGTCTTTCATTATCTTAATCTTAAACAGAAGTCATTAAATGAAATTAGAAGCTGAATTTGTGTGTAGTAGCAAAAAAATTATATTCCTCTTATTCCTTCAATTGGTTTATCAATCTTGTAATTCAGGAGTCTGTACTAATCCCAGCATTTTTTCTTAATCTTTTTGTGACCTGAGATTAATAATTCATTTTTATTCCTTGCACCATGCCCCCAGAATTTCTGGTGACCTCAGTTGAGGTAGCTATCAAGGCTAGTTAACATCAGATGAATTATGGTGTTTTCTTCACTTGACCACTGAAATGAGATATCAGTTATTTGCACAGCTGTAGCAGAACTTAAAGCACCCAAGCAGCAGACAGCTGGAGCCTTTATAATATCCTGTGAGCAGTTTGATGGGTTTTTTTAATTAATATTTTTTTAATTATGCTATTTTTAAACTTTCATATTCTGTTTTCACATAATGCAGGGGTATTTTGCTATTTGTTAGAGGTTGCAGATGTTGTATTTTAAAGGTGTAGCATTTATCAAGTCAATATAGTCTTCACCAAAGTTGATAGGCTGTCTATTGTCCACGTGTGTAATGGTTGGTTTGTACAGAATTTCAAATGAAATGTGATATGTTTTGCATGTGTTGTTTGTTTATTTTCTGCTGTATCACCAAAAGACCTTTATTTTCATTTTAATTAAACACATAAATAAAATTATTGGAACTAATGTTTGTGTAGAATTAAGTGGGTAAATATCTTCACTTTTCAAGTTTGGGGAAGAAGCCAAGAAGTTCTGTGTATAAGTGCTTTTTAAAATTTAGTCCCTGCTCACTTCCAGTTTAATTTCTTACCCGCTCTTTGGTGATTTTTGGTGATTAAGGCACTGTTGCCTAACTCACTGATTAAAAGTAGCAAAGCAAGTAACCCCTGTGAAACAAATTTCCTTTTCAGGTTAAATTGTTTCACTGGTAACTCTGTAGGGTAGATGTGTCACCCATGGGGAAGAAGTATACCAATGGCCTTTTTTTTCTGAATGGCTGCCTTTTATATATATAAAATCAGAGGATTATAGAATGGTTTGGGTGGAAGAGACCTGAAAGATCATCTAGCTCTAATCCCCCTGCCATGGGCAAGGACATGTGTCTCAGTACGTGACTTGATGTGTGTGTTGGGTCTGAAGAGCTCTCGGGTAGCATCTCTGAGCTGTCTGTGTGTTGTGAGCAGAGCTGATGGTCAGCATCTCACTAATGAGCCACAGTCCATCCCTGCACATGTAGAAGGTGTTGTTTTTCAAAATAAACTCAACCTCTTTAAGTTTCCTGGAATATTTGATATAGCAATTTTTGGCAACCATTTACTCTTAAAATGCTGCAAAGTTACTGCAGCTTTTTATGTATGAATATGGGGGGAAATGCATGTACTTTTGCAGAAATGAACAATGGAGTAACATTTCCTAAAAGAGGTCAAGGTTTCAGTGTAAGGCTGTATTTTCCATTAAACCATCTTGGTATGGTTTGACTATGGTGGAATATGCCTGTAGATTGCACTTTTTATTAGGTCTGCTACAGGAATGCAGAATCATCTGTCAATAAAAAATAATCCTTGAAATAAGGTTACCTGTTACACACCCACAGTCATTGTATAAAGAAAGATGTGAGATATCAGTATTTCATATAGCATGCTCAAAAGAAATTAAGGTTCTTCTATTTCACTTTTTTTATTCAGTTACAAAAAAGGAGAGCAAGAAGTAGTCTAATTCCATTCATAAAATGAACTTTGTGAAGTCCCAACAGTGCTGAAATGCCATGAAAATTGCTACCTGCTTAAGCAACTCTGTTAGTTCACTTGGAACTCTCCTATTAATTATATAAAATATAAAGTTAATTCCATGGGCTATAAATCATTCCATAATGCATTCGGAAGAATTCTTTGCAGCTGATTAGTTGGCAGTACTGCATGCTTAAGACATTTTAATTGAAAGCAGTGTCTTACTTTCCAAAGTAGGATTGGAAATACAGTACTGATGTATTTGCTTTGTTATTAATGTATAATGAGGAAATGCATGTTCAGATATATGTCTGCTTGCAAATGCAATATTCTTAATGTATTAATCAAGCATGTTAGACTTAATTTTGAAGCATCCAATTGAAGTTTTTAATTTTGTTTCTTAATCTTCTAGCAATTATCCAAGAGAATTTTATGATCAATATGCTCAAAGCCAAGAAAAATCTGTGGTCAACAAAATGCAGCAGAAATACTGGAAAACAAAACAAACCCTTATTAAAGTTACAGGAAAAAAGGAAGATGAGCATGTTGTAGCTTCAGATGCAGATCTGGATGCAAAACTAGAGGTTTGTAAGGTTTATATAATGTGTGCTCTCTGTTAATTTTTAAGTGTTTTCGTTCCCACCAAGCCTCTAATGTGTGTACACATAGTATGTAATAATGTATATTTTTTGCCATCATTTTCACATAATGTCTTTTCCAAATTTTGGCAAAAGTACCTATGTAAATTCAGTGAATATAGTACCATTTTGTAATACAAAATCCCATGTCCTTCAAGCTTTATTTGGAGCCTAACATCTTCTGGATTTACTTTCATGTTTGGGGGACAGATCTTTTCCTTGTGTTAGCAGGGGGGAGCAGGAGATCAACCTTATCCTTTGCCTGTATCAGTTTAAGGTAGTTGATTTTTTTTTTTTGACTAGTGTTCTATAGTGTATACAAATGACATTCTCTACACAGTTACAAAATACCACGTATGTCACAAAAGCATGCAATACACCGAGAAGGAGCAAGGTGCATAGTGCACTCTGTGCTCTGGAGTTTTAGAGCACATTAGTGGGTTCTGGCATGACCAAAGAACCTTCTGAAAGTCTGTAAGGTATAAACAAGAGAAAGAATCCTGCTGTGTGACAAATACAGTCCTGCTGTCAGTATCCTCAACCCCACTGAGAAAAAAAAAAGCTTAAGGTTCTACAAACTGAAGAGCTCAAATGAATTTGAGACAAAGCAAAAAATCGAGGATGACTGCAGAAGTGTCAGTTTGGGTCCACCTAGGTTTTGTTGGTATTGTTCTGTTAGGTAAGGGTAAATGTTTTGCCTTACTGTTTTTTTTGCAGTTTCTTAAAAAAAAATATTGACTTAGAATTCACAGTTTATTCAGGTTTTAGCTGAAATACAGGAGGCTGTTTTACAACAAACACATCTTTGTGGTTCTGGTTAGAATAGCGATAACCTATGACACGGTGATTATAGCTATGAGGTCTTCACGATGGGTTATAAATCAACAGTATTGATGTGAAACAAGCTGGAAGGATGGAACAATATTTTTCAAATACATACCTGTTTTTCTACCATGTTTACTGTGTTGCAGATTCATCAAAAAGGATGCTTTGTTAGCTCAGGTGGGATTGGAAATAGGGAAACTTGTGTTTAAAAAAGCTATAAGCATGTTTTCACTTGGACAGTTTCTCACCTGCAAGTCACACTCCCAGTTTAAAAGACAAGCCCTGTGCAAATGTTTAGGAAGTCAAGCAGCTGTGAAGGAAGGCAGCTACTGTGCTAGTAATCCATTTTACCTAGTTGTGTAATTCTTGATATGGTGGAGTTTAGGTATAAGTTGCAGGTTGGAGATTTTAGATGGACAGGTAGAAAGAGTAGTAATTCTTCTATTTCCTAAAAACAGTCTCCAAATTTAGTCAAGACTGACATTTTTTACCTCTACTCCCTTTGGAAACTGCTGCTTTATAAATTTGGTTATACCAGTGAAACGTTCAGTTTAAATCAACAGCAGCTTTCTGTGTTGAGATACCTATGCAACTTGGTTCCACTAGACTTGACAGTATGAAAAATTCAGTATGCATATTGCCACATGTGATAAACGTGATAGACATTTTGATAACTCTTTGCTCTATGGGAGTTTTTTGGAAGCAGATTTGTATATCTCTAGATATATCCAAAGATATCACCTAAAAAAAAAAATAGCCCAATGGAAGTAGTTTGGTTAACTGTCAGCTGTTCCTTTGTAAGTTATGATTGGTCTGTAGTTTCAGTGGATAACTTAATTGAAAGAAAAGCGCAATTGGTAAGGAAAATACTTTCAGGCTGGAAAGGCTTCTCATTGTTCAAGAAGGAAATAATGCTCCCTAATAATTTCTACAAAAAATCAAGTTCTTCCATGTATTTTATTCATCAGTATTTCTTGCATACACTTAACAAATTTTTTGTGTGTTTTGTTTCAATATCAGCTGTTCCATTCTATTCAGAGAACATGTATGGAGTTGCTGAAAGCAATTGAACTGTATCAAAAAAGGATTTGTTGTAAGTATGATCAAAGACAGTAATTTTAATGGTAAGAAGGTCTGCATTATGGAACCATTAAACAAGTGAAAAAGGGAAAATTAAAATGGGGAACTACTAGTTTCATCCTATTTTAAAATAAAAATAACGTTCCTTGCAAACAGCTAAAAGCAGATTTGCTTGTTTGCTTGAAGATTTCCTAGATCTTAAGTTTTATATATTAATATAATGCAGTGATAGGTAGCAGTAATTACTGGAGAAATCTTGCCTGAAGTTCTTTTTCCCATTGCTTGCTTGGCTTGTTTAAATTCAGAAGTCTCTTCTCTAGAAATCCTAACTCCTTTCTAAACTGTTTTAGTTTTTCTTTCCATGGGGATTGATGATGAAGAATATTTGGCTTATTACTAGTTTTATAATTAAGTAATCCATGCTATTATGATGAATTTGATAATGCTGACTTGGCTGTAACAAATGTACAGTAATTAGTGACAGTCATTAGTAAGAGACAGGGACCAAATCTGGGAAGTTTCAAACAGCAAGTTGTAATAAATGTCTGCTGAAGGTTCTCTACAATCAAAATTTTTTGATTCTCTGCAGCTGTGATATCTGGCCTGGAGAAGAGAATCCAGCTTTGGAGTCATCTTTCATTTTACCTTGTTCTCTTGAATGCTATCCATATTTTCTCGCGCCTTTCATTTTTCTTTTGCCTGTCCAAAGAGAGTCAGGGATAATGTTTCAGAATCTGGAGGTGAAATTGAAATAGAGAATAGTAGGGTATTGAGTTCAAGAAGTGTTCCATAGTAGCAGGTGAAATCTCTGATGCAAAGTTTTGCATGCGGAATGTTCTACCAAAGATCTACCAGAGTCTGCATTGGAGTTGATTGTCATTTTGGTAAAATGACAGGAGGGCTTCAAGAGATCTTATTTTATTGTATTAGGCCACTCTCCATCTTGATAGTGGGAAGTAATCTAACCAACCTAATTTTTTTTTTCCCAAGAAATAACACATTTCTCCTGTTGTCTTTTGACATTGATGGAGTTTTGTGACTCTTGTTAAGTATATCTGTAAGTGTCTCAAGTAAATCAGATCTTATGTTTATGAAATGCAGGAATTCTGTGAAATTATTTACTTTTGCTTTGCTGCTTGGACTTAGAGTGACTTAAACTACTTGATGTTAAGGCAGTTTTAAAGCTGTTAGAAGTCAATTAAATAACATATTTGACCACTCATTTATTTTTTGTTAGTTCTGTCTCAGGAAGAAAATGAATTGGGGAAATTTCTTCGATCACAGGGTTCTCAGGATAAAACAAGAGCAGGAAAAATGATGCAAGCTACAGGAAAGGCCCTCTGCTTTTCTTCTCAGCAAAGGTATATGGGTTGAGATTACTATCTGTGTTACAAAGTACATGTGATAATGGTAGTTGAGTCGTAATTCATTTAGTCATTGGAAGTGTGTGAGGAATCAATTGATGGGGAAGTTATTGACCAAACCTGCTGTAGTATTGGCAATATTACTGGCTTACTTTTCGAATTTTGCCTGATCCTGCTTTTTGTCTTATGGACCTCCATGTCTATATCTCCAGTGCCTATTCAGCTCAGCAGTTCTAAAGCTATACTGGTGCATCTCTGTGGCCTCTCTAGCAGTGAGGTTGTAAGGGACCTGATGTCAGGTCCCTCCTCTCCTTGGTGGCATTTCTTACTCTGCAGATAAATGCTACAGCAGGCTCACCATAGAGGTGTCTGGGTCCTGGGAGGGAAGATAATGAGTAAGGAAATACTTTTTTGGGGTCTCATAGCTCAAGTAGACAGAGGAGAAAGGAGGAGTCTGAATGTCATTTTCTGCTTTAAACTTACACTTTGAAGCCCCCACCCCCAGGAGAAGATCCTAGAAGATCCCTGCTGAGCTCATATAGATTAGGTAAAAGCAAATCAGTAAAAGGTAAGGAATCCAAAAGGACACACATGCACACAAGCATATGCTGTTACCCGGAGCCCTTAATGTCTCACTGACCCAGATTTTGCTCATGGAGTTTAAAAGTGACAGTATCTGATAGCATTATGAGTATTATGATGTGCTTTTTTAACAGTATTGAAGTTTGAAATTTACCATCACTTGCGAGGGAGAATTTTATTCCATTATGTTTTACAGGATTTGGGGAGGCTTTTAATTATTGTGATACTTTTCAGGTTTAGCTTAACAGTGCAGCTGTTTGGCTCAAAATAAAACATTGCACACAGAGCCCTGAGAATTTAATATGTTTACCTTGGGCTAGAGTTTGGTCATTAGCACCTCTGATAACAGCCATGAGTGGGATCTTTAAAGCACATGTAAGGCACCCTTGAGCAAAAGCACTGGTGATTTGCTTCTCTATAAAGCTTAACTGTTTGTAGAAATCTCAGTGTATGGCATATCTACATAAACTGAATTTTCCTTTGGATATCTAGGTAAGTATTTGTAGAATGAGAAAAAATGTGGGGAAAATCAAAAAAGCCACACTTAAATGTTTGCATTTTGTTATATCTCCTACTCAATGCAGTTTTAAGGGCATCTTTTAAAATAAATTTACATAAAAATAAAAACAACTGTTTGTCTTTTTTCTCTTGAACTATCCTCAAACTCATGTTGCAGTTGGGACTACTTTATGTATATAGCTATGCCAATAGCTAGCTCAGTAGATGGAGATCAAGAAGACATAATTTCTTGGTTACTGGAGGTGAGATTAGAAATTCTCTCAGGTCGAGGGTCTTCCTAGCATATTAAACTAACTCTGTGCTATTGTGGAACAGATTGAACCCATTCCAGTGAGGTCACTGCTTGCAAGAAATAGGAAAGCAGAAAAGCAGCAGGAGGAAGCAAAGCAAAAGTTGGAGTAATCGTACCTAGTTCTGAGATACCATTAGGATCTGAAGTGATGGCACAGGGGAGACAGTGTCCCCTACTGCCTTTCCAAAGTGTGGTTGCCAGAAGAGACATTTAGGAAAATGTAGAAATCCTACCAGAAGATAAAAATCCTTCAAAGAAATTTTTCAGATTCCTGGAGGAAAAAAAAAAAAAATACCTACTTGACAGATGACTTTTTTTATTTACATTTACATCTGAAGATTAAATGGCTAATTAAAGTGTTTTTGTGGGGTTTAACATGTCAATCCTGATACAACTATGGTATTTATCCAGTATGAATTACTTCAGGAATACTTTTAGAGTTGTTAAATGAAACTTATGAGTAGGAATGGTAATAACATACACGTAAGCAGCTTGGCAAACTAAAGTACATAGATGCATTAGAATAGGGTCCTTTTTCATTCACAGGTATAAATAAAACCTCACTTCTTGAACTGGAAGATTGCAAGCACAATATTCATGCAAAATTACCCTGTTCATGTGCACCCCCACCCCAGTTACAGAACCATCTGAACATACACTAGCACTTAACTATTTTGGCTGTCAGTAGTTACATTACTCCTTTGTTTAACAACTTGTTTAACATATTCCTCTTCTTCCTTTCTTTCCTTCATGCCTTCCACCAGATTAGCACTCCGTGCTCCTTTGAGTAGATTATATCAAGAAGTGGAGACTTTCAGATACAGGGCCATCTCAGACACGTGGCTGACAGTAAACCGAATGGAACAGTATCGGACTGAATACAGAGGAGCTCTCCTCTGGATGAAAGATGTGTCTCAGGAGTTGGATCCAGATCTTTATAAGCAGATGGAAAAGTTCAGGAAGGTATGAAGTTTCCTGTAGTTTCGTAGAGGGGGATGCCTGATAAATGATGATGAAGCATGGTTTTGGTTCTTCCAAGGAGGACATAATTCAGAAGCATTAAGGATGCCATTTGTCTTAACCAGTCTTTTCTGTGTGGGCTGTAACGAAAGGCGTTTTTCAGTACTGTTTTTAACTTCAGCAAAATCTTTATAGTTTGAATAATATATCTTTTTGAAGAAGGTGCTCCTGAATGACTAATAGAAGAAGGTATGTCTGCAGTCAGAGCGGAAAGGGAAAATTGATTTTTGCAAGTTTGATTGAGAAGTACAGAATAACAGAGATGCTGTGTTATCTACTGCTAAATTTTGGGGTGCCGTTAAAGACCAACATTTTCAAAATTGACTGGTTTTAGATTTTGGAGAGGAGCTGTAGATCTGGAACTTATTTTTAAGTTCCTTATGCAGTTCAGTGTGACTATTGGCCAACTGCTAAACACTAAAACTGCTGAGAATGTTCTCTCCATAAATCGTCTTCATTCAGTGTCACTCCAGTTCACTAATTCCTCCCCTCCTAAAAGACTACCCAAATCTCAAGTCTTAGGTGGTAGTCTGCAGTTTTGCTACCAGGTGTGAGGATGGAATTTATTTAGGCTGATCCTGTCAGTTCAGGAATGTTCATGAGAATTTTACATTTGCTAGTGAGGCTCTAGAGGCGAGTTTGTTACAAGTCTATAATGTTCACAGTTTGCTGTTTATATATGCTGACTATCAGGAGGAGTTGGGATCTTAGGTATAACCTACTGGCTTGTTCTTTGAGTAAAGGCAGTAAAAAAATGTACAGAAATTGTCAATAACTGAAAGTAAAGGTCTAATAACAGAGGTGTGTATATGTATACACATGTGCATATGGCTTAGAGATGGGTAATGTATAAAAGAGAAAGCATTGTTCATCAATAGCTTAAGCAGCTGTAACTGAAAATGTTTGGAGATAAAAGATACTTAATTTGGGACTTTAAAAGTTTGAATAAACCATCCTAATGGGAAAGGACTGGCATCTAGGCTGTGCCGTTTTTAGTAAACTGAAGTGGTGACAGAAGCAATTAAAGCAGGGATGGAGCAAATGATACCCTAGTTAGTCATCTAATCTTTATTTAATGCTTCTGTACAGGGTATTCCTGTAAGTCTTGTGGCACCAGACATGTATTTTATTATGCCTTGTGGGAAATGTTTGTAGTGGCAAGTTCTCGCAGGTAAAATAATTGGTGTGGTCTTGGCCTCAGCTGATTGCTTATGCATAATGTTTGATTTATTAGGAAAACACTTAAAAGTGGAATGTGAGAATGAATAAAGCAGTACTGATAATGGTCATAGAAAACTGATTTATAGCTTTCTTGCAAAACGAGTGCTATGGAAGGCATAAATTATATAGATGGCAAAGTAATTGAAATAATGTAGGTTTTTTACAGTGAGCTGCTACAATTAAAAACTTAGATGTGAAACTTCAGTGATCTTGGGTTGCTATGCTTCAAGGTCTGCAAAAAAAGGATTTTTTTTTTTTTAAAAAAAGTTCTTACAAAACTTAGTAGTAAGTGGAAGTACTAAGTACTAAGTATTTTTAAATTTTTCTAGGTCTGAAATGAGTTACATTCTGACATGAAGTGAATGTAGGTTCTCAAATTCCGTAGTGGTACCTCAAACAGTTAAAAAACCCCTAAACTCGAAAGTCTTTTGAACACTTCTTTTCTCCAACTGGCTGTCAACTGAATTGGCAGAGAACAAAAAGCTCTACATTTTGTAGCCAACAAAGTATAGAAATGCCCCTGGTATTCACTTCCCTACATATCCCATCTGTGCAACAGGCATATCAAATTAGTCTGTGAAGATTTTAATACTTGCAGAAAGTAAACTTTTTCTTTTTTAATTTGAGGGGAAAAATTACTGAAATGAAATCCTCAAGCATAGTGTTCATAGGTAACTGTTGCTGAGAAAGATGAAAGTTTGTTTTTTAGTGCAAAAACTAAGGGTGGATAAGGTAGTCCTAAATTATTAAAGCACAGGAGTTTTTATTGTCTTTTTTTCCTATTTTTCCTTGCAAAGCTTAATCGTGCCATGGTGTGGCAGTGTAATGCTGAGGTTTTAGGGCTTATTTTGAATCCATAACAGCAATTTAAGTCATGCTAGTTTTGTGTTGAGAAAGATGTTATAATTGCTGGTATAATGCTTTTGGTTCTAAAACATACCATTGCCAGAGAGAAGTTTTTTGATCTGGAGCTGCATATCGAGTTATGCACCACCAAATAGTTATTGAAGCTGATCCTGTCAAAGCACTTGAAAAAAAGTTTTCTTCAGACTTCTAATTGTAAAAATCCTAAGTATTACTTCAGTAAACATTTTTTTTATTTCAAGTAAACAGTGCTGGTTTAATGATCTTTAATGTACCTAGTGCAACAACAGTATCTATATCACTTGGTTAAAGGACTTTTTTTAAGTATGAAGTCTTTTATAATGTAATCCTAAATGTATCATTATGTATACAGATATGGTACTTGTTTTTGGAGACCAAAGCTAAATCAATCCAGATGGGGTTTTCATACCTTCCCTCAGAATAGCTCAGGCTAAAAGATCAATAGTTGAGTCAGTATTTTCAGAGCTGATAAAATCTGAGTTAAAACATTGGCATTTTGTAGGTCTCTTTCAAAACAATGAGGTACATGAAAGAATTTTCTAATGCTATTCTTAAGGCGTCAGCCTAAGTATGCAAGACCCAGACTTTCAAAGTCTCTCAGAACACTGCAGAACAGCCTTTTCATATTGTTTGATGATATCTCTGATTGTAGCTACTTGAGTCAAAATAAGGAAATAGGTGAAGTTTTACTTTTCCCTGAAGAGTTCTATAAATGCTGTATAACTTTACTCTTTTTTTTTCTATTAACATTTTTTAATGAACAGTCCAGTGCTGTTCTGGATATAGAGGTCTTCCATCCCAGGTTCAGAGTCTGAAGTGTTTCTTGAGGGATTCTAAACAGCGCAGTGGCAATGCTGTGATATTTAAAAGAATCTGAATGAGCTAATACCCCTCTGCCAAATTCTCCACACTGATTAGGTTTTTAAGGTTCTTAAATATGGGCTGTTTTACCCATCTGGAGACTGTACACTATAACATGAGCTGTGCTGACATGTTGTAAAAATATAGACCAAATTGCCCAAGTGCTCACGTCCTTCTTCCACCTCTGAAAAAGTTAAGCTTTTCCATGCATTTTCTGAGAAGGAATGTGACAGTGTGTAGTGATAGGTTATGATACCAGGCAACAGCCTTCCATCTGCAGCCTGCAGGAACACAGAAGGGATTGCTGTTCAATTTTACATAGCTGAGCTATCTCAGGTGCTTATACAGTTCAATATAGACTTTCTCATCAAGCCTATGCATTTCAGTGCCACCCATAACAAGTAAAAAGTGAGAGCTGGAAAAAATTACCATGCTGACCTTTAGGCTAACTATAAGAAAAATTGCATCTGTGACATGACAGGTTATTTATCGTTCTACACTGATAAAGCAAATGAATCCTTTCTTTATTTGTTTTTTGCTTCCATTCTTCTACTCCTCTGCTTTCCCTTTGTTCTGAGACTTGAGCCATAGCTGGAGTATTTTTGTAAATACCCAGTGGCTGTGCTAGGATCCCTGGGGCAAGCTGCACTGCAGGCAGCAGTGTACTGAGAACTGGGTACCTGGATGTTAGGGCTCTGATTTTCCCTGTTGTGTAGACCTCTCTGCTTTGCCAAATCTGCTTTCCTAGGAGCTGTGCTTCTGTATGAACCAAACGAATCTCAGATGGGACAAAGAATGGGTTGAAGCTGTATAAGGGTAAAGAGTGATGCATGGGCTGCTTGCAGCAGAGCTTTGTAAGTGCCATTGGATTGATCTGCTTGGCATACTGTGCAAGTCTTGTATCTGTCTATGGTAGTTGGATATTACAGGAATTAATGTCTGAGTTTTTAAAACAGTATGCATTAGATGGGCGTTGTCTGCAAAAAGAGTTGAGCGTTGATCAATATAGTTGCATGGGATCTGTGAGGGGAACAAGTAGCATGGTTTGTGCTGGGCTTCTTTGCTGAACCATGGAACTATTTCAGAGATGTTAGATCAGTGGAATAGATCACACCATGGAAGAGATTTGTCAACATATCCCACCAAAGATCCTAAATTATTACAGAGCCCTTAATGTCAATCTGTTACTTTGCATGCAACTGTTGAGAAACTTTCAAGCTTGCAGCTGAATTGTTTGGATGCATTTTATCTCCACTGCTTCCTAGTTGTAGCCCTCTATATACTTGAAACAAAATGAATGCCCTAAAATGGCATTTTAAAGATAAATCTGGCAAGAGAAAAAGAAAGCCAGTGAGAAAAAGGAAAGTTCAAGCAGAACTCATAATGACATAACAATAACTTAAACTGTTGTTGTTATAAATGCACCAATGAAGGGAGTAGCTGATCTATGCAAGTTCTCTTTAAATACATTCTAAGAAATAAAAGTTAAAGCCTGTGTGGACAGCTGGGAAATAATGAAGATCTAAATAAATCCATTGATTTAAAGGTCAGAAGGGAAACACTGAAGTATATGTATTCATTGTAAAGATCTCAGCAAGTCTGGATAAGATACATCTGCCATAGCCTTTTAGTGAGGCTTAGGACCTACATCTCTGTTCCCCTGCTGCCCCCTTGCCTGTTAGCACTGCCTGGCATGAGTTTTGGCTTGTGTGATGATGATTGTGTGATGTGCTGTACCACGTTACAGCATCATCTGCTACTCACACATCAACTGCAAACAGCCCTGCAAACCTAAAGATACTGTGGAAATTTACTGGAGTATTATTTCAAGTTTTTTTCTTAATTCTCTGTTACTTTTGAAAACTCTTGGAGAGTTGGGGAAATGCAAAAAGCGTAGGAAATATGATGCTGACCTTTGAAACAAGAACAGACTTGGCAATTGCCATCCTTAAAAACTAAATTTTAGTTTCTGGTAAAAAAAAAAAAAACAGAAAAGGAAACCTGTAGGCATTTAGAGGCTAGCAAATTGAAGAGCAAGTAAAAACACAGGTTTATGAGTTACATTATGGGTAGGAGGGTTTTTTTTGTTTTTTAATCAAAGTATTAGTGGGGAAAAATTGCAAATCTGGATGTTGCAGTTCCTTATGAGTGATTACTGGGAAAATGAATTTAATTTTGCTAGAAAAATAAGAGCTCTTGGGAGCTGAGAGTTGAGAATATTGGCTGAGGAACACCAAACAAAGTTTCAAAGGATCATAGAATTTAAAGATGGAAAATAACTTCAAGTTTAACTAAACTCTCTTCCTGCCAGGACAAAATTGTGAATCTGTAATATATTTTCTGAGTGTTTTTCTACATCTAATAAATATTATTCAGTTGAGGGTGACTCTCTTAGAAGTTCTGTGGATATTGGTGATGTCCTAGTTCAATTATTAAAAGGCAACCAAAAGAAAATGTGCTAAGGGTAATTACATCTGCAGATGTTGAGCTGGAAAGTCTTTTGGTTTCCAAGCAGCAAAGTACACCAGTGTCTTTGGCCATTGCAGTCCTAGTGGTGTAATCAATAGACTCTCTGTTGCCATAGTTACAAATTGCAGTGTAACTGATAGATGTTTAAAGCCAGGTAGGGTAGTCACTGTTGACCAACTCTGTGTTTTAAAAATGTTTAAAAAAATAATTCTAAAAAGAAGTTGTAGACAGCAGTTGTCCTGTTTCTTTTTAGGTGATAATTCCACATTAAATTCCAACTTCATCTAAAAAACTTAAAGCACATTTACCTTGAGGTAACAATAGTGTAGGCCTTTACATGTGAGAGAGGACATGATGGTGTTTGTGCTCCAGAGGTATCAGAAAGATCCAAGTAGCCTTAGTAAACCATTCATTGGATATGTGATGTGTGGCACTGTAATGTGAAAAATAATGGTGGCTTTCATAATATCTATTAGGAATGTGAGATGGTAAAGTCTATCACTTTGATAGATATAATTTTTATCACTCTTGGTTCAAAATCTTCGTTTAAAAAAAAGCCCCCATCGAGTCCCTTTGCTGATTTGGATTGCTGCTCCTCCTTGTTAGTTGAATAGCTGAGTTTCCAGGAGATCCAATAATACTCACTGCAAGATAGCTGCATGCTCTAAAATTAGTAAGATGGTGTCAAACTGCACCCTGAGATCCTCATCTTAGTGTAGCACTGTGATGGCAGAGATGAAGAGATAACAGCACGCTCTTAGGATATGATGATAAGCAACACCTACACATATCACTTTTTGTGACAGGCCTGTGCCACCCAAGAGTATGTTTGGTTTCTTTCTGTTAGGGATTAGCAGCTAGAACATGGGTTTTGAGGTTGGGTTTTT
Source organism: Lophotriccus pileatus (assembly GCA_035583135.1). NCBI lineage: Eukaryota > Metazoa > Chordata > Aves > Passeriformes > Tyrannidae > Lophotriccus > Lophotriccus pileatus. The sequence continues at coordinate 25,164,200 of JAWWES010000081.1, read as the reverse complement.
TAAATATGAAAGTATATTGTGTTGGAAATGCTAAATGTAATGATTTACCTGGAGATTATGGTAGTGAAAAACAAAACACGCAAAAAAAGTTCTCTTCAATGAAAACTGTAGTTGTTGCTTTGTCGTTATTGCCTCTCCTTGTAAAAGCAGATGGAGTTCCAGTGCTGAGAGTGTTTCTCTGTGCAGTTTATGCTGTAATGATTTTTCCATGTTCTCCACTGTCACATGCAGTAACATTAAGTGGAGAACCCAAAACATTCCAGGATACTTCACATACAAAATGCTCAAGCATTTTATGGCAGTTGTGAAAGATGTACTTTTTTTGAAAATGTGACCTTAAGCAGAAATGTTCTTCACATTGAAAGCATTTTATAGTCTTATAACTTTAAATTTCCATTTCAAGTACCGTTTGTAAGACTCAGAGTAGACAATAATATAAAATCAATTATTTTCTGAAGCTATTTCATGTATATTAAATGTCACTGATGCTTGTTAGTGGGTTAAAAGCAAAGTAACGTGTGATGGAGATTCCCTTTTAAAAGCATAATAAGAGTATGCCACTTAAAAATAGAAACAGGCTTCTTGGAACAGATTACATCATCTTTAGAGGTATTGCTTGTAGAATATAGTTGCTTCCAGAGATTAATGCTTGCCCTTGAGAGATGGTTCATCATCTGTTCAGTTATTTTTAAGAAAGAAGTGTTTGAGGTGAGACTCAGCAAAATGGCTTTTAGTAAAATAAGTGCTAACTACAGATACAATATAGCTTTTTAACAACCTTGTTTCATGTAACCTAGCTGAAATTAAAAAAGGTAGACTTGGTTTAATTGTGCGTTTTCAAACTGGTATTTATTTCCAGAAAAGGCAGGCAGAGACATCCAAAGAAATTCTGTTCACTTAAGTAGGAGAGATTAAAATGTTTCAGTAGAGTACAACAAATATATTTTAAAAAATCAGTAATTTAAATCAATAATCTAATTTTCATGTAACAGTTCTTATAAGTCCCAATATTAAAAAGACTTTCTCAAACATGGTGTGATAAAAATTAAGCTCCAAAATTTTTTCTCTTGTCTAATAATTATAGAATTGTGTAAATATTAAATTTAATATTGGATTTTTTTAAAAAATAAAGGAACAACTGAACACTATTTTTGCTTATTCCGATGTGTTTTGATCTTAAAATGGGAAAGAAAAGATAATTGACTAGAGAATTTCTGTTGCTCACATGAAAACTCTAACCCTTCAAGTCAGTCTGTGCGGGCAAAGCCCCTCACCCATGTGGATCATTATGTGAATTCAGAACCTAAATGGAGTGTAAAAATGTGGACAGGGTAGATTGTGAAAAGAGAAATGAGATTTGGAAAATTCCCTCAGCCTTAATAATATGAAAAGACTAGGAGGATAGCTAAAGCAATATTTTTAAAAAATAAATGAAATGCAGATGTGACTGAACTGAGAGAATTCTGCAGGAGAGAAGAATAAACAGGAAGGGGAATACAGCTGTTGGGGAAAACATTGTTTACACAAGAGAACCAAGTTTTTCTGTGGTCACCACTGCCCAAGAATTCTTCTTATGCTTTCCTAAAATGCTTGGGCACATGCATTATGTAGTCCATCTGCTTTTACTTCATAAGGCCTTTGCTCTTCAGTTATATGCTGCATAGACTCTGAATGATTAAAAAGATGCTATGTTTGATTTTCCTCCTTTGCATAATGAAGCCAAATTAGACAGGATTAAAAAAAAAATCAAACAAACAAAAGGTACTGTTCCAACCAGAAAAATGGGTGATATACCACCATCTCTGATTCAGGGCTCTGCCTGAACCCTGCTTAGATTTTGAATGTTGTTTCTTCTGTAATAGCACAGTGTGATGTCTGAAAAGCACTACAGAAAGATTTATAAGTTTGTACTCTTTCAGAGTGTGTATCTTGACAAAATATAATTAAATTGTTTTGAGGGAAATAAGGCAAGCTTATTGATGTATTAAATGCCAACCAGGAACAGCAATAACAATGCAGAGGATTATGTACAACAGGCTTTGCCTTACAAATGAATCCTGATTATTAATGGGTGTCATTTCATATTCTTTGCCAAAAGGTTAAATAGAAAATGAAACACAAAACCTCAGCTTACAAGAATTCTACTCCTGCATTAACACTGTAAACAGAGTGGCTTTGCACTAAGGACAATGAGAGCTTCTGGGGACTGAATATTCAAGGAATTTGGTCATCATAGTGATTTTGTTAAAGGTATCTTGGAGCGTTGGTGTCACATCCAGCTATGATTTGCTGCTATGATTTGTGTCAGTGGCATTCCCTGGCAGTTTGTACATCTGCCCATCCCACTGCCCTTTATAATGGCCAAAAGTATTGTGCAGGCCAGCTTACTGTTTTACAGTACTTTCAATGGGGATATTGTTACTGCACCTGAATTTGAGCTTTTCATGTCCCTTTACCAAATTCCAGTTTATTCATTCCTCACATCAACCTACTCAGAAGGAACCCAGATTCAAGTAACATCTTGCTCAGGCTTAGAAGAATTTAATTTGGATGCAAAGAAATTAAAAATATAAATTATATATTTTAACTATGAGGACATGCACCTAAAGGAGTCAAGAAGGCCTCCAGATTATCTGCAGTAAATGAGATAAACTGAACTGTGTAATTACTAGATGAATACAATCCTGGGCATAGTAGACATATTAGCTTTATGCTGTATTATGATTTTCTTTATGTCACCTCCCTGGTCTTTCTGTGTTCAAAGGTAGTAAAATTACCTGTTTCAGTTTCCTGCAGGAGCTGACTGTGTAATTGCTCTCCCCTTGCCAGCATTCCCCCATGCACCATGTGGCCAACCATCCTTTGCTCTCAGGTTGTCTAATGTGATTAACAAAATTGAGTTATGATAAACTCAGCAATTCCCACCACTTTTAACAGTAAGTCCAGGTTATGCCTGGTTTAGAGCTGTATAAGATCTTTCAGCTCTAAAAGCTTATTTCTTTGCTTTTGCCATTTATTTTGGTTGGCCTGCTTCTTACTACAAATCTTTGCAATGATTTTTGGCAACTCAGAGACTTTCATAATACTAATAAAATGTAACTCTTCATTTTCAAACTACATAAGCTTATTTGTATCTGTGCAAAGAACTGTTGGATTTTACCAACTCCTTCATAGCCATTTCAGGAGAGGAGACGCTCTGAGTTACCAGGACCAAACTCTTTCCTAAAGAGGATATGATGCATGAAAATGTGCTCGCATTTGCAGTTTGCAGTGGTATATCCAAGCATGCTGTGGTGGTAATGACTTATGTCTGCAGACTGACAGATGCGTGCTCCCTGCTGGAACTACACTGGGGGCTTGAACTGTAGAAATCTATCCCTAAACTCTGAAGTAATGCTATTTAGATGAATGTCATTCTGTATTCAATTTAAGAGTCTCCTGGTCACATGAATATTTTCTTTGTATGTGCTTGCTTCAAGGTTTCTATTAGTGTCAGCATGTGCTTTTTTATTTTTTTTCCTCTGAGCCTAGTAAAGCACACATTTTAGGTTTGACTAATACTGGAATCTGTTACCAACAGAAAGTTAAGGCATGTACCTCAGCTTCTTAAAGGAGAAAAAAAGCAGATGTTCTAGTAAGGCTAGAAGCTATAAATTTGCCGCCTTCCCTTCATTTAAATTGTCATTTCATGTTTGTTCCCTTTTTCAAACAGTTTGCATATTGATCCAAGCTGTAAAAATTAATACAATGTCTTGAGGACCGTAATAAGTTCTGTGCTCACTGATAACTGCAGAGTAGCCAGAAGGTGTAAGCTCTGAGAGGTAGTGTTGCTTCCATATACAGTTTATTCCTGTAATGATCCAATGTGAATGACCTGGGAAGAGAGGCTGTGTGCACTCCAGCTCTCAGCTGTCACATATCACACTGCATTAAAACTCCCTCCTTTGATACAGTTTGAAGTTAGACAGATTGACCATAACTTGTTTGTCTTTATGCTGGGTAAAATCAGAGAGGCCTCATGCAGCCAACAGCAATGCCAGCTGGGATGCTGCTGCTGACTGTACCCCTGTATTTCCCCCTGAACCTCTCTTTGGAATAAGAACTACAGCTTTTTGGATCAAAGTTGCTGAGGCCAGGTCCCACACCGCATCAAGTGTGGACACATTCATTTGGAGCGGATTTCTTTCTGCACAGACAGGACATAAGAAATTGTTTGGCAACACGTAAGGAGTACAGGGCTACGTATGAAGAGTGGGGCAAGATTTTTGTAAAGGAAAAGCCAAGACAAACCAAACAAGCTATGTGTAGCTGTTTTGTATGGCTATGCAGAGATGCTGCTTTTCTGAAGGTCATGCCTGGATGAAGCTGAACCAGGGCAGAACTCTTTGTAAACACTCACTGCATTTTGAGAATAGCATCTATCTATTTAGCTTAAAAATGTATTTTCTCAAGCTTAAATTCAAGTAAACAACTCTTAATTTGAAATAAGTCTTGTGTAAACATGTGTAGCATCTGTTTAATTCAAAATTGTTGTTAAAACAGTTTAGTTAACCTGTAGAAGAATAATATATCTTCTTCATTTCTTGGGCTGTGTGTCAAAGGCTCCTGAATGTTTTGAAATGGGGTGAGTCAGTAATGGCTTTTTGATTTGCCTGATTTTTTTATGTTGTGCTGTGATCATAATTTCAATAATGACTTTGAGTGCAGTTCTGAAAAATTGAAGACTGTTATTGCTTTCAGCTTCTTAAATTTAACAGACATTCCTTCATTTTACAGTAAACAGTGATCCACATCATATATTTGAGAGTCGGTTGTGTGCTGTATTTGATAGAAAATTTTTTTTAAAGCTGATATATTGTATTTTCTGTGGATATTCCTTTTTATGTTTTGTTGCAATTTTTTTATGTTAAGCTATTGGATTCATATTCTGGGGCTGCACTATGGGTTCTGTTTGTGAAAGCTGTTGTGAGACTAAAAGCTGAAGCTTTTGTTGTCTGGTTTTTGGCTGGATGATCTTGCTGGATTGTGCTGAGAAACGAGACTTTGGTCAGGGCTGTGTCCAGCTGCTGGATCAGTAGAAAGGATTCTGCAGAGGTGACACTCTGCCCCTTTACTGGGCCATTGTAGAAGGGCAAAAATCAGGAAGGAGGAAGAATAAATGTGTCCTTAATTCCTGGCAGTTCCTTAGAAAAAAATTTCAAAGGTTTTCTGTTGCTGTTGGGCAGTACCTTACAACCTGTTGTGTTTGTTCGTTTGTTGGTTTTTTTCCTGTGAGGGGACAAAATTATTTTTTAATAATGAAGAAGGGAATATATTTCTATTGCTGCATGACAGCTGTTCAGAAAGTTGTTATTTAGTACAGAGAGCTATATTACTTGCCACAAATAGTTTTCATGTCTCAGATAAATTTGATTTGAATGTAACAATACTCTGCTACTGCAAAGAGATATTTGGGTTCATGTCTTTGCACTACTATAGAGTTAATAGTAGGAGAGAAATATGTCAAATTCACATCAAAAAAGATTAAAACAGTCAAGGAAAAAAACCACATTCTCTCGAGGCATCTAAAATTAGAACATCTTGTTGACTGAATAGCAACTGTTTAATTCTTTGATTCTTAGTTGAAGACTTTTCATATGAATTTATAGTATCTTTAATTGGTAGACCTATTTTGATGAAATATCTAACCCAGTAGTGGGCTGTTTCAGCAGTATTTATTTTTAGCAAACTGCTTTCTAAAAAAATAGAGGGGGAAAATTATCTAGATATGCTTTTTCCCAGAGGTTTCATGTAGACAATAGCACTGTTTAGTATTCCAATCTCCACTTAAATACCACGAGTAAAATTTTCACTCAGCAGACAACCCTCTGGGACTTGAATGCGGAGAGGGGAATTATGATGGATGCTGGAAGATAAGCTAGGGCTGTCCAGGTAGGTCCTGTAGGTTTTGACAATCAACTTCCAAAATTCAGAGCTCAGGTCTTAATGTACATGTAGACTTCTGTACAAGGGGGTACAAAATTTTTGGAAAGATTAGTACCGAGATGTGGCCTCCCCTCTGCACTGCAGTTGCAATTGTAGAAATGTAGGAGCATCTCAAAATTGCCCCCACCCCTTCTCCAAATGAATCTGTGTGAAAGCAAAACTTACATACTGTCTTACAATTACAATATGTGAAGCAGTTTTATGTGATTTCTGTTACTTAAGCAGAAATCACATAGTTTGGGCATAAGCAGTGGGATGGGCAGATGTACATAGGCAGTGCTTGAATATACCCTGGCACCTCTAACAGTTATAAAATTTTATAACTCGTGATTTTGAATTTTTATAATGGAAAATCCACAGTTACACAGCTGTTAGGTTGGAAAAGCTCATTTGAAGTGTTTGTGCTGCACCATCTTTCTTCATTGGTGACCAGTGGTAGCCACCAGGGACTTGCTTAGAGGAAATAAACAGTGGCATTTGCTTGTAGCACTGGTGAAGACATCACAGGACATAGGGTTTGTTTGTTTTCCTATAAAACTGTCTAGTTGCCTCTTGAACCAATGTAAATTCTGGCCATCCCAATGCATGGGTGTGATCAGAGAGCTGCCCTGCACACACAGATGTTGTGTAAAGATCTACTGCCCTTTTCTTGAGTTCGAAAGGCTGCTTTGGTGTAACGACCCCTGGTTCCTGTGTTGGCCAAAGTCTGGTGTTTTACAACTTGTGTATATGTCATATGATGGCTATCCTCAATATTCTTCCTCAGACATCTCTTTCTTCTGGGCTGGAAAACCCTAATCTATCATTGTTTTTACAGAAAAAAATGTACATATTTGGTCAGATGTTTTGTTCTCGCCTGCCTTTTTTTCCCTATTGCTAAGCCTGAACTGAAATGCTTTTGCAGATCCAACTTGGCTTTGGGTGGAAGAAAAACACAGAGTGAAAAAAAAATCTTCGTGTCCCTGTATAATATTTATGGAATCACGTGCATAATATGCAAGGAGGTTCTCATTTTTCCCTATCCTTAAAGAGACATAAGAGAGTTGGAAAAGATACATTATAAAACAGCAGGAATAAACACAAGGCTGGGAAGGAAGTGAGGCAGTAGAAGAAAAAAGAGAGAAAGGGGTAAGATAAATGTCTGTGTGTTTGCATAAAGGAGAGAGAGAGAGCTATTCAGTTTCTTTGATAGCCATCATTGAATATATCAGAAGATGGTACAGCCAACCTTTGTTTTTTGGAGGGGGGAAAAAACGCAAGAATATTCAAGCCAGCCATAACCTTATATCCTCACAGGGTTCAGAGAATTGCTCACATCTGCTGACTGTCAGTGGTTATGAAGTAAGCAGTTCTGACCATGGCTTACTCATTACTGCCAGGCTAGAGTTACGTGGTGTGCAGGCCAACAGGCTCAAGGCAGTAAAATTTTTACAGGCCAAATAGTGAAAAACTAAACAGGGAAATGTGACATAAATGTGACACAAAGCAAATTTCATATTCTACTGGGAAAAAAAAATAAAATCTAGAGAAGTCCTGATGCAGAAGTCCACGACCTGCCTGTTTGGTAGATATAATATTTGTGTATCTTATAGAAAAAAATCCTCCGTTAAGATTTAAAAAGAGTAGTAGTTAATTCAGTGTACCTAATAACATATTTTCTTACCTTAGATTTTTCTATTTCTGTTAAAGAAAAAAAAAAAGGCAGCAATGCACATTAAGCACGTTGCCCTTTAACATGACATTCTCCTTCATCTGGGACCATAGACATGGATTTCGAACAGGAATTAAAAAGCAGACATCAGACCCAAAGTACTGAGAAGATAATGACAGAGCTAAAAATTAGGACAAAGATACCCAGGCAGGAATAAATAAAAGCACGAGGCTCTGTGGTCAAAGAAGAGAACAGAGAATGGTAGTCGTACTTTGTCTGGGATATATTTGTATCCTGAGCACAATGGCCACATCTTCATTTTCTGGAGATACAAACAACAAAACAGCGTATGTTTGAAGCTCTAGATTAAAGAGTTCTTTTGTGTATTTAATAGCAATTTTGTCTCTTTTGTATATTTAATTCTTTTCTCTCAGGCAGCAAATTGCTAATTGCAGCTCTGCAACTACAGTTGAAAGGTTTCTGCAAAAAATTTTGTGAAGAGCTTCTGTAAAGATGCAGCTCAGCTGTCAGCCAGTGGTGTCTCTTGGTTCAGTTTGAGTAAGCACAGATCACAGTCCACATCTCTGGATTGAAAAACTAGAGAGAGAGAGAGTATCAAAAAGTAAGATGTAATGTGAGGAGTAGGGGAAGCTACTTAAGATGAGGTGTTTCTAAGTCATTTAACAAAGAAGATGAAAAATTGGCTTGACCATGGCACACACATAAGCTCCCGAGATTCCTCAGTCTTCACATCATCAGTTTATCAAGAATCATGGCTTGGAAGCTTATACTGAATGAATTCAAATAGTAAATAAGGCATGTATTTAAATACTTATGGTTGTTATTAGCAATAAAAGAGATTTTTTTTTTTGGTTGTTACTTTGGTTAGTGACATAACTTAAGGCATGTGCTGTGTAGCTGTCTACACCTAAACTGATCAACAGGAGTTCCCTTTATAGTCCAGTGGAGAGAAACAGGCTCTTTTAGGGTAATATGAACTGAAGTCTAGTTTCAGTTGTTTGTGTTGGCTACATCTCCATCCACAGACGCAGATCACAAGGTAACAAGGTCTGAGCTAGGCACACTGAGCATACCTTTATGGAAGGCATGCCTTAGGGTAAGTGCAGGAATAGTATTTTGTGATTTTAATCTACTGGTTTGTTCTGCCCTTAAACTCTCTGGCAAAATACACAGCAACTGTCTAGGAATGCTTTTCTAGGAAACCTGGCGAGCTTCCCAAAGCTGGATCAGGTATAAATGACCAAGGGGGTGAGTGCACAGGGACAAATTCTGGCAAAGTCTGTACCAAAACGGTGATGGCAATTTTGAATATTACTATGGGATCCATAATGGCTGTCTTAAAAGACCTGCTGAAATGAACTATGTCCTATTAGGACATGTTGAAAATCACAAAATCTGAGAAAATATGGCATCTTTTTTGGTCCTTCCTGGAATATAAAAAATTGCACTATTTCTGAAAGTAGTGGTTGAGCTACAGCTAATGACATTCGATATGTTTTTGAAACCGTGAAAACGTGATACAAAATAGATATACTCATGAAGTTCAACAAGACCAAATGCAAGGTCCTGTACCTGGGTAGGGGCAACCCCAAGCACAAATACATTCTGGGCAGAAAATGGATTGAGAGCAGCCACAAAGGGAAGGACAGGGGTGTTCTGGTGGATGAGAGGCTGGACATGAGCTGGCAGTGTGAGCCAGTTGTATCCTGGGCTGCATCAAAAGCAGCATGGCCGGTGGGTCAAGGGAGGTGATCCTGCCCCTCTACTTATCTCCAGTGAGCCCCTTTCTGGAGTACTGTGTCCACCTCTGAGGCCCCCAGCACAAGAAGGGATGCAAGCCTCTCGGAGTGAGTCCAGAGAAGGGCCACAAAGATGATCAGAGAATTGCAGCACCTTTTCTATGAAGAAAGACTGGGAGAGTTGGGGTTGTTCAGTCTGGGGAAGAGAAGGCTGCAGGAAGCCTTATAGCACCTTCCAGTACTTAAAGGGGCCATGTTAAAGGCAGAAGTAAGAGCTATCTGAGTATAATCACTTTTCTGATGAAAAAATAATTAACTCCCCAGTTGCTCTATAGCATAATACAATATCACAGTCAGAAATGGGTATAGAACACAAAAATCATTCTTTTTCCAACTCCATGACATTAATAAAAATTTCTGTTGTACCATCAGTTGCGTGCTGCATACTAATTTAGAGCTGTGCATTATATCAAAGCTATCATATGTCAGTATAAAGTGTCCGTGTGAAATTTAGTTTTGTTATCCATTGCTTTCCTGATATGCAAATATTCTCCAGTCTATAGCATTTGTATTAGCCTTTCCTGAGGGGAACAGAAGGGAAAGGGAGAGAGTAGTTTAAAATCCTATGGCCTTACCCCTGCAAAATTGAAACCTCACAAGGCTTGGAATTTTATGTAGAAGAGTTCAATTTTATCTTCATGCCACTAAGCATATATTTTAATTATAAATTACTATAATAACAAGGAAAACTTCAAAGCCCATCAAACTCCAAATTCTCAAAACAGGAACACAGCTGAAATTTGCTTGAATGTGTTATACCCAGACACCCAGTGGTAGCTCTGATGTTTCTTTAGCTGGTAGATGTTGAAACAGAAAACTATAGTAAAGCTGCATGTGTGTGCACATGTGTATACAGCACGATGGTGGTTTAAGGGGTCTGCACCACACAACTGGCAGAATGGTGCAGGCTGCTCACAGTCATGTTTGCAAGACAGGGGTCTTTAGCTGGTGTATTTTGCAAAAGGGAACAATTGGCTGCTGTAATGTTATAATGTTCTGGTGGGTTAGACTCTACTATCCCAGGGTCAAGAGTCACTCATCTGTGTAGATACCCAGTAAGGGCTTGTTTTCTCTGTGCAATCCTAATTTAAGACCCTTCTCCTTCAAACACTTGCCACTGTGCTTAAGTATTCTGTAACTCTAGAGGCAGCCCTCTATTCAGTGCTTTTTGGTTTTGAGGTCTCATTGAAACATCAGGAACTTCTGTAATACAAATGTTAAATAAGAATGAAAAATACTATTGAAATCAAAGGAAATAGTCACATAGTCAAATGAAAACGTGAATTATCATCAGAAGCTATTGTTCTTGTGCGTGAATTAGAACTATTACAACTATTATTTAGTATCCTATTGTGATTGCAGAGGTAGATGAAAAATCCCAGTTTTGACAGAACTCCTTTTTTTTTGAGAAGGAAAACTGAGTGTAAGATTCTATCATGTGAATTCAAATATGGTAGGATTGTGAAAGTAGATAAATTGTAGCAGGTTTGAATGACGAAGCTGGTATGAAAGCTGCTGCGTTTGGGAGAATGACATTTTGGTTATAATGTGACTTCTTATTAGTTCTTTTCTCTACAACCCTTCATCATAGGGTAAGAAGAACAAAATACATGTTTAAATCATGGAGATGTGATGGTTCTGACTGGAAACAAAAAATGTAGTTAAATGAAAAAAAAACCTTTGTATCAATGTATACTGACTTTATGGTCATTCTTTTTGTAAACAGTTGATGTTTCACTTTGAGTTGTCTGGCAGAGAAACATGATTGTTCTGGTCCCAGGAAATATAGTGAAATGCAGCCACTGTTATACTAATCCATATTAAGCTTCATTTGTCTGTATTTTGTTATGGAGCAGTAGAGTATTACTTCTGCCTTCTTTTTTTTCCCCTTAATATTCCTTTGTGTACTTTGGTACTCATCTTCTATCTTCTATTACTTCCACGGAGTTCCAGGACTGTTATGAACAAATACATCTAAAATCTCTAGATAATTATGGCAGGTAATTTGCTAGTAGGTATTTTCAATTATTTGAGTAGGTGTTGATTTCATTGGATTGTGTTGGATATTTCTGTGTCTCAATTGAATATTTCATTTGTTTCTCACCATTAATGTTTCAGCCATTAGAAAAATTGTCTTTGGTGGCTGAAAAGACTTTGTGCTATCTTGTATCTTGTGATAGATTTGCCTGCTTCAAGTTGGTACATAATACCACTTTGGGATATCAGAAAATTGTATCATTTTCCTTTCCAGAATCTTTATCTCTTGCAATGTAACTGGCCTAATACGTCTTTAATTCAGCTTTCGCTTATCTATTGTCTTTCCACATGAATTTGCCAATACATTTAAGCTACGTCAAAACAGGACATATTTTCAACAGCCTTTTCAAAGTCTTATTTGCTTGTACCATTGTAGCAACTGGATATCTGAGTCATAGGCAGCAGCTCCACTCCTCTAGGTTTGCACAGGAAAAAAAGAAGGTGGCAGTGTGTACAGCAGGTTTCTCCTGTCCTCATTCACACATAACTTCTTATTCAAAGCGGACCTATAAATTCTTCTTTTGTGGCAGAAAGGCAGACAGTACTTTTCATAGAATCATGGAACAGTTTGGGTTGGAAGGGACCTTAAAGATCATCTAGTTCCAACCCCCTGCCATGGGCATAGACACCTTCCACTAGAAGGTATTTTGTTGATTTCCAGAGTGAGACTGGTTTACATTTAGTGGTAATTAAGTCCTTTATGTGAACTGCAACATGACTTCAAATTTGCTTATCAAACTTAATAGAACGAGGTGCATGGGAATGTTTGCACAAGCACGGACCATCATAATTAAGAACTGTATTATTGGAACTTATTCTGCACTAAGGTTATCTTAATTCAGACCTCAAGAACAGTTTCATTTCTTGAACAAATGTGATGTACATCTGCTGGGTTTCAGACTTAAAAAATATTATTTGGATGTGTTTATACTGTCCAGGTAGTTTTCCCTTTTAGCTCGGCATGGCTTGCTTTATAAATTTCATTTCCTAAAATTAATTTTACCAATGTTTCTCATCAGATCATAAATGAAAAATTTAATAACCTGACCTGAAGCAGATGAACAGAAGTATGCCACCTCTTCCTTAACCCTTGTTCTTATGTGTTATTCCTACAAATTGATGGAGCAGAGATTAATGAATGCAATAAATACTATTCCAACCCAAGGGAACAGTTGAGTTAAAGTATAGTCTGCAAAATGTGGAACACACGATACGTAGAACATACCGTACACTGAAATCAGGTTTCATACTGTGCAAGATGTTGGAAGTCCTTACACTGCACATGGAAAAGTTTAGTTGCAGGCATTATTTTGTACAAAACACTACCTTTTCTTGTTCTCTGACTACGTGTCATCAATCTTTAATTTGAAAAAAAAATGGGGAAAATAAATCAGTAAAGACTTAGATATGCTCATGTAAAAGTGTAATGGGCACTCCTTGTCAAAACACCACTCAAGATGTGAAGTTACTACAGTTTCATGCTTTCAGTGCTATATACAGAAATACTGTAAGGTACACTCTACGCTAAATACTTGGTCCTCAAACTACAGCCTGCTTGAGTTTGACTTCATTTTCATGTAGTCTTTACAACGATCAGGTATGCCAGAAGGTGCTATGCTTATTTAATGCAGAGATTTGTGCTGATTCCATCTGCTGGCAGAGTTTACCCAGAGCCCCCAACAGGAAGATTTGCTATATTCCAGGCGGTTTTCCCCTCTTGATTTCCTTACCCCCCTCCTTCCAGCCTGTACACACGCTGTGCATGCTTTTCAGATCAAGTAAGTGAGAGAGAGGCTGGGTGACAAATTAGACTGAAAGCATCTGTTTCTGCTTCTATGGTGGAAATGCTGAGACAAAAATATACTGTATGTAAAGTCAGTGCATTTATCTGACATAGGTTAATTTTAGAGATGATGCTTCACTAGCTGAATCATCCCTGAAATTAGGCTACTACTGAAAATAAATTTTGCATTTTATGGGAGACGAAAAGAAAGTAATAACAGAGATATACTGTAGAGGACATAAAGATTCCTTGAAAATACATGACAAATCTTTATGTTAGTAACTGAACATACCGAATAGGTTTTTTAACTGGGTCTAAATACTATTTTGTTTTTATGTTAGCATGCTTGAAGATTAGGATTTTTCTGTTTGAATATAGGTTTCTGCCATACTTGCTGAAAGGCAACTCTATGGAGAAGGACATGGGGACCCAGTGGACAACAAGCTCTCCATGGACCAGCAGTGTGCCTTTGTGGCCAAGAAGGCCAATGGTATTCTGGTGTGCATTAGGGAGAGCATTGCCAGCAGGTCGAGGGAGGTGATCCTGCATCCCTAGTGAGGCTGCACTTGGATTGCTGTGTCCAGTTCTGGGCTCCTCAGTACAAGAGAAACATGAAACTCCTGGAGTGGGTCCACTGGAAGGCTACAAAGATCCTCTTACAAAAATAGGCTGGGAGATTTGAGCCTGTTCAGTCTCGAGAAGAGACAACTGAGAGGGGACCTCATCAATGTCTAAGTATCTGAAGGGAGGGTGTCAAGAGGATGGAGCCAGGGTCTTCCCAGTGGTGCCAAGCAATAGGACAAGAGGGAACAGGCAAAAACTGATGCACAGGAAGTTCCACCTGAATATGAGGAAGAACTTCTTTACTGTGTGGGTGACGGAGCACTGGAACAGATTGCCCAGGGAGGTTGTGGAGACTCCCTCACTGTAGATATTCAAGAACTGTCAAGATATTCTGTGCCCTGTGCTCTAGGCTGGCCCTGCTTGAGCAGGGTGGTTGGACCAGGTGACCCACTGTGACCCCTTCCAACCTGATTCATTCTAAGAACCTGTGTTAGCAAGTATTTGCTCTCACAATCAAGCATTCTAGAGTCTGACTTTCGAGCCCCCAGGATTTAGGATTTTAGCATTTATTTGCTTACTCATATATTCTTTTGGAATTATTTCAGTTTTATCTGGCATCTGATAATTTACCAAGCTATTGATTTAATAAGATATTGCCTTCCAAATTTGTTTCCATATGTGCTCTCCATCAATATTGTACTTAGATGTTTGCATTGGGAAATTAAAAGCAGGTTGCTGCTTAAAAAAATAATAAGTAATAATCTTTTTTATGTCAATGGTACCATAAGATTTTCTTGTACAGCATAAACCTCACATCTATCTCCTACAGTTTCAGATGCTTAGAAGCTCTTTCATCATAAAATGTTCAAGCTGTGTTTGAATCAGGGCAGTTCTCTTGCAGGCAGTAAAATTCTGTTGGTTTTCAGACCGGGATGTTCAAGGCATTTTGTATGCTCAGCTTTAATGAACTTAAAATATATGAATAAAAATTTAGACCACAGTATAGGGAGTAATTGCAGAGAAAGGAGAAGATTAGTATCTATTATATCAGCTTTCCCTTGAGTAGAAAACCAAAGGTTCATTCTGATAACTTGTATGGTATTAAGTAGATTATGCTTTGTAAGCATTAAGGTTTTATACCTAATTCCTGAAGCCACAAGTAATCTTAAAACATGTCTAATAATAATTTGAATTGAAAATGCATTTATTGGCACAGGTAAAAGGCAAAAGGTCATGCTAATGTAGTACACAGTGTTCCTTCTTGGTTGTCCTGCACTGCTGCTGAAAGAAGAAGAGTACTTCTGCTCAATAAACTTCCAATATATGGGAAAAAACTAAGAGCATCCTTCAGTTAACAGTTCACATAGTATGACATATTTAATGGTTGGCAGGAGAAATGTGCGACATTTGGTAACGCAGCATTAAGTATTTTGAATCGTCTGTACGAGCATGACAAACATATGGGTTTGTATTCCACATTGTGTTGTAGGTCACCTCTTCCTCTTTATGAATGCTCTAGCTCTTAAAAGAGACACTAATTATATGTGCAGTTAAGATAAATGCTGACATTTTTCCTTGCTAAATGTCCCTGAAGAATGCATGCAGGAAGACAACAACTCAAATTTTGTAGGTGTTTTTATTTTATAGACTTTTTTTCTCCTTTTTTAAGGAGTCGGAGATGTGACGTAGACCCGAATCCCAGTCTGTTGTATAAATCTTTTGTAGACTGGCAATTGTAGGAATTAATAATTACATTTACTAGTACTTTTTTTTTTCCTTGTGGCTCATCATCTCTGACAGAGTATTTATATTCCCCAGAACTAACATTTTTGCTTACTTGGACTTTCAGTCCACAAAGCCACAGCTGTTCTTACTGTGCTTTCACCAGTGCTATGATATACTGACTAGAAAAGGGATTTTGAGCTCAGCTGCACCATTGTAAAATATGGTTTTATATGTGACATGTTTCCATTGACATCAGTTGAATTTCTGTGGATTTTCATGGCTATAAGTGAGATTAGTTTTTTCAAAGCCCTACAACATCTCTTACTTAAATCCCTACCAGTTGTAGCAATTCTTTCTGGCAAAAGATGCAGGTAATCTCATATTTAGATTTCAGTTAAAAGTTCCTTTTTGCACAGGCCCATGATTTTCTTCAGAACTCTTCTTTTTAGATTGAAGTTGTAAATCTCTGCTCTCAGACACTTGCAGCTAAAGCAAATAAGGGATTTGAGAACCTAACAGAACAAATGTGTTTATCCAGCACTCGATAAAGCTTCTATACCCCTTCTGCCACTGCTCCCATCTTCCTCCGTTACTGCTTAATTTTGGAGGCCCGTGAGCTCTTTTCCCACCTGCTGTTTTGACCAGACAGTTGTGCGTGGATGGCAATCCTGGCATCAATAGCGTGGTGCCTTGCTTGGGCACAGGCTAAAAGTACTGTAGCATTCCTCGAGGATCAAAAATTAAGAGACAGCCTCAGCTCATACCACTGTAGTTCCAGCTGGGTAAGGCTTTTCACAAAACATCATACTTTCTAGGGAGATATCTTGGCAGTAGCTGCTCCTGGCTTTTTATATCATAGCTTAGCATTTGTCATGCTTGCCTAAGAAGTGGGGGAGCAATTTCCCTTCCTGAGGGAATTTAAATCTGTCTCAACCTCACCAAAGCATCTTCTAACTACCCAAGAACTCTTCCATCTCTGAACACCCCTCTTTCTTTGGAACTCTTCAACATGCAAAAACAACAAAACAAGTCATCAGTAAGATGTTGTAGTTGGGTAGTTAGAGAACTGGATCAGGTCAGAAGTTTGAGATGTAGTTGTTACTACTAGAACTCAAGATTTTTTTCAGTGATTGTTTTGTGTAATATGTGGAGTTATCCTGGAAGACTTCCTCATCTAGATGAAGGCACTAACCACGAAGCTAATTTGAAAAGGTAGAGTAGCACTGCTCTTTATTAAAAAAAAAAAAGTTGTTTTTTTTTACTGGGCATTGTTCTTTTCTACAATTAAAATCTCACCTCTAAGATTCTGCATTTATGAGAAATTTTGGATTGTGATAGTTTCTTTGTTATGAACAGATAAGGCCAATGTGCAATATTGTTTATGCAAAGCCAACCTGATCAGTGAAATAAAGTTGCCACTCATCCAGCAACTCAAGAGTCCCACAATTTTTATGAATAGGTCATGCAGTGAATTTGTGATGCAGATCTTTGACTGGTTTTCTGCTTAATTACAGGTGTTATATACTCAAAGTCAGTTTGGAAAAGTAAGATTAGAAATATGGTAACCATAACATTTCAGATTACACTGGGAAATAGGCATTTGTTCTTATTGCACAGGGAGCACAGGCACTTGCTGCAAAAGTTCCAGATTCACTTCTGGAGGTCAGGAGCATACAAGTTTGTCAAATCCTTGATTGAGTGTGCATATTTTGAATTAAATGGGTTTACTCTGAGAGTTGGGCCAGAAAAGGAAAGGAAATGTGTAATTTACATTCTTTAGTTTGTTTCCACTGTGAAACATTTTATTTTGGGGGTAAACATTTTGTTGTAACTGTGGAAAAAGTTATAGGACATTCATAATGTTTTGTGGTTTGATCATTTCCCATTTCCTTGGAAGAAAGCTATAACAAAATTTGTTTACAGAACTTAAACAAATTTCTTTTGTTAATATAGTATTCAGGACATAAAAATGGGGAATCCTGGGTACAAAACACCTACATCAACTTTCTACCCTGATACCTGATCATGATCAGTATTGTGCAGTTTGTATAACAGGGTGTTACTCATGTTCTTAATGTACATGTGTATGTACTTAACAGGTGGTAGAAAAATAATTTGAAAAACTAAAACCCTTCCGAACTGACACTGTTAGTTCCTAAGAAAAGGGGACTTGATGTTCTTCTGATAGGAATAAACAGGAAAAGCACTGCCATTTTAGAAGGAAAACTTTATTGAGTGAAATTCTTGTAACATTTCAAAGATATTGAATATCATCAACAAGGGTTACAGATGGACTTTAACGTTTGTCAGCGTGATTTGTCTCTTACTGTAGGTATGTGGAGATGTCTCTGACTGTGCACCTGTCTGTTGTGCAGTAAACTTTTAGTTTAGTATTTCTTGAAATATCAATATGAATATGTTTTCTGAGTGTTCTTAGTATATATTTTATACTAATATCCATCATACAAACAGGGGTAGAAAACAACATTTCTTCACTGAATATATGACAAAAAACCAATAACATAGAAGATAGTAAGAGTCATATTTTAGCGTATATCAGCCTGCCATATCTTAATTTCAGTGGGATTGATGAAAATAGAGGTTTTAATTGCGTCTGTTTAGTTATCCAATTCCCTTAAAAGTTGCATTAGCTTGCTCTTTCATTACAAATGGAGAAAAATTTCACTGCATAAAAAATTGTCCCTTTGTTTGAAGGTTCAAGCACAAGTGCGACATGCAAAACTCAACTTTGACAAACTGAAGACTGATGTCTGTCAAAAAGTGGATCTTTTGGGAGCGAGCAGATGCAACCTCCTTTCTCATGTGTTAACAACATATCAGGTATCCAAGGAAAATTATGACCTCCAAAGGAAAGATTTCCTGTTAATATGTTTTTTCTAAAAAAAACATATATTCATCTGTAAGAATATGTAACTATTATTGGAGGGAAAATGTGAAATTTGCACCAAAACCAGATTTGTATTAAAGTTAACATTCATTGCATTGAAATTTTATCCTACCTTACAGACAACACTGCTTCATTTTTGGGAAAAAACTTCACACACGATGGCAGCCATCCATGAAAGTTTCAAAGGTTATCAGCCATATGAATTCACTATGTTAAAGGTAAGGAATATATAGATATGTATGTTTGCCCTGTGATAACAAATAAGATCATACAAGGATGCAGAAAGCACACATTGATATTGTGTCCATATATTGTCTGACAATTTTATTCCTGTCTTGTCTTTTCATTTAATTACAGCTTTTGTATTTAATGTCCTTTTGACTAGTAGGTTCAAAAACTTCATGTACAGTGCAGCGACTAAGGAATATTTCAAAGGGAAACATTATTAAGGGCTGCCCTTAATTATGTGTTTTAAATGCTAAGTGGGATTGTGGTTTGGTTTTCCTAAGGAATTGTAAAATCCAGCAGAATTAGGGATTTATGTTGCTCTCCAAAATCCCACAAATGAATTAATACTATTTTACCTTTGCATCTGTTTTTAAAAATTCACACTCTTTAAGAACACATTATTAGACTGAATATGAGTAAGTGGATGCTCAGGGTTCCCACATTTTACTCACTTTTGAACCCTTTACTGGGAAATACTGTTTTGCTTGACTAGTGGTGTTTGCTGATCCTTTGTAATCTTTGAATGTGGCACATGTGCAATATCTGATGGAAGTCTGAGGTCAGAGTTTTGTGAAGTATCTAAAAATAATCACTAAGCATTGTCCATTTTCCTGGTCATGCCATGTCCCTGCATACAAAGTTGCTTTGTGTGTTGCAATTTGAGGTCCACTAGAGGAATGGAAAAATGGTGGAAAACTCTGTGAACCTTCCTCATACATGTACTTGTCCTGTAGTTATTTTGGGCAATGAAATAACTATGTGATTGGCCAATACTATTTGCGTGGGAGAAAAATAACATATGTCTGGCAGAGGTCTGATGGAAGGGTTACCTTTGGGAAGAGAGTGAGGAATGAACAGCATGTGGCAAAGACACTCTTTGCTTGGAGAGACAATGCAGTTTGAAGATGATTACAAGTCACAGTCTCAATCCCTGAAATGCTTGTGCATATGGCATGTACAAGTAGAAGTCGGGCTGTGTTCTGCTATATAGCTTGTGGCTACCTCAGAGCTCCTGGAAAAGAATCACCTGAAGGTTTAAGGTGTAATTCACCCCAGAATACCAAACTTGTCTGTACATGACTGCTGTGTTTAAAGATGTTTTCTAGAACGTGTGTTGGGAGGGAGCAATTTCTGAACTTTGAAGTGCATAAAGAGCTTGTGGAGATTGTTACTTCTCCGGCTTTAAACATCACAGCAAACCAACCAACCAACCAAATTTCAAGCTCAGTCTTTCCTGGTTGAGGGCAAAAATAAGAGGAGATTTAAACATTGTTTTGTCTTATCCAGACTCTGAAGAATCCTGTCTTACAGGAAAAGTCCTCATTTGCTATGAAGTTAACATAACTTTAAGATTCTTTCTTGCACAGTCCACATCAGAGAAGATGGGTTTTAGCCAAAATTTATGTCCAGATTTCAGCAGGAGACAGTTGGGCACGGCTATCTTGACATTACTAGTAATTGCTTTAGACTCACCCATTAAACTCCAAACCAGAGAAGAAAGTCCCCTTTACTTCCCCACTGTTGCTTCCCATTGCAGCCCGGGTTTAGCATGGCCAGAGTCCTGCTCAGGAGCCTGGGCACTGTGCTGATGGGCTGTTCTCATGACTTCCCAAGGTTAAAAGGTTACTGAGGAATTTTTTATGTTTGCTTTGAAACAAAGCTATTCCAGTCTAATTTGTGTAGGTAGCCTATATTGTTGCTGGGTCTTTATTCTTTTTTATATCTAAAAATATTATTTGAGCAAGACATAAAATATTTCAAGACATGTAGTAACATTTGCATACCTTGGAGAGAAACTTATATAGAAAATGCACCTGTTCTGGAGTGCAAAGTACCCTTGTGATGGAGGATGAGAGACATGTGGGGATGCTTGTTATCTTTTGAACTTCCTCTTGTGAAACATTTCAGTATAATCTAAATTTGAAATTAGGTTGGGAATCTATGATGAAAAAATACCATCTATATTGACTCCACATGTAACAAGCACTCCCTTGAAGCAAAAAGTATCTGCAAAAATGGTTGTGAATACTGTAGTGTGTTTAGGATGCAGCCTAACTTTGTTATGAGAAACTTAACCGTTTTTATTGCTGTCCTCCTGAACTGAAAGATGTGATTTCCTGTTTTTGCAGTGATAAGTGTGCTGATAAATGATGCTAATCAGGAGGTAGTTTTATACTGCAAAATTTCATGTAAGTCTGTGCTTTCAGAAAACAAATGTTTGGGAGTAAGACTATGTTACTGGCTTTCAGTATCAGTTCTTTATTTCTTTCAATCTCTAGAATGTGGGATTGGTTTCTATACTAAAGTCTTCCCCATGATCTCTTTGCCCCAACTATTAGTTTCTGCTTATGTACATTAAATGATTGCCAAGGAGATTAAATCAGAATCTAGTGCTTGCATCAGGTGAGATTGTGTTGCCTAAGAGAACAGATGTCTGCTGCTACTTCAGGTGCATTACTAGGGTAAGCCATCTCACCTCTACTTATCACTTCTGAAGATGTGGGACTCCCGTGAGTCCCATCTCTCCTCTGCGAGACCTGGGTGTGGAATAACAATAGATGATTATGGTTAGGGAACTGATCCCTACCAGCCATATCATATGTTCATGCCAGAGTAACTATATATTAAGAAGGAGCTGCAAGCTAATTCTGCATTGAGGTTATTTTTTAATGAACTGTAATAAATGGCTATAGCTGATCTATGGTAGTATACTTTCTGATGGACAAACTTTCAGTCTAAAAATGTACTCAGTGAAGTTGCCATGTCTGTTTTTGACTTCATGCATTAAAATATACAATCAGAATGTATCATTGCTTAAAATATACATAAAATATCTCAGTGTGCCCATTTCTACATGTAATTGGGAGTTACCCCCTTTAGAATATTTTTCCCTGTCTTATATCATAAAAGGGATCCTTCTTAAAAGAAAATTCTGAATTCAATGCTTGCAAATCATTTTTGTCTTTTATGATTCCATAAAGGACAAAATTTTGCTAATACAAGTGATCCTTCTGAATTAAACTAAGCATATATGTATGTAGGATTAGCATTTTACTTTAAAACAAGAAATTAAGGAAATTGTTAATATTTGACTTAGATGTAGACTGTCTTACTGAAAAATTAAGAGGTGTTATGTACTGGAAAATTTGTATTTTGTCGTATAAATATATGTTCATGTACCAGGTTTACCTCAGGAAAGAGACTCTGGAATGCCTCTTGGGATTGTTTCTGGAAAGAAAACACTGTCTTTAGAGATGTTTGCCAAACTCCCTTAATGTAAAGCAGCCCATTTGTTTTCTTTGCTTCAGGGTATATGCTGAGAGTAGTATAATTGTGCTATTGCAGCTGTATTTTCTAACTGTGAGTTTTATGCTTGATGAAAGATGATTATTAATATGCTAACAACTCCATGTATAGTGATGTAAAAATATCTGTTACTGTATCCATTGCTGTAATGTTACAGATGATGGGCTGCTGTTTGGTAAAGCCTTCAAGGTATCACTGTCTCAAAATTAACTTACATCAAATGAATTCAAGTTTATTTCAGGGGCTACTTTTCATGAATAATACCTCTTTCTAATTTCTGTTACCATTTATTTGCTGTGGTTACTTAATAAATATTTAGTTTCACCTTTTACATGTCAACGCTGTAAGACCTGAAGAGATCATACAAGGCTAGAAATAATAATAGCCCTGGTAAAGAAGTCAAAAGATGTAAATCGCAGTGCATCCATTTATTTCTGTTTGAAGTGGAATGCCACTGCCTGTGCTCCTTACATGGTTTGGAGCACTCTGTCCGAACAGTTACTGCAACACTGGTGCTTTCTGCTGACCCCTGCTGTAGTCTGGTATCCTTTTTTGTTTCTGTTCATCACACCATGACTTTATTCATAGGCACGTTTGGTTATGATTCTATATCTCTAAGCGTTTTGGGGAGGTTTGGTATTTTTTTTTCCATGATGAATGCTCATGAAGAAATTCTGAGACTATCTACTTTTCCGCTTCCTTTCATCTCTCCCCACAAATGGAATATATCCGAGTTTTTGTCACCTCAGTGATGTTCTTCATAAATGTTGTGATGTCTTGGGATGCATCCCTGGCTCCTGTAACTGCCCTCAGTTGTATTGCTTTGATTCTTTCTCAGTCAAGAGGTGCATTAGTTGTCCAAGGAACTTGGGAAGAACGGTAGGCGAGCTGAATGTGTCGTCAACACTGGTGATTGAACTGCAGAAGGCAGGTTTTGTGTGCAGTCCAGATGATCTTGGCTAGACTTGAAAGCAACAGATGCAGGTGAAGCAATTTAGTAAGTGAGTAGCAGTCAGCCTCAGAATAGAGCCTGAGCTGGAACCAGAACTAACTCTACAGGGGAGGAATCACTTCTTAGCTTGGATATTTAGTCCAAGTGCTGTGAGCAAGCAAAATATCACTGGATGACTTTTGGTGTTGGAGACAGACAGGTTAGGCAGAGTGAATGACTGTGAACGTGCTCTGCTAGTGTGTACTGTCTTACTCTTATTTTTATAGGAAAAGAGAAATTATGGAAGCTAGGAAGAGAGCTTTCTAAACATGCAAGGATCCTACTTTAAGCCATATACTGGTGTAGCTTACAACAAAATCCATGTTAGTCCATGTGAGCAGCCATAAGAGTAAAGCTACACATCTGTCTGCTCTGAGCAACAAAGTCAGGGATGTGTCCAACTGAAATGTGATTGCTTTTGTCTGAACTCAGTCTGCATCTTTACAACCCTGCGTAATCACTGCACTTTCTAGATAATGGAGCTTCTTCCCTTCTTCTAATGTAACCTGAAACAATTAAGAGAATATCATAGTTTGATTTTTATGCCTCCTGACAGTAGTGATCACATTTTTGTGGGTTCATGTTTAGAAAATTCTTGACAGTGTCCTTTTAACACTCAGTTTTATTTCATACCCACTCTCTATCTTTTTAAAGTCTTTTTAAAAAGATTCCTTAGTTCATAATGCACATCACAATGTGGAGTAGAGGGAGGCAGAGAGAGGAAAATAACTCCATTATTTGCTATCTGACTTTGAGGGAATAGTGTCAGAATCAAATTCATATATTGAATTATTGCATCAAAATACAGCTGTTGATTTTTAACAGTTTTTATCACAATCTCCATTGAAACCGAAGCTGTATTTCAGAGCTGTGTTTATTTTTCTAATGCAGGAAATAGTTACTGCCATTATTATTATCAAGCAGTTTCCTTCCCAAGGTACTTCTGAACTCCATTTCTATATGCTGTGTCCGTGGCTTGATCCCAGTCCTTTAAATATGGATTTTCTGAAACACTAATGAAGAAAGCATCATAAAGATGCTTCCTTAAAGAAGGTTGCTGGTTTCCCTGTATTTTTCTTGGTGAAGATGTAGAATATTCTACTTCTGATAATTTTCTTTAATTTGCATAATTAGGCAG
Source organism: Lophotriccus pileatus (assembly GCA_035583135.1). Taxonomy (NCBI): domain Eukaryota; kingdom Metazoa; phylum Chordata; class Aves; order Passeriformes; family Tyrannidae; genus Lophotriccus; species Lophotriccus pileatus. The sequence continues at coordinate 25,140,064 of JAWWES010000081.1, read as the reverse complement.
TGGTTGAAATAGTTCTGTTTGTTGTTCAAAACCATTGCAACCTTCTTGTGGCAGGCTCTGGGGTGCTATACTGGGTGGCAGGCAGAGCACCACGGCTGTTGCACCATTACCTCGTGGTTATAGTGGACTGTGTGTCCTACTGTGAAGGTGTCCAAGATGGTTAAAGTGCCCAAAGCAATACAGTCCCCATAATGCAGAGGTGCTGTCTTTCTCTACACTGCACCTTTGTGCAAGGACTGTATATCTGTATGTTTTTGAACTCTAATCCAGGTCTTCTCAGGGTCAGTGGAATAATGACCATCAATTTTAATAGGCGCGAGAAGTACATTCGAATCAATACCCAGTACAAATGCAGGTAGAAGGGTAATATTCATTCATAGGTGATCTAGCTGAGCTGTCTAATGTCAGAATCCAAGAAGCAGACTTGCATGTGATTCTGTTTAACACTGTCACTGTCAAAAAAAAAAAAGTGGCAATCACAGAATAAGGCAAACTTTTTTAATGCCTCTCTTTATTATTGCTGCTTTATGATTCCTCATCATTTGACTATGATGTCTGCACGCTAAGGGCACTTATGACAAATTAATCAGCAGTTCTAGGTAGAATTAGCTTAATGAAAGTGGGACAAAAAAAAGCAACTTCAGTACAGCCATAACATCCATAAGTTTGGTTTCTAAAACACTGAAGTGTAGATTTCCTTGTACAGACAAGTACTGACCCAAGCAGAAACAAGAATGCCCCTTCTGCAGACGACTCTGTTCTGGTTAACAGGACAGTGCACACAAGACCTGCAACATGTCTGGGAATGCTTTTATTGTGACAGATGGCCCCGGCACTCTCTTATTCAACAGATTAGGCCACATTTTGTTTGTTTGTTTGTTTGTTTGTTCTCATGAAACATGCTATTGTTTTGTTCAATTTCCAGGTGAAATATTTTGTGTTTGCTCTATTTTGCACAAAAAGTCACTTCTTTGTTTTACCCTTAGCTTTTTGGGGAGCAGAAGGAGAAGCTGGGGTGAGAGGCACTACTATGACCATCAGTGTGACATAAATAAATTTAATTACAAATGGTTGGGACTATTCACATGAAACATGGTTTTATTTTTCAGAAACTGAGTTGGGCTTTGGAAAGAGGAAAATTTTTTCACCTTCAGAGCAAAACCATTTCATAGAGACAAATATTCACATTGCTAACATCTGCTATTACTTAATTACTGTGTTCATTTTTTCAATTTATCATATGGAATTCCTAATTAATGCATAACAGGGGCAACTGGTAGTATATTTATCACTTTGAAGAGTCAGTCTATAGTGCTTTATGTGTTGGCCTGTTCACTTGTTCAAATTCTGGTTATAAAAATGGTGACTGTAAAACTGCACATCGTTGTCTTGTAGTACAGTCTTTCAGATTGCAAAGGGACAGTAGAGTTTCATAGTACCACACCTGGCTTCTCTCAGACTCAGACTAATCTTCCAATATTTTAACCCTTGTTTTCAGATTCAGGATACAAGTAGTATGTTCCCACTACACTGTAATTGTCAAGTTTGTGTGAATAGGTTTGGAGGAAAAAAAGAGAATAAATAAGAAAAGAAACAGTATATGGTGAACAAACAGATGTAAAGAATTATGTTTTCTCATATTAAAAAAAACCAAAAAAAACCCAAACAAAACACAGAACAAAACACAAGAACAAGGAGGGGAAAAAAGAGGCCAAACCCCAAAACTCCAAATAAACATGCTGTCAGTGCCTGCTTTGCACACAGTGTAGATGGTTTGACTTAGAAATATTGCAAATATTTACTGAGAAATATTGGAAACAGAGCATGAATTGTTCTTAACTTGACAGAATATCTCCTACATTTTTAATTTTGCTTCACTGAGTCAGATATAGCTCAAAAACATTCTTGCTAATTCCTGTTGGGTTTAGAATCTGATTTAGCCTTAAATGACACACTTCTGCTTCCCTGATTCTAGTTTGTTTTCCTCTCTTTGTTTATATTACGGTTATGGTCTAGAGCTTGCAAGATCCTGTGAATAAACTAACAGAAAAAGCAGAAAAGGAGGACCTGCAGATTGAAAGCACCAATTCAGTGGAAGATCAGCAGAGTCAGTAAGTCACCTGTTCTATATATTAAAATAATAATATTTTTGTTTATAATCTTCTTCCTGGTTGTTAAAATCACCAAAAGTAAGTAGAAATATAAGTAGAATTATAAGTAATTCTAAAATAAAATTGGAAGTAGACATAAAGACACAGCTAGTCTAATCCTACTAATTAGCTCAATACAGGAATTCCTGAAATGTTGTAATGTGTGAAAACTAATTAACTTTATGGTGAAATTAAGAGCTTTAAAGACCCATTAAACCCTTATGTGTTTTTCAACTTTCCTAGCCTTTTTATTATTTTTTTGAGCTTTTGCTTAATTGTTTCTTTATTAAAAGAAATGGTAAACAACTATAGATGAGAGAAGATACATGAGCTTTGTATTTCACCTTTCAGGAGCATCTCCTTTCACCTGGGGATAGAATATAGATTACTGATTGCTCTGAGCAGCAATTAGCTTTTGTAATGTATACACCAGCAGTTAGTAATCCAATGAAGCAGTAGGTACTTAGTATAAAGTACATCTAAGTGAGCTGATGCTGTCAAGGTTTGAGTTACCTGTAACTCTGAGGTGAGAGAGACTTATGAATGGACTGCTATGGGGAGAGGAGAACAGGAGAATGAGATGAGATCTCTCCCCTACCTGACCATCAGGATTCAGTTGCCAGGAGATGCAATGTTGATATAATCCTGCTGCCACCTGTTGTTTTGACTGTCCTTGCTTAAATGAAGTACCCAGCAAAGGATCAGTTGTCAAAAAGCAGAGAACAGCTTGACTGATTAGTGGATTTTGCTCAGCTATTTATAATAATGGATTTTGAAAGAGTTCAGGTTTCCAGTCCTCTTTCTGGTTTAGATTCAGAACCACCAACCAAAACCAGTTTCTAAATTGGTCGGATTTGGTGTTACTCAGATTAGAAAGGACTTGACCAATTACCATTTGGCAGGTGGTTGTCTCCAGAGCACCTCCTTAAATCTGTTGTGTCTCACGTGAGATTTATGTAATAAATAACTGTTTTCCTCGATGTTGAATATAAAGTTCTAGAACGAATGCGTGATTTATGCAAGATATGTGCATTGACACCTACCAGCAAATGCATCAGATGCCGTGTCATGGTAGCAGCTGTTTTTATTTATGGATTTTTGGATTATCTTTTACCTTGTCTGGCCTAAAACTGAGGGGAAAAAAAAAGGTCACCATTTTGCTGTCTAAAATCATAAATAAACAACTAGGATTCTAGAAGAATTATATAAAACAAAGCTTTTAAAGTCCTCTGAACTTTCCATTCACAGTAAACATTCATTATAATAGAATGTGGCCTGAGTCTGATTTTCCTCTACCACAAGCCTAACCTCAAAAGCTTGAGAGGTGTCTCTTTCTGTCCTGTCACTAGAGGTAGGCAGAATGTGCCTACACAGTCCTTTTCAGCACCATATCAGCGTTGTGGCTGCTTCATTCCCAGCTCCTTGAATGGCTTTACACAAAGTAATGGCAGTTAGAAAGTATATATTCTTCATTGAAGAGATTACTTTTGTATAAGAACTGGATGTAAACCACAGCTTTTTTTTTTTCCTGTTGAGAGCTTATGTCATCAACACTGCTGATCTGTTCTTTTAGAAATCTGCTGACATGGGACAAAACTCACCTGATTGTTGATTTTTAATTACTTGCTGTTAAAAAGAGAAGGGCAAACTGGTTGGGTTTCTTTTTGGTAGCTTTCTTTTTTTTGGTGGGGGTCAGGAAGCAGTTGTATCTCCATGATAGCTGTGAAAGGCCAAATGTGGAAAAGCAGAAAGTACTATACTTGTCATTACAGATTTAGTTATATTAAAAATAGAAGGATGGTAAGTTTTGATAGTTGGTCTTTTAATCTAATTTTAACTTTCAACAGATTCTACCAATGAAACAATGAAAGCTAACAACAGACCAGCATATACAGCAAATGCAAGAATCCATCTGTTATTACTGTTTGTTTATTACTGATATGATTCTATAGCAATATGACCTAAAAAAGAAAAGTTTATTATTATTCTAGAGCCTTAGAATGAATTTCTCAATCTTTTTTCTTATTCCTTCAAATTAAGGTTGATTTCATTAGAAGAAGAGAGCCATACAAAGGAATCGAACTATTCAGGTATTTTATTTCATGTTTTCATAACTTCAGAAGTGCTGTAAAACGTGTGGGGTTTTGTTTTGTTTATTTCCTATATCAGTTTCACCCAGCAAATCCCTACAAATGTTTAACACTTAAGGCCAGGAGGATCTGTTAAAACTAATCTCTTACATGTTACATCCCACTGCATTTCATTCAGTCACTCTCAGATAGGTCAAATAGCTTGTCTTCCAAAGCCTAATTCTTACCTTGGGCACGTACCCTTCAAGAAAGTGTTCTGCAGGTTAGTAGGTGCTGAGGCAAGGGAAGTGTGCCACTTAGCTCACTAATTTGTTCCAATGATTAAACATGTATTCTGTGAAAACCTTCATGAATTCAGTGGAACTTCTGCCCAAAAGCCAGGCAAAGTCATATTCAGCTGCTGCCAATGACCTTATGGGTTGTTTATGACACAGTAACACAGCCAGGCTCCATCTGGAGGTGCACAGTGAAAGAATGGGAGGCAGCAGGCACAGGGGAAGGGAAATTTTGAGTACATACTAAGGGCTTACAGCAAGAGTAGTGAAGTACTGGGAAAAGTATAATCTTCACACCTGGAAATCTTCAAGGCAAAATAACTTCATAGCGGTGGGGCTTGGATCAGATCACCCCCACAGGTCTCTCCAGCCTAAACAATTCATGGGTTTTAATATATCTTTTTCTACTAAATTAATGGAGAATAATTTTAATATGTCATATTTTATCCTCCATGAAGATACTTAAAAGATACTACATGCAAATCAAGACTCCTCTCAAATCTTTATTTCGACAGGTTAGCCATATCACAGAATATGCCAAGTTGGAAGGGACCCACAATGTTGATGTCTTGAAGACATCTTCTGCTTTATTTTTGTAGTTTTTGTTTCCATTCCACTTTACAAATGCCTTTTCAAATATATAACTGTACAAGAGATTTCTGGTATTATTCTCACCTGTCATGTTTTTAGAAGGTAAAATCACATTCCTATTTCTAGATCCAAGAAGAATATCTCATTTTGCTGCAACATCAGATTTAAAACTCACATCTGAATTTGTTTATCAAGACTCGGTTCCTTTTGGTCACAGCTTTCCAGGAGTCATTTATCCTTTCTACAACATGGCTTATATTCCTTATGCCTAGAGATATAACTTACAAGTTGGTGGTATTAAATTCCCCCAGCTCTGACTACAGAAACTGATTGACTGGCCTGACTGACCACCTCTAATAGTCTGTTAGTTGTTTGCACTTTTTTTTCAAGAGTGATTTTGTATTTACTTCCAGATGACTGCTAAAGCCATTGAATAGCAATGGATAAAACACTAAGCCTTGCAGATCTAAACTAGAAACACTTCTAACTTTGCAATTATTTCTCCTAACAATGTGTTTTTGACATCTGTTAGTTGTCACGTTCCTAATCCGTTCAATATGTTCGTTATACATGTTACACAGTGCTAACTTTTAGCTGGAAGGCTCTGCAGTGCAAAGTCAAGTTGTTTCTAAACAAATATCTTTACTGAAAAATAGCTCACAGTTTTATCAAAGAATTAAATTAGTTGTGGGGGTTTTTTAACTAGATCTGCTTTCCATAAAAACAGCAGTAAATTATTATAGGAGCATTTATTATGCTTATGTTCTTTTGCTGAATCCTATACTGAATGGCAATCTGTTAGTGTTTTAACTAGGAGTAATGGTGATCTACCAGCCCAGAGTTACCTACAATTACTTGAGTCACCTCTTTAATTATTTTTGTTGTTTGGATGAGTTTTTTTGTAGTAATGACACAATATTAGGACACTTCCAGTGTTTTGAAGTTTCACCCATTTCACAATTAATTACATCAGATGTATCTTTGACACAATATTTTAATATTCTTGGATACAAAATCTGACTTATATTTTCTTAGCAGATGTTTTCTAGAATCTCAGTTACTTATGGACTGTAAAATATTTCACCATAATATAAATACCTTGTTCTGTCTCTTTCTCCATCACCCCTAAAAGGAACTGAAGTGTTTTGAAATACTTCTAACTAACTGCTCTGCTAAATTTTTCCATCTCCATACACTAGCAGGTCTGTGCCATTGCTAAGATTTTTTTTCCTTAAACTGCCCTTCATGTTCAAAAGTCATACAGATATAGTGCCTCCAGTGAGGGAGCCATGTTGCTTCTTAGTTTTTCTCACCAACTACTTCTACTTCATAACTTCCATTTTTTTATCATTTTCTCTGCATTTTCCCTTAATATACTATAGATGTCTTCAAGATTGTCTCCATGATGTTTACCACTCAACTAAGGCAGGCTTCCAGCACAGCTGTACCTTTTTCATTACTGAATTGTGGCCATCCATATCCCACCTGTCATGAACTTCTCTTTCTGATTTTGTTATCCCCTCTGCCGGTCAGTCTAGGATTGTCTTTTCCCACCTTTTGCTCTGTGCATTGTCCTTTTATGAAAGCTGTATATTTGTTCATGTGTGTTTATGCCTCTTCTATCTGTATCTATATTGAGTGCAATCAGATGTGATCATGGGTTCTTAAATGACCAGCTGATTCTATTTCTGATAGCACATTTCTGTCCTAGCAAAGCCTTATAAAAATAAAGTTATATGGCTGTTCTGTTTCCTTTAGTTCTGAGCACACCTTGAAGTTTCTCTTGGAAGGTTTTAGAATTTCTCCTGAAAGAGTTTGGGATTGAATTTTTATTCCCCTGTAGAGAGTTTTATTTTTCCTTTCCAGCTGCTCGTGTGAGGCTTCCAGCAGATGGGCCTTCCAGATCTGGCAATACTGTGACCAAACCCTTCCTTTGCCTTTAGAGCTGCAAACTTAGTTGTCTAGGAGCTAAATTTCCCCAACAGTTGATGGTGGGAGTGTCGTGGGTTAGCAGGTTCCCCCCTCCCTGGGGGACAGTGAGATGGTTTGTCCAGGTTGATTTCCGGGACAAAACCAATCAGAAGTTCTGGTAACGCCTTTTGCCAATTACATC
>JAWWES010000081.1:25098461-25132745 GCA_035583135.1 Lophotriccus pileatus | reverse complement strand
GGATTTTAATTTTGTCTGCATAAACCTTCTCTCACAACTTGAACCAATTTGGTTGGGGGGTGTGGGAAAAATTGTCATCCTGGACAAACCCACGACAGGGAGAAAGGCATGTTCAGCAGGTAACTCATCCCTCCTGCTTTGCTAAATGTATTAAGTGGGATTAATCACCTGAGGGAGGTCTTTCTCTTCACTGATAGACAGAATCCAGATGATTGTTTTGACTCTATATCTTATCCAAGAAACTTGCTGAGAATTTAAGGTAATGGTGTTTTGTCACTTCTGATAGCCTATAACTCTCAGCCTGTACATTTTCCCTCCCATTCGTCTTAGCCCATTTGTTTTCCTGCAGAAAAGATGTTGTTACTTATATCCTGACCTGGGGTACTTTGTGGGAAGATTCCTTTTCCCTATTGCCGGGGTTGGTGTTAAGAGGAAGAACATACTGCCAAGGGAGGCAGTATTTAGAGAGTGACAAGGTCCTGGCACATTTGTGCTCCCTCCTGGCCTAAGTACAAGCTTCTAAAAGAGATATCTCTGCTTCTGGAGTATAGGAGAGACCTGTCTGGTTATTGCAGTTGCCTCAGTTGGGTGCACTCAGGCTGGAGAGGGCCTAGGGTGGCAGGCAGGGATTCAAAGGAAGATCCCCCTGAGGTTATTAGTCAGAAATTTGCCTCACTTTTTCAAAATGCTTGTACCTTGACTCTTTCATCCATTGTGACTAGGCTTCTTTTAAACATGACTCATTTAAAACATGAATGCCAACAACCTTGCATGTTGATCTTACAGTGACGTTGCTTATAAGCATCATCTCCTGCAAAGTGCAATTTGACATGTTTATGGATCTTGATTACAGCTGACGATGGCAAGGATGTCATCTCCATGTTACAAGGAAATTGTAGCCAAAAGTGGAACTCAGGTGAAGAAACTTAAGAAAACTACTTTTAGATGTATACATACTGATGGTCAGCGTGCCGCCAATCTTCCTGTGTTGCTTTTAATTTTTTTTATTTGTTCTTTCTTTTTTTTTTCTTTTAGGTGCCATAGATGACTTACTAGACCTGCAGCCTGAAGAAAATGGTATGAAATAATTGTGCATGTCTGTTTCATCTGCTTTTCCATCATAGTCACCAAGTGTAAACTTTAATCTTAGTTCTTAAGTGTTTTCACTCTGAAAGGTTGAATGACATTATTCTACCACAGTATTTAGATAGTGTTAGAGGAAACAGAGGCACTATTCCTGATGTCGTAATATGAAGTAAATGTTACTGGGGATAAAATGTTTTTTACCAGCTGATTCAAGATTAGGTAGACTAGACTATACCCTGTTTGCCCCACTGAAGTAGGTTCCACTGTAAAACTTACCCCTTCTATAACATTTCACAAACTTTTCTTTTTGATTCTTTAGTTGTTGAACTACAACTCCTAGGAATACAGTAGTAACCACAAGATTTTTTGTTAGAAATGTACAAATTAGAAACAAATGATTTAGTCCTCTTAAAACCATACAAGAACTGGTGACTTCTTCCAGCCAGAGAGTTAATTAAATCCATTTTGCTGTCCTTATGCTTCCATGGCAGCTCAAGGGGATGTGCTGTTTTACCATATAACATATGAAAGATCTGGGTAAAAGTTTTATATTGAGTTTTCATATGAAGTCAAAGTATTACCTATAATTTTTCATTTGCTTTTCACTCATATATCTCAGAAGAAGGAGTAAAAAAAAAACTTCAACAACAAAAACAACTGTTGCAACTCAAAAAGCAAATGAAGCAAAGAAAAAAATCGCTTCGTGTGGTTTAGTTAGTCAGACTGAGAATGTAATTGTATTTAAGACTCTGCCTTCATGTTAGGTAAGGACATTTGCAAACACCTTAACTTTGGATTTGCCACAGGCATTCTCTTGCACTGGGGGGAAATTATCTGTGTGTGGAATCACCCATGAAGGCAGAAATAGGGATAGTTCCTCAGCTGTCTGTGCAGAAGCAGCCCTAATCTGTGGATAGATAAGGTAGCAATGACTTCTTTTCTGTGGTTAATAAAAAAGGTCAGTGCTTGTCTGATAGTGGCGCGCTTTTTTTTCATGGTTTTCTTCTTTCTCAGTTCCATTCCTTGTTGGGCGTTCTTAGTAGAGATACAGAAAATGCATGCAATTATTGCTCATACAAGTTTAGCTGTGTCGTTCTTTTTTCTTCAGTCAAATAATTAACTTGATACAAAAACTGTTGTGCAGTGTCTGCATCAGCTAAGGATGGCTATGGCACTGTTAAAATATCAGCCATTTGCCCTAATTTTACACACTAGCTAGCTTCAGGCTATTGAATATTGTATGATTTTAAGTGAACCAATATGGTTAGAGGTACACTTTCATGTGTGTTTCAGAAGGAAGTCTTTATCCTGTGTTTCCAATCATGTACTGTTGTAATTTTTTTTTAGTTTCTCTTTAGGTTTTTTTTTAATATGGGCAAAATGAGGCATGTTTGCGAAGCAATATGAGCATTGCTAGAGGCTTGTTCAAACAACTAGAAAAAGAATGTAGTGACATTGTTCTTTCAGTGTTTTATTGGAAGTTTTGGATTTTTTTCATGGACATTTATAAGGTTAGCGGTAGCATGTGCAGACAGAATAAAGGATTTTGTCTGAAAATGGGCAGTGAAAACAGAGAAACAGGAAAAGAGGTAATAGAAGATTTACGGGTGAAGTGAGAAAGTCCATATCGTTCTAGTAATCTAGCATAAATACCACATAAGTAATATCTCAGTAAGCAAGACTGGTTTCTAGATAACCTTTATTGCAAACAAGGGTAGAACTTGCTGCTGCTTACTCGAGGTAGCCTGAGCATAAACACCACCCTGCCCTCCCCTGCTGCGGGTGCACAGTCCCCACAGGAACATCAGAAAGACTGCTGAGCCAAGAAGTGTGTCACTCCTCAGATTTCTGGTGGTCAATACACACTGCAGCAAGACCCAACTGCTCTTCAGAAGTAAAGCTCAGTGTTGTGCTTTCTCCTCCAGTAAGAATGGGACTCCTGCCGTGGCTACCCCGACAGAGCAGAGCTCTGAGCACCTGCAGTGGTTACCCCTGACACAGCTCTGAGCTGCGCTGCTGCAACTGTTCCGCTCTGGGGCACTTGTGGTTACGTGCAGTGTTGGCAGTGTGTCTTAGCAGATCTGTTACATCTCCCTTTGCAGGCCTTCCAAGTTCATGAAGGGGCTTCCTGAAAGCAGCTTTGAGATGATGGTGCCCCATAGAGATCAGAGTTCCTAAGTGCCTTTGAAATAGCAGGTGTGTTTCCCCTATGGCAGGATTTACCCCTCTGTCTCACCTGCTGAATAACTTGGGGGAGTTGTAAATACTCGGACAACATTAATATTCTATGCTGTTTATCTGGAGATGGGAAAACAGCCTGAAAATTCAGGAGAATAAATTGTTTTCAATGGTATTTTAGTTATAGTCTAGTGGGAACATCAGGAGAATTGATGTGTTTGTAATGTTTCTATTTCTAACTTTTAGGTGCTATCAGGGAGTACAGAGGTATATAAAAATGTGAATTAGAAAGGAGCTGAATCTCACAACTGACTTCAGTAATGAATATTGTGTTTTTGTTTATCTGTTTCTTAGTACGTAGGTGTGTGTGCTGACGCATGAGTCTATTTTAAAACACAGTTTTGCACTTCTTTTCCTCCTCTGACTCAACTTCAACCATTTAATGATAAATTACTACAGCTATTAAAAGGAAGCTTTACTGAGAAATTTCAGTAAAATGGCCTGTTGCAACCACTTTGCTACTGCCAATCTTTTATCCCAACCCAAAAGGCTTAAAAAGCATCTTTGTAAGTTGTATGCAAGTTGGAGAGCTCAGCTGATCTACCCCAACTTTGGAAACGTGAAGTTGCTTCTGTGCCTTACCGCAAGTTTGAAACAGGAATAATTAAGATAAACTGACGTGGATTTCAGTAATGTAACATTATCAGGCTTGTTAACCACCATTTTTGTGAACTGCAGACTCCCACAGTGGAGCTCCAAATGTTTCCAAGTAAAATAACACTTGGAGTTCCTTGATAGTTCTTTAGACTGGAAAAGGATTATGATCCTAGTTACCAGTTTTGTGTATTTTATATAACTATTTGACATTTCTAAAATAGGAAATTTTTTTTTTAAGGAGTAATGGCTCAAGTGATCTAAGAGCTTCTTCAGCTGCAGTTCTGGTACTGGAAAAACTAGCACAGGGAATCAGAAGGAAAGTGGGCCCCAGTTATTTCTCAGCAGCTTATGAGAAGAAAAAAAATTACTGCAGGTTTGAATAGTGTAGAAATCTAACTGTGCGTTGAAGTAACCTTTTTTCATTGGGAAATATCCCAATAATTCAAGTATTGGTCAGAAGGTCATGAGGGTGATCTTTAGTATGTTCGTACAAAATTCTAGAATAGTCCCCAACTCTTACTTTTTTTTTCAATTTATACCAATCTGATTTTTTTGGGGAGTTTTACATAATGTTTCAAGGACCAACATAAAAGTAGTCTTCTCCAATTATTTAAATATTAGACTATATAATGATTTTGGTTTGTTTAATAGATTTTTAAGCATACTTGTAGTATTTTTAAAGAGAAGTGAGTCTTAATAGCAGTGAGGTTATCTAAGATAATCAAGAAATTATTTGTTGCATAAGGTACAAACCCAGATGTCCAAGAAAATTGGGTCTAAAAGTAAAAACAAACATTCATGCAAAAATATTCCATCTCACGTAGCATACAAAACCTAGATTGATTATTTTTTAAGAAGTTCCTTCTTTGTTTAAAAAATTATTTCTCTTGACTCTCTTGTTCTGAAACAGCTTCAAAGGAACAGTTTGTGAGGTCCTTGGAGCCAGAACTTGGTGATAAGGATGACATGGTATTACTGAATGAGATCCTCAATGCTTCCTCCCTGGATGAGGGGGAATTCAGCAAAGAGTGGACAGCTGTGTTTGGACAGGTTGCTGATCTCACCACGAACTCTTCAACTAGAGATGGGGAGAACACTTCATCGTCTGTGGTACCAGCACCATCAGGCTACTTGCCCTCGCAGCTGCTAGACCAAAACATGAATGACTTGCAGTCGTCCTTACATGGTGAGAGCTCATCTTGTCCTGTTAGTATGTGTGAAGTATGAAGTACCTTAAACCTAAAGTCAAGATTACTGTCTTGAATGTTTTCATTGCTCTTCCTGAAATGTTCTATGGGTCTTTGACCTATTCTTTTCCCTGAAACAGAAAATCTGTTTGAGTGGGTTCTACTGTTTAAATCACAACTGCTGTCTCTGTTAAGAGGCCAGGGAACCAAAAATAATTACTGTATTTTGTCTGGGGATAGTATTTTTAAACAATATAGTGAAAAACAATTGCATTCATTCATTTTTTTTCTCCAGAGCATCCTGTGTGTTGCACGTACAGATACGGGTAAGGTGTAGAATGGGTTGTCTCATCCTAGCAAATGTACAGGTGGATTCCTCTTGCAGTCTGTTGCAATTCTTTTTCTCCTCTTTCTTCTATGCAGTTGATTCTCTTGACTTTTCCAAGCTGCTGCTGGGGGAGAAAGAAAGGGGGGACTAGGGCAGAGCTTTCCTGATGCTGCTTTGGCCTCAAGGAAGGGAGGCAGGAAGGATAGGCTGGTGATAACCAGCCAACAGCATCTATCTTCATCCTTCCCACAGTCTGGCTAGATTTCTCCTAGGGCTTTGCAAGCTGGAGGAGGACCTTGGCTTTTTGGGCTTTGTCCCCAGTCATATAAATCTCCCTTGGGGAAGAGTGATATAGGAAAGGCTAGCAGGCTTGACTCTATCCTGAAGACTTCTTCTTGGAACCCGTGCAATTGGTAGAATGTAATATGATGTAAAACAACCTGTGACATTTTGGCAAAAATAAGAAAGTCAAATTTACCTTATAATTAATACACTTACCACCAGCACCCCTAGAGCAAGATATCTGGGGTGACTTCAGCCCTTAGTTGGAAAATTTTTAAGTGTATTTTACATATCAGTGTAATTTACATTTTTAAATGTAAATATGTTTTTGTAGGAAAAATATTTTTGAGGTATAAAGAGCAAGCAGGATTGAGTATCTTTTCTGAGGCAGCTCTTAGCTCTCATTTGCACAAGGCACTGGCATTGGCTGCAAAATCAGAACGTGGTTATGTTGCATTCAAGGAACACTATAAATGGAAAATACAGTCCAGTCAACATGGTCCCAAAATATTTTTGAATTAAAAAAAAAAAAAAAAAAAAGAAGAAATCTGTACTGGAAGAGCAACGTATGTTGATGTATTCCAATGGATTTCCAAAGTTTTGGCAGAAGATTGTGGTAATTGATGTACTGGCATTTGAAAAGTCAGGACTAATCAGCTGAATGATTGTATCTGATAATCAGTGTGTTCCCAGCTGACTTAATTTGCTGAGTAAAATGCATTATTTAAACTAACTTTCATAGGCTATTTTTCCTTTTAAGTTTTTTATTTCTTATTTTTTAACAGAAGGTGAAATTTGGTCGATTTTATATCTGGTGAAAACTGACCTTTAATCTTAAACAACATTTTATTTCACTTCACAATGTCTCTTTCATAATTTGACCTTATCAATAAATATGGAAACAGAGATTTTTTTTTTTAAACAAAATACTAACTGATGTATAAGCATATCTAGACATACAAGTAGGAAATATTAGACTGTAGGGATTATATTTTTACTGAGGGCTTGTGATACATCTCCTAAACTTTTTTTCCCCTGTGTGGTAGGATTACTTAATAATTATTAAGTGTGAAGTGCTACACTGTAGCCTCCATGTTGCATACTTCCTGTGTGAATTTGGCCTTAAGACCATAAAGATTCTTAAAACTCACATGCTTAACTTTAAGCACATTAACTTTTCTATTAACTTCAGTGGGATTACTTACTTATTTTATGTTAAGCACACTCATAAATCTTTGGGGCTTTGTTTTCTCTCTGCCTCAGATCTTAATCTGTAAAACAGGCACAATGCTATGCAGGTTATAAACTGTTACGGTCAGGAATTCCCAGCTCAGAGTTTTCTCTGGCTGTATTTATAGGCAGGATCTAGCACAATGGGACTTTGAATTGCTATGGGGCACCAGGTACTGGTTTAAAATACATGTAATGTGTGTGTGTGTGTGTGTATGCAATAGAAACAAAGTGTGCTCCCAACAAATCTTTTAGGTTCTCCTCCAGATACAGTTTTGTAGTTTGGTTGTCTTTCTGCTTTTTCAGAGAGAGCATTGGCTTTCTTTTTTCATGATGTTTATGACCTCGTTTACTTACTTACTTATACTATTAAGGGCTCCTCTTTATCTTCTCTACATGTGCATAAATTCTGGTTGGTAAGCAAATGCACAGCTCACCATTTCCATTTCTAAATTTCATTGTGGTAATGTTTGTGAAGATGCTAACTGAAAAGAAGCTGTTTGGTTTCCTTGCTGTCTCGGCAATAACCTTTTCTCTAGTCATGTAACAAAGCCATCCTGTGAACAGGCAAACCAAAACAGGCTTAGGGTCAAAAACTGCTTTCAAATTGATAGGCTGTGGTTTGTTTTTGAAAGGCAAAGCTCGCTAAAGATATAATTTGTGAAAGCATTTAATAAAAATTCTGTGTCAGTCTTTCCCAGTACCTTCACAGATGGGTAAGTTTGTTACGTAAGTATCACGTATTTGCTGGAGCATTTTTAGTTGGATTTTTTGGTTGGATTTGGTTGGATTGCTGGGGTTAGGTTCTTTTTGTTTTCTAAGAGGCAATTGTGCTACCTGCGTTTCAGTAAACAGAACTGAATAAACCCAGGCTACAGCATCTCTCTTGGTGCTGCTTAGCAAGCCTTGGTGCAGGGGCTCAAAAGGAGAGCTGCAAAGGAGTTAACTGATCTGCCAGTCATACCAGTGTAAAGGAACATCAGTGATGTCTCAGGGAGCCAGGTCTTGATCTCCCTGAATTCACTGGGACTTGCACAGAAAGTTTGCAGGCAGCACTCCATTTCTGTCAAATTAGGATTTGCCCCTCTTTGTTTAAGTAGCTCAGTTTAGCCGTTGTCATTCACTGACATATCAGAACACTTCTCACAGTACATCTCCAAGCACACCAAAAGCATTATAGAGTACTGTAGTTGTGTATAATGTCCTCTGCCATTCTTGTTTGTAACATAAGCAGAGAAAATGCCTGGTAAAGTATGTCGTTCTGAAGAGTTAATGCCATAAATTTCCATTATTTATGATTCACATTTGCTTATTTGAAAGATTGAAACCTCATTTTCAGAGGGCACAGGCTGGCTCACAAGCCTTTGTCTAGAACAAATAATACATGTGAGCACTCTGCATCCAGATTTTTAAGAAGTTTTTGGTTAGTTTCCTTAGAGATACAGAGAATAGTTGTGGCTTTAAATTTCCTTCCTATTTCATATGATTTTATAGAAACGCTCTTCTTGCCTCTCTTTAATAGCACAGCTTGGCCTTCAAACCTTTTATAGTCAAGGTAAAATCAGAGAGTGACGAGAATAATCTATTAGAGAGAGGAAGGAATGATGTGACTTACGTGGCTGTCGCAGTAACTGGGTACCAATATATGACAGAGGTCCCAAAAGAGCAGAAAATAAGGGGAGGAAGGACAAAAAGAGTAAAAAAGGATATGAGAGCATAAACTTGTACAAAAAAGAAACTGAATAAGGAAATGCTAACTGTGTGCACAGATGAGCAATCCTGTTTGTGACACTTCCAAATTAGCTATACTAGGTCTCTGAGAGGGGTGGGTAATTGACCGGGCCAAACTTAAAAGATATATTAATTCAATTATAAATACGACCTCCAGTCCTCTAAATGTGATAAAGGTTAAGAATTTAAATATCTTAAGCCAAGGACAAAAATTGCTTTCTTTTTCCTTATATGTTTCCACAATATGCCACCCCTAGCCATTTTTCCAGCCTGCTCATCTGGCCTCATTAACTGTACTTATCATTACTCTTCTGTGGCTATCAAATATGCATATAAAAACAAAAAATTTGAATACTCAGTTTCACTTTTTCCCAAATAGTTAATCTCTTTGCTGTAAAGATCCTCTCAAATAAAGACCAAAAAAAAAAAAAAACTTCATTAAAATGTAGTTTTAAGTTAACTCCAAGTAATTCATCTTGAATTTACTTCTTCAGTGTTTTACTGTAATTTTTTTTAGATTTATTTCAAAATTAAAAAATCTAGGGTCTCTGAATAAGGTTTTGTCTGGAACAGTGGATGAATTGGAAGTCTTTGGAACTGTAAAAGTAAAGAAAGGTGGGAAAAATGTTGATTATGTATGTTATTTTCACCCAAATGTAAGTGATATTCTTCTCCCTACAGCTCTGTTTGACTTATGACTGAATTGGCTTTGCTGTGAATGAGTATTAACTGTGATTCAATAAAAGAAATAATCTCTTTTAGCCAGGTTAAAGGTTTGAAAAGAGTACAGTTGCCTGAATCCGGAGATGATGAAACTGATCCATAGATACCCTGTTGTTAAGGATGTTGCTCATCTGCAGCATCTGACTGCTGATTTCTTGTACACAAGGAAAGATACGAATGGCCATAAATGTAATATTCTGCTCCACTGTCTGATGGTGCCAGACAGTGGGGTGTTGGAGTTAACAAAGCAATTCTTCACACTAATGCTGCTGTGTTATTGAATTCTAGGATGGGCAGCCAACAGTGTGAGCCCACCATCGAGACCACAGCCAGCACAGAAACCACACAGCCTGAATGTGAATGATAGCAAAACGCCTGTGAAAGGTGATGGTATGTATTTTTTTCAGTTTGTTACTTTTCGTTTTTAGCTGTGGCTCCTGTATCTATCAAGTCTTCTCAGTTACTTTCCTATAATAAATTTTATTTTTATAGTAGCTACAGCTTAATCTTGTGCCCCTAATTACTCTGCTCCAGCTTGATTACGTGTATGATATGTGTGTGTATGTACATTATATTTTTTGCTAGGCTTCACTGCTAGTAGCATATCAGAAGAGTAACTTACTATATAATAAGGGAGCTGAAGCTGCAGTTTCTATTTACTACTTAATTTTGAGTCACACAGAATAGCACCTGCATGCACTTTGTCTAAGCTGAACAATGTTTTGAAGCTCTAGAATATAGCATTGTGGCTAAAATACAAGCTACTGATAAGGCAGAAGAGCCCTAATTGCAATTTTTTTTGATAAACATACATCATGTCAGTAATCATCTGTTTGAAACTTAATTCAGTTCTTGCAACTGAGCCGAGTGTGCAGAGTCCTGCCATCTACTGAGACAAAGCCCTGCTGACTTTGACTAGGATTTTCTGGATAAGTGAACCAGGGTTGAATTCTTATTGCCAGTTTGTACATTGAATTCTTATTGCCAGTTTGTACCTATTCAGTGCATTCACATTAGATCAGAAGCAACATGGAAGATGTTCAGTGAAGAAGAAAGGGGTGACATGTGTTCCTTCCCCTGACATTTTTTAGCTCAGCAGAAAAAAAAAATAGAGGGTTACAGTATATTGGAAGCTGTTTTGGAAAGTAGTGTAATTACACAGCCACAGGACTGGCACCAGCAAAAGGAACAGCCTTCAGCTACTTGGAAGTCTGTGGTTGTGAAAGTGGCAGATACTGCAGCCTTGCAGACACCAAGATGAGCGTCATGCCAGGCAGAGCCTATTTTGTCTATAAATTCCTGGTGTCACAAAAAAAACTTTCATGTGACATTATCTCTCTGAGTGGAAGAGCACATATTATTTCACTATCAGTATCATATATCACAAAAACAAAGCAAAGCAGGAGACCTTTGTGAAATACACATGTCAGGGTGGACACAGGCGTGCAGTAGTCCAGCTGCTGCTGGAACATACTACCTTTTCACATTTTGTTTATATCCATCAAAATAATACTAGAAATTGTACTTGGGACTGGCTATCAAGTATAACCCTTCTCTCTCCAGCCAATGCCTTCCCATTAAAACTTAATTCCAGATGAGTAATGACCTTGTGTGGTTGTATACAGGGGAGACAGAACAGTCACATGAACTGGATTTAGGCAAAGGAATTTAGTCCTGTAAGAGAGGGTGAAAGTAAAATTTGCCTTCACTTTCCTTTTGCTGTTTTGCAGGCATACAGGTGCGCACTCAAATGCCTTTCATGAAACAAAGCGAGACAGAGTGAGATTGTTTCTATTTTTAATTTAAGTGTTCTTGTACTTACCATGGCAGGAGCCATATAAAATACACAGCAGACAGATGTAAAACATTCATTCTTACTGCAGTTCTATATTCTGATAAAGATAGTGTTTTAAAATGCAATCACTCATTCCGATTTTCTTGTCAGAAGTGCCCTTAGTAATAAATTAAACAATAGCATGGCATTTGTTTGACCTCAGTCAAACATTGTCAGTTTTGTTTTAAAATTGCTGACAAATCTGTACTTTTTTCTTTTTTTTCTTTTTTTCTCCTTTTTTCCAGAATCTACAAAGAATCCTAAAGACTTGACTGCTTGGTTCAGTCTCTTTGCTGACCTTGACCCATTATCCAATCCTGATGCTGTTGGGAAAACTGACAAAGAACATGAATTGCTTAATGCATGAGTCAGCTGCCTCTGGTAACTCACATTCTTCCCTTCATCAACACTATTTTGGAGTTAAAAAAACTAAATGAAAATTAGTATGCTGTTGTGAAACCATAAAGTATGTGCCATGATAATAAATCTAAAGGGAATGAATCCCCTTTTATATAGGTACAGTTATTTGCTCTTGTTTTGTATAAAGAGTTCACATTTATTTTCTACGTGGATTTACAAAAATAAGGTTAAGAATTAGGGCAGATTTCTTGCCAAATTAGATTATCTGCTAAAATACTGTCTTTGCCTGGGGTGATGCGGAGCTAACACTGGAGTGAAATACAAATTACAAACCTATTTTTTTATAATGTTTCTTGAGTAAATTAAAAACAAAATCATGTAACTGAGGAGGCTGCATGAGTCAAACATCTATCATGTCTGTATTATATATATTACTGCTGTGTTAAGATGTCAACTGAATTTGTTTTGTTAGTACTCACAGTGAAGTACCTGTGCTGGGGCTAATTATCGAAGAAGTGAATTTGGGTCTGTGCAGCCATGGAAATTGTGCCCTTTCTGATTTAACTTATTAGACAAACTGCACTACATAAACAGAAGTCATGCCCAGGAGGCTTCTTTTCTGAGGTTTTTCTCCATTGCACCAACAGAATTTGCACCTGTTTGCAGAAGTTTCTTCAAACTGATGCTTTATCATGCCTTCAAACCGTTCATGTTTCTGTTCTGAGAATTTTTCATTCTGTTTATTTCTGAAGCATGTGTTATTTTGAGCTTGTTGTGACATTAACTCTTTAATAAAATGATTTTGACAAAAACCCACAACTTTATTCCCACTGGAATGCTGGTGTGCTGATATATTTTGAATTGATATATAACAAGCATCCAAAGATGCTTGATTTAGACAGTACCTAACTTCATTTAAATTTCATTTAACTTCATTTAGTTTTTTAATAGTAATCCAGTAGGGCAGTTAGAAAATTTGAACTCAAGGCCATGTCCCTTTGCCTTTTTGCTCTCCTTTTACAGCAAAAGAAGGGGAAAAGGATCACAGAATGATAAAGGTTGGAAACGGCCTCCAAGATCATCGAGTGCAACCTTTGGCCAAACACCACCATGTCAACTAAAACATTGCACTAAGTGTCACGTCCAGTTTTCTCTTGAACACTTCCAGGCATGGTGACTCCATCACCTCCCTGAGCAGCCTGTTCCAATGCCTGACCATTCTTTCAGGGAAGAAATTCTTCCTGATGCCCAACCTGAACATGCCCTCATACAGCTTGAGGATATGTCAGTAGTCAGTTAAGATCACAAGTTCTATGTACTGTATAGGACCTGCTTTACAATTTATTATATTTGACTTTTTTTTTGATTTGGTTGATATTCCTTTTACACTGGTGAAGCTTTTCACTACCAGTCTACTGTACCTTCAGTTAATCCTTGTCTTATGGTCTATTAGATAACTAAGTACCTGAAAATAATTGTATAAATATAGAAGTTCACTGAACTGACCAGCTTCTTCTTGAGTGCAGTGGAACGTCATTTGATGGCTGCACCAAGCAGCATTAATGTGCATTGATGCCTCCATTAAAAAGCTATCAGAGGATGGCGTGTTGGACTGACCAGAGTTCATCTGGCTGAACCCTCAGCAAGTTTTAAACACCTCTGTTCAAAACTGTAGTGTTTGTTGTCCCACCCCATAGCCTGGAAGTGTCAAGGTACTTCAACTTTTGCCAGAGAAGTTCTTCAGCTGCTTAGCAGTATATTTTCACGTATAATGGGAAAAGACAGTCTTCTGTTTCACCCAGCCCACCCAGGGCCCCAGCACTGAGGCTGGTAACTAAGTCAGAGAACCTGATGTAGATGCCTAACACTTTTTAAAGACAAAACTTTTTTCCTTCCACAATATTTCTTATTGTTCAGTACTGGCAGCTTCTTGCTCAGTAAGCTGCCTTTTCTGCAATGTATAACTTTCTTGAGCATTAAGGAGGGGGCTGAACTCCTGACTTTGGGCTGCAGTTCTGGCAGTAAATAAGACATCTACAAAGGGGATTAACTGGGAAATACCTAAGTTTACACTGGGGTGCACTTACACTTATGAGTGCTAGTTTGTACTCATAACAGAGAATGTTTGCCCGAAATCCTCTTCATCTCAGGCTGTAATTATCTGCAGTGCCAAAAATGTTAGGCGCTCAAGGGATAGCCAGGCTGCTTTTCAGACCAGCTGGGTTACCACTGAAATCATTAAACAGATTCTTGCAACTTTAAGCAAGTCTGTGGTTGCTAAACTTGCTCTGGATTACATTCGTCTTGGTAGTTGCTAGAACACTTGTGGACAATCCACTCCAGCACTTTTTAATAGCTGAAGCAGTTAGGCAAAAGCAAAGAGGAGACTGTATTGACTTCAAAACAGCCAATTAACTGTTCCTTAAGGCTCAAAAAATGTATGTGTTTGTTTTGTAGGTCATAGGTTCTAGACTTCCAGGATTAAAAAACAAACAAACAAACAAAACAAAGCAAAAAAAAGAAAAAAAGAAAAAAAAACAACCTCCTGTCTTGACTGGGACAATTAAGAGCATTGCAGAATTCAGTGAAAGATGTTCTGAATCATCGCCATGTTTTTGGTTGAAAAGCATCTGAATGATCATACCTTTTACTCAAGACTACTGTAGTTGCAGGGAATTTTTTTTCTTCCTCTCCTCCCCCCCCAACTGCACTACCAAGTTGTTAATTTTGAGAATTGATTTCTAGTAATATGTAGATTTTGAAATTAACTTTAGCTTTGAACCCTTTGCAATGCAGTTTTTTTCTCACTTTCAAATTAAAGGAAAAAAAAAAAAACACACCAAAAACAAAACCAAGAAGCCAGAGGAATTTAAAATATAATTGATTTTGCTTAAAGAAAAGCAATTGAAATCCCTATGTACAATGACGTATTATTAGTTGAAAACTAGAGCAAGAAAGCTAACATCCTGCAAATAAACATTTTTAAGGCAAAAAAAAAAAATCTTAATTACAGAGTTATAAACCATACTTCCCTACTGCTGAGGAAGTGTCCAGCATGTGTTCCTCGGCAGCCTCAGCTGTGGAGTAACTCCCAGCCCCAGCGCTGCTGTGAGAGGATTATCTGTGCTGCGTGTAGAGGCTCAGAACAGGGACAGTTCATCATCCTGGTAAAATTACAGATTGATTGTTCTACACTCATACTGTTCATCTTGATTTAATATGCATCATTCCAGTTGCGTATTCTGGTTCAGTAGTGGATTGTTTTAAAATAAAAACAGCTGCAGAACCCCTACGGCAGATGAAAACAGTGGTAATTGATTATCAGTCTTTATTGTGAAGTTTATTAAAGTTGATGTAATTGATTCTGATGATTCAAGGTTTCTGCAAATCTCAGAACAGCTGCTTAAGGGGAATTGGAGTGTGTGCCCTGGGAATTGAACACCTCATGGAGAAAACTAACAAAATAACTTTTCCAAGTAACTTTTCTGGCCTTCTTAAGTGACCATGATTTACTCCCAACAGAATAGAATAGGACTTACCTTCTTCCTTGCTGCTGTTTCCATACCAACCACTGCACGGGCACGACACTGATGTATTTTGAAGCAGGACCACTTGGCCACAAGAGCCACCTGCCTTCCCCCAACATCCTTTTAAGTGCTCTTCAAATTTTACGAGCTGCACATGCTAGAAAAAAATGGGACCACCTGAGCAACAAGGTGACTGCGAGTGGAGAAGCAGCAGCAGCTTTCTTCCAAGTGGGAATACAAAGAATGTCATAGCCTACAAGCCCTGACAGCTCCAGGATCTGAGCCTGGAAAGGCTCAGCAGAGTAGGAGGTTGATGTGAGGACACAGCACCCAGGTGTTGGCATCATGCTGCCTTTTCCTGGAGCCACTGCCATCTGCCACCTTCCATCATACCCACTGCAGGTGCCAGGGGATACTGGATAAGCACCACTGAGGAATGAATGCTCGTTGTACTGTCCATGTTTGCTGTTGAGAGTATGTGGGGTGGAATAGCCTCAGAGCAGAGGAAGAGCAGTTGGAAGATCCTGTCTTCTCTCAGTGCAGTTCCTAAGGATGATTACTCAGAGCAGTAGTAAGACATTAACATAGTAAAGGTGCAGCTGCCAGTGTTGGGGATCCTCCTAACTTTTTCAAGCTCCCTTCCAAGCATTTGCTGTAAATCCTGCTCTGGTTAGCCTACTTTTACAATTTCTGCTCCTCGTAAATGTCTTCTTTTTAAACAAGCCGCCATATGGGGAAGGCAGGAAGCAGAGCAACCACCAGGCTTGCCAACAGCCAAGCAGCAGAGGCTTTGCCTCAGCTGAGACACAGAAATGCTGACATGGTCTAGCACCTTGCTGGCCAACTAAGCACAGAGGAGCTGCTTTCCACCGTCAGGGCTGCCGTCCTCCCTCTGCTTGTGCTCAGCACACACAGAGCCTCCCCTGCGACAGGAAACAAGGGTACCACGGCCAAACGGGCCTGCAGGTTCAGCAAGTCTGGCCTTGGGTAACCATCCAGCCACCAGCTCCAAGGCACACTGGCTTTGCAGTCAGTCAGACCTGGGTATTCATTAACAGTGCTCTCCTAAGCATAAAACTGACTTTTCCCCTCACTAATTACAAACCAGTATAGCCTTCCTTTTTGAGTCAGACAAGGTACTTGCCTGCACAGGAGTTCTCCCTGCTGGAGTGGGTCCAGAGAAGGGCCACAAAAACAGTCGGGGCTGGAGCCCCTCTCCAATGAGGAAAGGCCAAGAGAAGCTGGGGCTGTTCAGCCTGGAGATGAGAAGGCTCCAGGGGGAGACCTTACTGTGGCTTTCTTTCAATATATGAAGACAGTTTGTAAGAAAAACAGGATAAGGGGCAAGTTTTGAGCTGAGAGAGTGTAGGGTTTAGACTGCATATGAAGGAGAAAATTTTACAGGGAGAGTGGTGAGACACTGGGATTGGTTGGCCAGGGAAGTGACAGATGCCCCATCCCTGGTAGTGTTTAAGGTCTGGTTTGATGGGGCTTTGAAGAACCTGATCTAGTAAAAAAATGTCCACGGCAGAGGGGGTGGAATAGAAGACCCAAACCATTCTGTGAGTCCATGACACAGGCTGCTATTTGCCAGGCAGCAGTGCACAACTCCCATCAACTGCAGCAAGCTCTAACCCCGTTCTACCATAGCAAAAGCTTGATGTGCCCAGCCTTGTAATTAATCCATAGTGGGTTTGAAGTTTTGGCTCCTTGCAAAAAATTACAAAATTTAAATTAAAAAGAGAGAAGCATGCTGTAGCTTGGCTGGCTGACTCTACCTGCCAGCTATTTACACTGGTTGCTTTTGGAATCTTTATGGGGTAAGGAATACACACACACACCAAAAAAAAAAAAAAAAAAAGAGAAAAAGAAATAGATAAGGGATTTTAGAAGAGACAGCAGACCTACCTAAGCTGTTGAAGAAGTTACAGCCAGTCTTCTCTTTAAACAAAAGTCTTTCATCTATCCCAGAAACCTCCTCTGCAGGGTGTTTGGGTTTTTTTATTTTATACTTCCACAGCTATTATGGCAGTAGGAAAGGCCCCAGGACAGGTGCAGAAAGCCATATGCTTGCTTCATCAACAGGCTGGAGCAAGGTAAAAAACAACTTTAAAATGCTACACAATTAAATCATCCAACCCTGTCTCCATCTAGGTGGGTGGATAACAGCTAGCTTCAGGAAACAAGCATGCTGAATGTAACAGGAGCAGGATCCAACAAGGAAAAAGACCAAACTCCTACTATTATTCCAAGTACAATCCTCAAAATAAGCCCTTGATACATAAAATACAGCAATTGAAATCATGGGCCACTGCAGTAACTGCTTTGCTGTTACAGCTGCATAGTTTCCTGGACTGTTTAGGCAGCCTGGGTGGTCCTTCCGTGATCATCTCTCCCTGAACTCGAGCACCCGAGGTTCAGAACACCAAAGTCTGACCACAGAGAGCAACCCTTGCTATGGCAGGGTGATAGTTTGATATTCAGAAAGACGGGTTTTTAGAAAACAATACAGATTCTGAAGAATAAGACAAGCCCTGGGGGGACTTTCCTGATCTATGGTTCAGCTGGGTTTTGGGCTGATCTGACCTCTCTGCAAGATCGTCCCTGGATTTGGTGACAGCAGCCATGGATGCAAAGGAGCCAGAGGCACATAAAGAGGCACTTTTCCCCCAAAATGCCTGTCTGTGCTGTAAAGTCACAGAAACCTGCCCAAGTCTCAGGTCTGTGAGCATCCTAAACCCACCTAAACGTGGGCCACCACCCCACATCATCATAGCAGGCTCTTTCTGGCTGGTAGAAGAGCCTGTACTGGGACTGATCTGGCTGAAAACTTGCCATCCTTCAAAAAGGAAAAGAAAAAAAAAAGGAGACTAAAAAAAAAAAAAAAAAGTCCGAGGCAGCAAAGGGCACTGAGCCATTTGAGGCTGTTCAGTGAGAGATGCCAGCAGTGCCAGAGCCCTCTGGCCAGGCCTGTGGTCACCTCTGCTTGTCCCCAAACCACAGCCAAGCTCACCTGCAAGACATACACAGCCATTGCTGTTCTTCATGTAGGGAAATAATTATGAAAAGCCTGAACTGAACAAAATCTTCTTTTTGTCAATTCTTAACCCTCCCTCCTCCTCCCACACTGAGCACTTTGCAGTTTTGCTTTCGTTTTTAAGGGAAGTGACCCCGATCTCTTAGAGGCAGGAGACCTCTTGGCTTCACCAGTCATTGCCAAGTTCATAAGTTACTACTGCTGTGCTTCAAAGCCCGGACAGACATCAGAGTGCACAGGTCCATCTCACTGCTCACAGTTCAAGCCATGGAAAATGTTTTTTGTTTTCCAAAACGAAGTATAAAGGGAAACAAGATTAAAAAGCAAACAGAAGCATTCAGGAAAAAAGGCTGCACTGACTCTGCATCACAGGCCCCCTCTTGCCACACCCATTTTAACAGCCTACCCTATTAGCAAATATTAAATACAATCGAGAAACACTAAAAATCCATAATGGGTCACTTTCTACTTGAGATTTGGAGGAGCAGATTGAACTGTCTGTCCTGGGGTGGTTTTTAATGAAGACTGCAGCTTGTCTGTAAGTGGTTTGGGTTCCCTCTCTGTTCCCCATAAACATGTGAAGTATCTAATGCAGGGCTTAATGGAGGTCGAGGTACATAATGTTGTTTTCACTAATAGCTGTTATCCAAGTGAAAAAAAGGAAAGCATTTTAAGATACAAGAAAATGCTTTTATGGCCCCAAAATAAGTCCTGTTGTGTAGCATACAAAACAAGTTCCTTTCTGCAAGGCAGAACTGCCAAAGTGAAGCAAGTGTCTTTCTGCAGGGAAGACTTAATCCAGTATATACACCATCAGCAATGACAAAACCTCTATCAAGGAGCCTAAGTTTCTGCACCAGGGCATATGAAAAGAAACCACCAGACCCACAGCATCATCAAGTAGCTTGGGGCCAGTCTTGCCATGACTCAGGATGATGTTCCCATCCCCAGCTCACTGCCAGAGCCCAGAACACCACCACAGTGCTGCCTTAAGTCCTGATGGCTGCAGGATACCAGGTCCCATCCTCTTGGTTTGAACAAGGAGGAGAAAATATCTTCCAGACATCAGGGATGGTGGAAGAGACACAGGAGGGGCTGACAGAACTCATCATGTTGCAAAATGGAGACTCCCATGATGGTGAAGGCTGAGAGCTGGAGAACAGCTCCTGCTCCACTGGCAGACTTGGATCCACAGGACAGAGCCAGAGCCCTGGGGCTGTGTCCCATGGAGCCTCCGGTCTGGACAGAGGTACTGGGAGGCAGCAGCAACTGACAACAGCAGGAAACTCCTGCTGCCAACACCCCTGGCCATCTAGGGAGGTCTGCAGCTTACAGGGACTTGGACACTGCCTGAACAACCTGCTCCAGCTGACAACTGGGACATTTTTGCTCAAAAGGGTTATATCCACATGTCACAGGTCCAACTTGGCTTCCACCCAAGTGCCTGGACTATGGGAAAAACCTTCCCCCCTCCCTCTCTCCGGACCGACGAGAAACCACACAAAACTAAAACTAAATTAAAACAAAACAAAACAAACAAACAAACAAACAAAAAAAAACATGAATTCCCAGTTTTATATATATATATATATATATATATATATATAAATATAAATTATTTACAGAAGACTTCAAAAGGGAAAAGGGAAGGGAAAGGAAAAGGGAAAAATGAAAAAAAAAGGATAAAAGGGACCTGAAGCACACACACAATCAAACCCTGTAAATTAGCGAAATAAATGGTAACATAAATCTCACCATGTCCCTCAGAGAAGCCAACAGTCTCCGGACCTCCCGCGTGGCAGAGCAGTAGTCAGCATAGGCCTCAAGCCTCACAGATAAGCGAGACCAACGCAGAGACTCCCTGCTCCTGGATCTCACCGGAAGGGAAGAGAGCAAGGTGTCTAATCTCCAACTTATACCCCAGTTTACGTAAAAATCATAGGGAATACTGGGTACAATGGTCACTTCCCTGGTTACAGGTCACCAGGAAGGCCTAAACCATCACACCACAAATTGACTTTCCACATCCAGAATACTCTTGTGATTCTATTCAACAGTCTCTAATTCTTAAGACACATAAATCTTTGGACATTTAGTTTCCCTCAGTGCATTTCCACAGGCACCACAGGGCAGCTACGTAAGTACCAGAGACCCCAGGCTGCTGAGGTGCCCCACACTGCAGTACTTACAGGATTCCCATACAATATTTTTTTATATCTAGTTTGTTGTCCAGTCTAGCAGGTACATTTTCTCAGTTTGTATTACTGAATACAAAACCAAATCATTTAACAGCTTTTCAGTCAGGATGCTACCAAAGAGACAGACTGCAATCTACAGATGGCCTGATTTAGAGAACAAATGACATTTATCCAGGCTAATGCTCCTCTAGCATTAAAGCATCTACTCTCTTCCTAACCCAAAGAACATCCTGTACATAGAAATACAGACATAAAAGGTTACCCTCCAAATCACATACAAGTAGAGCCTAGGCTGCCTTTGCTTTCCCATTGTTTAGCAAGTGCAAGACCTACTGCTACCATCTTCATCACTCCTCCATCCCTGAAGGCTTAGTATTCCCTTGTGCAAGAGGAAAACCAGAAAATCCTCCTCAGAGGAGGGCAGGTTTCTTAGGTACACAATTCAGAAAGTGTCTAAACTATCTCCTTGGAATTCTTCACTTGAACCAAAACTAGGAAGTGGCAATCCCTAAAATACACCTACATGTGCCATCCAAAACATCTCTGTAAAGTCACAGAGATGTAAAGCTACACCTGAAAGTTTTTCCAGCAACTGACACGAAAATGCTGAATGTTTTTCAGCATTCTCAGGAGGTACAATGAATTAGAATCCAAAGGAATCACAGAAGCAGATTCAAGCTTTTTTTTTCTTTTCCCTATTTTCTAAAAACGATATTCAGTTTCCAAAGGCAACACTACTTTTTTAACCTTTCACAAGAATGTTCCTCCTTCCCTATGTAACAAGCTCAAAGACACCACCAACCTTATGGAAAGGGAGGCTGTTACTCCCCGAGGAAGCTCTGTATCACAAGAGACAAGGCGGAACTAGAAATTCTTATCCGAATAAAAAATCAGAAAGGAAGTAATTGCATCACCCAGCCTTTTGACACCAAACCTTAACAGAGAGTCTAATTTGTTTGAGTTTTCTACTCCTTGGAGAACAGACTTGTGTCCAAAAAAATCTCAAGAGCACTCAGATCTCACCTGCAGAAAGCAGCTGGACACTCAGATTTAGTTAACATGACTATTAAGCTGAGCAGTTTGGGACTGAGATGATGCTATTTACTTACAACTTATTTGGAGAAGCGTGTAATGGGTTTCTTTAGCTGGGTTTTGGTAGCAGGGGGGCTATAGGGGTGGCTTCTGTTAGAAGCTGCCAAAAGCTTCCTCTGCCCCATGGAGCCAATGCCAGCCAGCTCCAGGATGGACTTTCAGTTGCTAGCCAAGGCCAAGCCAATCAGGAGTGACAGTAATGCCTCTGTGATAACATATTTAAGAACAGAAAGTTGTTGTGCAGATGTGAGTTCCAGCCAGGGAAGAGCAGAGTGAGAACATGGGAACAAGAAGGCAGACACCAAGGTCAGTGCAGAAGGAGGGGAAGGAGGATTTCCAGGCACTGGAGCTGAGGCCCTGCAGCCCGTGGTGCAGACCATGGTGGGGCAGCTGTGCCCCTGCAGCCCATGGAGGAGCCCACGCTGGAGCAGGTGGATGCATGAAGGAGGCTGTGACCCCATGGGAGGCCCAAGGTGGAGCAGGGTCCTGCCAGAGATCTGTAGCCCATGGAGAGGGAAGCCCACACTGGAGCAGGTTTTTCCTGGGTAGGGACTTGTGGCCCCTGTGGGGAACCCACACCAGTACAGCTCATTCATGAAGGACTGCACCCCAGGGAAGAGTGACCCATGGGACAGCAGTTTGGGAAGAAGTGCTGCCCATGGGATGGACTTAGGCTGGAGAGGTCCATCAAGGACTGTCTCCCATGGGAGGGACTCCACGGGAACAGGGGAAGGACTCCTCTCCCTGAGCAGCAGCAGAAGCAACAACTGACTGTAACCCCCATTCCCCATCCCCCTGCACCACTGGGGGAGAGAAGGGAGAACATGGAAGGAAGGAGGGCTGGGGGGAAGGCGTTTTTAAGATTATTTTACTTCTCACTCTTTTGCTCTAATCCTGTTACTAATAAATTTAAGTACTATCCACACTTTGAGTCTGTTTTGCTGTGATGGCGATCAGTAACTGACCTCTCCCAGCTCTTAATTCATAAATCCTTCGCTGCTTTTTCCTTTTTCTCTCCTCTGTCCAGTTGCAGAGGGGAGAGAGAGAGCAGCTGTAGCAAGTACCTGGTGTCCAGCCAGGGTCAACCCACTAGAAAGTTATAAACAAAGGTACAAGAAATAGATTACCGTGGGTATTAGTAAACCTACATTGCCCTGAGCAAACCCTGTTTCTCAACCAACTGCTGTACAAATCACTGCAAAGTTTAACCACACACTCCACTATGCACATACACAAAAATAAAACAAATTAACCCCCCTCAGAACTTAGTTTTCTACAGGCGCAGTTATTAGCCTAATTGTGCGTCATCAACAAGCTCAGTCTCTAATTCCAGGGGAAAAAACCCAAGATTACCCAACTTCCTCTTCTCCCAGGCTTCCAGCTCCTCTGCATGTAAGCTTCCAAGCTGCAGTTCAAGGCAGACAATTTACCAGCAGAACTTGTTACAATCTCCATCTTCTCAATCAGCATTTTCCTCTCAGTCCCACTTGAGTGACACATCAGTTCTGTGACGTGTTGCACTCCAAAAAGACACCGCCTACTCTCCAGTTTCTTGCCATCTCTTCATAATTACAGTGTTTTGAGCAAGTGACACTAATAAAGCCACTCAAGTACAACTACCTCTGCCTTACTGGAGACTCATTCACATCTGACAAACCAAAGATTTTCAGGAGCCAAAAGTTATCCTCAAAGATCTATTCCAGATAGTTTAAAAGATGTGTTAACACCCTGGTTAACACTACTGCAGCATCTGCTTCTTTAGCATACTGATGATAGTTAAAAAACTCCACCTCTTTAAAGTCAACTGAAATGTAAAATGCCTCAAATAATCATGAGCTAGTAAGGCTTACAAAAGCATCTCATTTGAGCACGTCCTTTAAAAAATCATCTAATTTTAAACATACCAGTATTGAAAAAGTCCACCTTTGCAAATTGGCCCAGTACTTAATTACACTTATTGCTAAAACAAATCCAAATTTTTAATGTGAATTCATCTATTTTCATTTTCTTACTGCTTTAAGATTCCATGCCTGTTGAATTTAAGGCTCGTATTTCATATGCATTTAGTAACCGAAACTAAATCATGCTTTAACCATCAAGTTAATGATGTTGAACTCCTACACAGCTTTCCTGTTTTTTCCAGTATTTTATTCCTATAGCTCTTCCCTGAGCCTTCTCCAGTCTCTCACAAACTAGAGTTTTCCAGGACTGGTAACGCTAATGCAAACAGAAACAAGATACACATATATTTTAACTGTATAACAGTCTCTGATCAAACAACCTTCTTCGGCCAAGCACCGAGTATGGATGGCTGTACGTGTAATGCGTGTACTTTCCCAGCTTTAACTCACTTTTTCCTTGCATTTAGGTTCTGGAAAGACACGGCAGGAACTTTGGTTATTTTCTCCCACATGAGTAGCTTCAAAACTCTATTTGCATGGCTTTACTTTGCAAAGCAAGCCAGGCTGTTTTACAGCAGTATCTGATATATAGTTTTACAAGTTATCTGTTGTCTTCAAGCTGCTTGGGCTTTACCTCAACATAGGAACGTACAAATCCAGTACCATGGAGTAAAGCCAGAAGCCAGTTTGCTAAGACTCAATGGTCCTTACTTGCAACTGAATGGATTAGAGATGTTGGATGACAACTTGTTTTTTTGTTTATTACTCCTTATGCTTTAATACTGTAAAGATATTAAGATTCCATCCTTGTGCCACTATCTGACCCTTCCCAAGAGCTGATTTGTCAGGAAGCCATAAATCACTTCCCTGACAACACGCTGCTTCCTAAAACAAGGTCACTATCCCTTACCCCCTACCCCCAGTATACATAGCCAAGGGCTCCCCTTACACAGTGCCCCAGTCTCGGAAGAGAGTCCACTTCCAGAGCCATGAATTACTAGAAAATGTAACGCTCAAGTCCAGGAAGATCTTTCATTCACAAAGCAGGGATTCAAAGCAAAATTATTTCATTAGGACTCTTCTCAGTGCTTTTCAGTCTGGTTGTTTTGGCTTTGAGGAAGACACAGGCAGTAACTTATGGCACACAAATTAAAAGCATGGCTTATGTGGGGAAAAAAACCAAAATGTGACTAACCAGGCAAGGCCTAGGTTCCCAGGGACAGTTAAAAGTTGCCTGTGATACAAGCTGCATCACATCATTTCAGAAGAAGCTAAACCCTTTTGTCAAAGTACTTCTTCAGAAAATGCCCTCCCACTGAAGGACAGTCCAAAACTGCTGCAGCCAAATCCATTTAGGGGACAAGGCAGTCACAAAGCTCTTCCCAGTAACCCCTTCAACCTGATGAAATGGCTGAAATGCTGCTTCTGACTGAAGGACACCAAGCATGTTCATAGCAGGGTGGGATCACAGAATATCCTACAGCATGTCCTGTGTTGGAAGGGTCCCACAAGGACCATCAAAGTCCAACTACTGACCCTGCATAGGACTTTTACTTCAGCTTATGTTTTTAACATAGTCACATAGAAACCCTGTAATCTTTGGGATACTGAAAACCTAAATTTCCACTGACTGACAACGATAAGCACTAAACCATTCTTGATGGTTATTGTCATAGTGCTCTTCAGTAAACACCAACTCTGGAGGATTTACATACATTTAAATATTATCCTTCTTCCTTTCCTCGCCCCCCATCTGGAAAGAATTATTCTGCAAGTCAAATGGCAATCATTTGACTCATACAAAACAACATGAAACCAAGACTGTCAGTAGATTTATACCACATCCTTTAGGTGTTTAGTTTAGTTTCATATAGTGAAACATGTAATGGCTTTCACAATTTTCAACAGATAACTTGAAATTAGCCAGACCACAAACACAGCAGTAGATACACTGTTTCAAATAACTCTTACCTGACTTTTTTTTTTCTGTGCTGTGAAGAAACACCTCATTATATGCGGAAATAAAATATGTTATTTAAAGCATATTTAAGCATTTGACTATTTTTTAGGATCCTCCCCCCCAGTGGAGCATTATGCAAAAATCAATAAATATTATCTTGTTCTCAAGACATAGCACGGTTGACATTATTCTAGATGTAAATTTGGAACAACGCTTAACTTCAATCTCATCCTATGGTGTTTCATGCACAGTTTCCAAAACAAATCAAAGAGCCACTGCTTTTGTGTGTCTTCCTCACCACCTTTTTTTTTTAAACTATAATTTTTATTTAAATAAGACACAGGAACTTCTATACCGAAAAAAAATACAAAACAAAAGCCACACATTTCCTTGTGTAAAGCAATATTGTGTGATAACTTGAATACTGTTCAGCACAGTGGCTAGAAATAACAGTACAACTATGTACAAAACTTTAAACAATATTTGACAAATTTCTACAGCTGCATGTAGAATACAATTGAGATAAACAACTGCTGGGAAATTTACATGGCAAAGCATTAGCTTTAACACATTTGGTTCAAAACCTCCAAATCTGCCAAGAACAAATGTGCAATTTAATTAATATTTAGTTTCTCGTGGAAAAAATATAAAGAACATGTAATGGCATTTGCAAATATTGTACAGAGTTCAGCACTGATCTAAAAACCACTCATCAGATCCCCTGGAAACCTAACACCAATAACTGAGACTACAATTTCTTATCTGGACACAACCAGAGCATAAAAAGTTCATCATACTGCAATGTTAATCTAGAAAGAAAAATATTAAAAGGAATTGATACTTAAGAGTATTTCCTCTCCTTTATCTTCAGTCTATAAAATATATAGTGTTTTCACCTAGGCCTGAGATTAGTAGGGTTAAAGATGGCTGTTGTGTTTAAAGGATTTTCACGTGAAAATGGTTAGAGACCTCTTCCT
Source organism: Lophotriccus pileatus (assembly GCA_035583135.1). Taxonomy (NCBI): domain Eukaryota; kingdom Metazoa; phylum Chordata; class Aves; order Passeriformes; family Tyrannidae; genus Lophotriccus; species Lophotriccus pileatus. Next base: position 25,106,457 of record JAWWES010000081.1, on the reverse strand, counting down.
CCTCCTGTATTTTCTGAAAGGGGAGTCAAAAAACAGTGACTGTTTTGTAGGCTGCAAATTCCACCTCGTAAGATAGCACTAACAAAAACTCAGTAATAGAAAGAAAGCAATGCTTTATCTCCAAAGAAAGCACATATTTAGTGAGTAGTAATTGGTGGCTCTCACCCCCCTCCAATCTCATCTTCAAAAAAGGAAAAGAACATAAAGGAGCGGTTTAAATGCTCACGAGCTGCAGGCTACTAATCTCTTCAATTCCTGGAAAAGGTGAACTTTATTCTCTTAGGAGCAGACAGCATAAATGTAGTTCCACTGAGCTGAAAGCAACAGAGCAAGAACATCAAGTTATTTTGCCTTTGGGGTTCTCTTTGTATCACAGGAAATTATCTCTGACAGCAATGCTCCTTTTTCCAGTACAATAGAAGAGCACCATGAACCCGATCTTGCCATGCACTATTTTGAGAAAGTGTCCAGCCTGCAAAACCAGGATTATTTTACATGGATTTTTCTTTTATTCACACTTAAGGAGAAGGGAAAGCACACTTTTACACACACAACTTAAGTAACTGAAAGTTATGGGAAAAGCTTTAAGTAACATGAACTTAAAACTATTCTTTTCCCCACCCCTCTTAGAACACCCACTTGCTACTTTCGGACTTCAGTCCAAACACAATTACTCACTACATAAATAAAACGCTGCTCATCTAACACTGCTTGACAAAGTCTGAAAACCTATTTCCAACCAGCAAATGAATGAACATTTCCAAAAGAGAAACTAAACATTAATTTGACTTTTAGACGGTAACAGTAGCATTTCACATCCTTAACTGCCAACAAAAACCATGAGAGGAAATCCCCATCAACCCCTGTGAAACCTGAAAGAATTTCTGTCCTTGAACAAAAACATTCTTGTCTTTCAAAATCCTCTCACACACAATGTGGAATGTTTCTCATGTACAGCCTAGTACTGAACACTTTATTTGCAACAGTTTAACAGTCATTAACTGAGCAACACCTGAAACCTTTAAATGCCACATTTTTACATCTATTGAAATGACAGTAAATGCAACAGTTGTTTTACTTGTAAGCACATGACAACGTGATATACATCACAGATTTGCTGGTTCTCCTCATGTTCACCCATGTCCAGGGTCACTGTTCACCTGGATCTGAATGCACTTATTCCAAGAAAGTGGAATGTAATGAGGAAATATTAATGCATAAAACAAGGAAAGGCAAAAGAGTGATGTTCCCTCTTTAGCTTTGTAGCTGTAAAATATTTTATATTCCAATATGATATACATTCCAAGTTACCTGAGTTTAGACTTCAAGAGAAGTACCTGAAGCTAGGCCATAGGGTGGGCACTGTGCAACTGTTGTGGCCATTTTTTTTTTTTTTTTTTTTTTTGCATTGTGTGTATTACAGAAGTTAGAAACAAACACCTGGATCAATTGTAAACATAATCCTGAAGTACAGTATTTTCCATAGGACACAACACAGCAAGACATTTTCTATTCAGACAGGCAACATTTTTTTTATATATATAGAGAAAGAAAGAGCTTATTTATACTGTAGAATTTGAAACAGGACACAGGACACAGTACTAATCTGGTCGAACGTACTATGAAATGCATAGTCTCCACTTAAAACGCTTAATGATATATGGATTCTGCAGGCATTACTGCTTTCTCACAAAAAATGCTGAATACGGATTCTGTCCCTGCCAAGAATGGTGTTGAGATATTTTTTCAAATGCTGCTAAGTATTCCGTGTTGTTCTGAAAGGTTGCCACCTCATACAGATGTATCTGAGCTACGATCTCCTCAGTCCCTGTTTCGGGGCAGAGGCCTGCTCCGCCTTGTCTAGATTAACACGTAGCTCTGAGCAGAGGAATGGTCTTCAGTCTGAATTTCCTGCAAAAGCGGCTGCTGCTGCTGGGACGGCTGCTGTACCGGGACCTCCGTGGAGTCCATTGTGCTGGTGTCATCTGACAGAGATGAGAAAGAGACCCGAGACGAAAGCTGCTCAACAGTCAGGGTGCTCAAAGCTGTGCTTTGACCAGAGTTTGGAGAGCTCTTCAGTGTCAGGTCTGAAGCAGGAAGGAGGGGGCCCAGAAGTTTTACAGGACAGAAAGCTGATCCGGTTGGGATGAAATTAACCTTGTTTTTGTCAGGACATGAAAAGAGAGGGGTTGAGACAGGCTGACGAGACCTACAATGAGAAAAAAGATTATATACCTGGCCAAACGAAATGTTTTTTATGTCATGAACTTTGTGGTTCTACATGTTGCTAAAATGTGAATGACAAGGAATGGGATTAATTGGACAGAGGGGCAAACATCTTCCATATTGGTAGTCAGCTAACTGATCCACAGCATTAAAAGTAGTACAGTCACAAAAATGACTTGATAATTACTGGACAAACATGCAACCTCCAGCAAGAAAAATCTGTAGTACACATAGGCACATGAAAAACTGCAGTAATTTAGAATGGCACAAATTCTTCCTTGATAAAAGCAATGCAGCAACAAGACATTAAGTCATTTTAAATCCCTTTAAAAACCTCCACAAAATAGACCTCTCCTTTCTCACACTCCATAATTTATTTGGAGGCTTTCTCCACAACCCAACACTGCTCCTTCACCATCCAGCAGACAATGAATGCTGTCAGAGCAAGAAACATCCCCTATATAATTCTTTCACCCACAGAAGCTAAGCATGCAACCTCGACAGCATGTACTGTGCTCAAATACTGCTGGGTCTAGGGGAAAAACACATGACGTCCAAGGGTGTAATTTCCAATTTCTCGCTCAGCAAAAATATTGAGCAAAGTCTATGCCTTAAGCATACTACCATCTACAAACCCTTTACATATGTTTACTTCATTGTATATGTTTTATACGCATTAAAATGCAACCTATTTGTGAAACTGCTAATTATGACAAGGAGAGTTTCTGTTTAAAGCCATGAAAATTTAAAATCTTATTAAAAATATATGGAAATAGGTTTATAAATATTTAGGAAATTAATGTACCTTATCTTTTCTGCTTGGAGTTTAGTTGCCTTTTATAAATGCACAAAAACAGTTAAAAGACTCCGTTTCCTCTTCAAACCAATGTAAACACTTCAACTTCTCTTCTGTACAAACTCTATTAAGAAGAGTTTGCTCCTGAAAAACCCATCAGCTGGAATAGTTTATTCATCTGCAGTTGAATAGGCTCAGTAAACAGGTTTACTGCTTTGCAGATACCAGCTGATATAAAAGGCATTACTTACGACATTTCCTCAAAGACCTTCACTCGCTCACATCCCTCTGGGGGCTCTCGTTTGAACATGTAGCTGTTGTTTGGTTTGGGAGATGAGGCATACTTGGGCAACGGTGAGCTACTCCCACTGTCTGAAAATTTAAAGCAGTTATATTACTAGAGATTGAGAGTGCTTTTTAATTAAATTCGATTTCCAAACAAGATGCCTTTTTTCACAATTTAGCCACTATGCCGGCTTGCTTCTACCACAACGCTTCCTTTATTGCAGGCTATTTCTAACACCCTCGTATAGCACATTTCTTCTGAATAACAGCTTCAGTGCGACAGTAATCTATCATATAACAACACGTAACAGGAGGATATTTTTATCCAGAACACTGCAATCGGAACAAAGCAGAGCTGTGATCCTGGAAACAAATACATTCTTTATTACGTAGCTCAAAAACCGTAAAAGAACAGGGTAATATGCATAATACATGCAGAAGAATTATGAGTGGTAATGATAATACGCCTTCTCACTGTATAAACAGTGTTACGGAAAATGTGTGTATACCACATGTTTTTTTATTTTACAACATAATCCTTCACTGGAATATTGACCTCATTAGCCTCATTAATAGTTCAGAAGTTGCAAAGAAATGAAGTATGTTCGTAACACAGGTACTGATACCTCATCATTACAATGTCCTACCTTACTTGGTTCACATTGTGAAGTTTTTTTAGTATCCAAAATAAAACTTCTACAGTTTAATTCTCTCATCACTACTAGCTATGTGATACAGGTATTCTTCATAACTCTAGCTGTCTGTAAATATTTTAAACAGACAGACTTAGATAACTTATAACAAAAGGCAACGGGCAGATTTGTACTCCTCAGAAAACATAAGAGAGAAAGCTCAAGTCTGGTGAAGAACAAAAGTTTGAAATATTAAGACTATGAAAGGGTTCACTTTAAACAGCCATGCTGACAATATGATAGTTAATGCATTAAGGAAATAAATTAGGTACAAAAATATTGACAGAAAAATAGCTTCTGCAGTAGCTTCTACCTTTTCAAAGAGCAACATCTATCTCAGGCTAGTACTAGTGGTTCTCTATTCCCTGCTTGGGATTACAATTAAAAAAATGAAATTGCAAAATTAAAGCAGATCTCCTGACTTACTAACACACACTTTAACTGGAGAGAAACAGCTGCCCTTGCTTTAGCTCCTTGTCGTGGGTTTCTTACAAGAAACAAATCAACTCCAATGTCACACTCCCTTTTGAAGATTTACTATGAAAGATATGAGAAGAAAAAAACCCCAACAAACTGAAGTGAACCTCAGCAGTGTATTGATTACTCAGCTCTTTCCTGCCATAGAGTGAATACAGAACTTCTATTTACAGAATTTTCAGTGTTAGCTACGAATGCAGAAAACGCTTGGAGATGATATTTGCCAAGTTGGGAGCATGATGGTCCTGTTGGCATCTTTCCACTGTTGGCCCACACAGCTCATTCCAAACACAGAAATCATTAACAGAACCCAGACAGTTTGTTTCCTCCTTCTAATATTTAAAATTGAAGATCCAAGTTTCTATTTAAAAAACTTTGAGACGTAAAATGTACTACTGTTCATTCCACCAAATAGTGGAAAACCATGGCAGCACATCCAAGGGAAGAATCAAACAGAATTTGAAGTTAAGTCCGTTCTTGGAAGATTCAGAGTCTTGTCTACTTGCCAGTTCAGCTTTCAATCAAGGTTTTGGTTTAGTTAGTCCTGTCTGGCTGAAACTTGCTATAAGACAGCTGCTAAACAACTCTCCCTCTTTACCCTCCCTGCTTTTAAAGTTTGCTAAGCTGTTGGACTTTCATTTTGACCAAATGCATTGCACGCTACTACTGGAAACACACGTGTGGTTGTCAGGAGGCTCACACGTACACGCTGGGTGTTGCTCCAGCACGTACAGCAGCAGGGCAAGAGCAGAAGGGCACTGGGAACACAGGCCACGAGCTGAAGTGGCAAGAGGTGGAATTCACAGCTTAAGCCAGCCTCCACTCGTGTATCCTGTAAGCTCTTAAGTGCTAAACTGTCAGGTTATTAATCCTTAATGACACTGCAAATAAATGTGTGTTGTCAAAGTGTTTTCCGTGCAAGTTTGTTACTCTCTGCAGCCCCACGGCCGAGCCCTTGGGCTGGGGCCGTGTCTGCACCTCGTGGCTCCCGTCAGCAGGGGGTGCCCCGCGGGCACGTTCCATCCCTCCATCCCACCTCATCCTGCTGACAATGATTGAACATTAACAGATGGAACCTTTAACGGGAGTTTTGTTACCACAAACACACAGCAGACAATATGGAGCCCTATGTCACGTGGAATTTCTAAACATAAATATTTTAAACAGATATATTCTGTTATCTAGAAAAGGTTTTAAGATTGTCATTAAAACACTAAAAACACTATTTTAAGCAGAACACTTAATACCAGTAATTATAGCTTGCATATTTTAGAACAACAAAGGAGGCTAACTAAAAAAGAATCTGTAAAACATTTTTTTAAATGACAAAATTTTAAGGTAACAAGAAACTTTGCCAGTGAGCACACTGGGATTTGTTTTGATAGGTTCAAAAATACCTTTGCTTTTTAAGACTATTCAAAGACTTAACTAACAACTTTCATTTAAAAAAATATGAATCAGATGCCCAGAATCTAACAAGTATCTTCAGGTCATCTTCATGAACGTGTTGCTTGTAAGAGCCTACCAGCAACAGCGGGAATACACAATGCACCTGAAATGCACAAAGAAGAACCAAAACCAAAAGCTCTGAAAAGCAGGTCATACTATACATTTTTGTACAAAAAAGCTCCTTCAAATTTCATCCTCTTGTAACTTCGGATGCCTTTGTATTTTACCTCTGCCACAGCTGCTGAGCATGCTATGCATCACTCTTCACTCTCATGGACCAAATTATGGTAAAACTGATCTAGTGAAACCAGTAGCTTTAATACAAAATCATACAGCCAGGTGCCATTAAAATACCTTCTCTCTTCTAATCAATACTGTTAAGTATCACTGCTCCAATCAGAACAATATTGTCTGAAAATTAGCTTTCACTTTCTTTTGAAAAACTCAGTAATTTTGCAGCTTCTCGCAGGAAGGTAAACCCAACAGCTGATACAATCCAAAGGGCAGCTGTGAGGGCCTCAGGCCAAAGCACCATTTTGCACAAGAAATAAAAGATGCTTTAGGAATGTAAAGCAGTGCTGTGTCTGTACAGAGCATTGGCTCCTCTCACTGCTCATGTCTTTCAGTCCAACTACTAACCTTCTTCTCCTATTCAGCAAAACACCCAGAAGCATTAATAACACGGATAATTGTATTTTTTAACGGTAATACCAAGTTACTCTCACAGAAAGGGAGAAAAAGATTTTGGGGTGAAAACATCTGTATTTGGTTACACAACAGCAAAGTCACTACAGTTTTATTCCAGTTTATATCCTTTAAAATGAAGGTATGAAAACCTTCACAAGTTTTGGTCTTATAAAGCAGCTAATATTCACAACCAATGTAATAAACTGTCTCTCAAAATCTGCTATTCCCATATAATTTCTACCTATATGCCTCATTTATCTATAATTTATCTATTTTGAAGATACCATTCTTATTCAGAACAACTGGCCTTTGGAATCTTGACAATCTGAGAGTAAAAGGCACCTTTCTGACTATACTTTTATAACCTCTGAACAAATTTCTTTCTCTCGGAAAACTGCACCAGGCTTTCCTAGTTTTTACCTTGCCTTTAAAGACCTAAGTTGTGATGAGGCAGTTCAAGCTTTTATCTTGCATACACACAATACTTAAACTCATTTAAAAATGCCATTACCATGACTTTACAAAGCTGGCTGTTTATCACTGTCACCTACACACTACTAACTAGAGCAGACTTGCGATACAGGCCCAGCATTAAAGCCAGCCTTAAAACTGAAATCCACAAAGAAGTAACTACTCATAAATTTTACTCCAGTTAGCTGTTTAAAAAATCCAAGACAGGAGATAAAAACCCTTGAAAAGCATTAAGAAGGTTCGATGCACTATTTCAAACTGTCTTTACTTGTTACAGCTGATAGTGTACCACTGAAAATTTCTATTGTTGTGATAACAGAGTATTAACTGCAAAAGAAATTTTTCATCTCCTCACTTTTTAACTTATATTTGTTGTCAGGGCATATATGAACCAATTTACCTGTCAAGATGGTTTTTTGTGTGCTAATACTTTAGTGAATGTCTCTACAGTGATTTGGTCTTGACAACACATTAAAATTCACATGCATAGTACAAGAAAGAGAAGTAGGGGGGGGAGCTAATATCACTGTTATTTTTGGAGCATAGCCAACTATCATGTTGATCTAAGACTTTTACTTTAATGTGGTTAACTTCCACACTTGTACACACCCACCTTCAATTCAAGATTTGGACAGATAGATTTGTTTTCATTTTGTCTTTTTAAATCCAAGACAGGAAAATACTACTTTTCAGAAACCAAGAAAAGCTAGTACTTCTCCTGACTTTCCCAGCCTTATTCACAAATTACTATGAATTATTCAAGAGATAGTTTTTAGAAAAAAAGCTTAACCTCACTTACAGCCTCAAAATACTGTCTTTAATTCATTTGTAAATATATGCTAAATCTTAAAATTTTTCATTTCCTCTGTGAAACTTACTACTCTTAGCTTGCATGTTTTACCCAAATCCTACA
>JAWWES010000081.1:24995038-25098361 GCA_035583135.1 Lophotriccus pileatus | reverse complement strand
ATGCTAAATCTTAAAATTTTTCATTTCCTCTGTGAAACTTACTACTCTTAGCTTGCATGTTTTACCCAAATCCTACATCCTCCAAACTAAAGTTCATGTTTCAGCTAGCTGACCAGAAGCACAAGGGTAATTTCATTAGTGAACAGTTGTCCAAAAAAACCCCAGTTTTTTTACACTGGTGCCTCTATTTTCACACCGCGTGTCCTGTCAGTAACTCTTAATTACTAGAACACCAGTTGTACTCCCTCTATAAAACCAAACAACATTTTGCAGACTTTGAAAAACAGTACAGCATATTGACATATAAACACATAAATTATTCAGAATTTCTGAGTTGTTATGCAACATACATAGAGAAGTAATTACTCTCCATCAGGTTGTTCAAACTCATATCTGAGCTTCTCGCCAAACAGCTTCAAGTGGAATGTAAGAATCCAGAAGCAGAGTATTTTTAAAAGCAGCCCAAAACTTCACCACCATTTTGAACAGCAAGTAACTCACCCACGATGAATATACAGTCTACCACAAACATTCTTGAAACCTTTTTTAAACATAAACATGTTACAGTCTGAATTCTTCACATTAGAATCTTCACAAATAGTTAACTGTTTGCTGTGCTCCTCTGACGTATTTATGGAAGATGTTTGTGAAGTTTCACAAACAAGAGGGAAAAAGATATGTAAACAAACAAAACCAATTATAAGATAAATCCTCAATCCCTCCACAACCATCAAACAAAAACAAAAACTGATGTAATGAGTAAAATGAAGGTAGTTGTAAAAGCAGGACATCACATGCCTCCCATAGATAAAGGCAGGCCATTCTACTCTCACCTTTATCACGGTCATAGAGTAAATCTTCCGCTGAACAAGGACTCCCATCCTGAGATTCAGGAGGGCAAAAGGGAGAGACACATGGTGAGTGACTGCTGCAGCTGCTGCTGCGCTCCTGGACAGACGGAGTCTGCGTGTCAATGCTTCGTGTACTACTACTACGATAGTGAGCGGGTAATGGGGCCCTTCGACCATCAGGGATATCCAAAGGCTGCAAGAGAAACAAAGCAATGAAGGTTTCACAGAAAAGATCAAACTCATAAGCAATGTCAGCCAGTAGCACTCGTTAATGAAGGCCTTTAAGAGCAACAAGCCATTTTTCAAAGAACAGGAAGATTTTACACAAGAAAATAATGCAATGTGCAATGGACGCAACATACATTAATTATGCTGAATGCTGAGACAACTTGCACATGTTCCAAGCCAACTACATCCTCCTAACATGAAGTTAACACCAAAATCCACTTCAACACAGGCTAATATTATGTTTTATGTTGTTTCTGATAATTTAAGGTCAAACCTCACCAACAAATGTCTCTAATTACATTTAATAATACAATTTTCAATAAAAAGGACACTGTTATTCTAAAAGAAAAACAAGTACCTCAACAGAGAATACATTTGGATAAAAGGGAACAGTAGAAAATGTCAAATACAACGACATACTATTGCCATAACAACCACTGAAATACAATTATAAAAGAAACCATCCATATTTCGCTAGTAAGCCGTAATTCTCTAGCTCAGCCCTATATTCCATCCTTCACTTCTATAGATGATGTACACAAAGGCTTATAACAAGGTTCTCAAGCTCTGTCTTGAACCAAAGCTAGTAAGCTCTGCCTGGCCATGTCAGCCTAGCTGGCACTGGCCAGAGTGATATTGCATCCCATTCTGCAATATACTGCACAGACATGTTCACAGCAGCAGATTGGCACGCTCTACTTACTTGTCCTTCCTAGTGGAAAATTAGTTTTTATAATGCAGACAGTGCTGCTTTAAGTGTAAGAAATCAAATGGGAATTATAGTTTTGCTTAGAAGTGAAAGGGAAAAAATGCCTGCAAGATTTAAACATAATTTTTATCCTCACTTCAGAGAGGATTGTGACCAAGTCATAGAGAACAGCTTAAATGTTCTAGCTACAAAAAATTAATGTCTTTTTCCTTCTCGCTTCAAGTGAACATTTTTATTTTATTGCCTTCCTCTTTCCCATATATTCCAAAACTGTAACAGCTTGTTCCAAAGCCTAAAATTCAACCCAACACTTTTGCCAGCAACAAGGACATGAAACCTGTTGGCCAAGTATCGCATTCTTCCCTTTTCAGCAAGTCTATCCAGAAAACCACCACATATTATACAAAAAGGCAGACATAGCAGAGAAGGAAGATCATTTTCCTCTTATGAGCCTTCCAGTTAATACCATTTCACATTTCAATTAAGAGCAAGGAAACACACCATAAAGAGAACATTACAGTTCCTACATCAAATGCTGTAAACTTTGGGCACAGCTGTGTGGTCTGTTCCAACAGCTCAGTTCACACTGCAAATGTGTTACAGCATCACTACATGTTGCTATTCCCATCACCCCCAACAGGCCATGACTCATTTAATACACAAGATAGACCTGAAGCACTGTATCATTTGTTAAATGACAGAAGAGAGGTAAAAAAACAAAATTGAAGCCGTAGAAAGAAATTAGTCTTATAATTATCATAACAAAAATACAAACTTGCCATGCAGAACAGCATTTTTATTTCTGTCTCTGCCACAAAAATTCTGTGAGATGTCAGAAAATCAACTGGATTTTTCTGGATGCCCACTTTATATAGGTCTGATTTGCACAAGTCTTCCGTATTCACAGATGCAGAAGGCAACTATGGGAGCTGCACCTTAAACTTTAAAAAATGGGGTGCAGTATCATGTGTTACCTGCAAAACCACAGTACAGAACCCTTACGGATTTGTGTTTCTCCATCCATAAAGTGTAGATAATATCTTTCTTCTCACACAAGTGAGGTAAAAAAGAGAACAAAATTTCAGACACTCTATTATACAAAAGCAAAACCTCAGAAGTTTAGATTTCTGACTTCAAAGCAAAGCTTAACAGTAAGCACAAGGACACAAATCTAATAAGGAGAAAAGAAAAACACCAAACAACTGCTCATTAAGGGCAAATACTATGCTCTACATAACAGGTAAAGCAAGGATTCCAGAAAAAAAAAGTAAGTGATCACATAATTAAAGACTTGAGGATAGGACAGATGTTCTTCCACACCTGGATGAACAATGTAGTCTTAGGTACTCAGGAAGCATATCCCAAGTCACATATTTCAATCTCCCCTGAATTAAAGCCTGAGGTACAAAAATAATCCATATTTTTAGACATGTATCTAAATATATACACAAGTAGAAAAAGCTAAATATTTGTCATTCTTTCCAAATACAATAATTTTTAAGGCATAGAAAATGCCAGTATTTCAGATTTCTGTGCTTTTGTATTTATTTTTCCCTTAATACTGAATCAAAGTTTTGAGAAGTGCAAAAATCTCCATGAAAATACCAACTGGAAGTATTTTGCTTGTTAAAACCTTTATGTATTAAACCCAATCAACATAAAAAACCACTTTCAAAGTTAATTTCCATGAGTCATGCCCGAACTATTGTAAAACTGAAGTTCTCACAACCTTATAACATCAGAAATAGGGTAACTAACGTGGTGCAGCTGCTATTAGTTTCCATAATGCCCAATGCATGGAAAACAACTAGAAATTACTGCATTCTGCTGGGTTGGAGGTTTGTTTTTTTTTTTATTAATGTCTAGTCATGTACTAACCTTATACCAAATGCATTCTGACAGGACACCTGTCAGCCCCTACAGAACAGTGTGTTCTTGGACACAATTACATACTGCTCTCACCTCCCTGCAAGGTATGGAAATGCTCCATTTGACAACAACACACATTTCTCAGTACACTGTTAATGTTCACCACTTTGTTGTCAGTATCAGTGTTTTTGCTGGAATAAAACCCAAGAACACCCGACTTAGGAGGCACATCAGGAATGCTATTAGGATATAATATACCACTGGAAGTCTTAAAAAAAAATCTGCTCCTCACAAGCTGTACATCTACTTCAGAGACTACTTCTTGAGAGCAAAGCATTCAAAGCTTTTGATTTAAAAACTTTCCCCTTTGGAACATAAAGGCAGACATAGGAAAGCAATTCTTCCTACTGGCATCAATGAAGCCATAAATGCATTAGAACAAGGCTGCAAGTGCAAAAACCATAATGCACCCTGGAAAGGAACCCTTAGAAAAAAAACAGACTTCTCAGATGGAGGCTATGAAGATTTAAGTAAAGCTCCTCTGTAGCTGTGAAAATTAGAAAAAGTCCTTTTATTACAGGATTAAGTTTTCTGATAGGGTCATAAAACCATCTTGCTATTTCCAGAACCACTAGAAAGCAAACAAGGGAAACAATAATCATTTTACTTCCATTGTGTGACAGTCCATCAAAATTGCCTCATTTCTAGTTATTTCTGTATACTTGAAAGATAATTTCAGTACTGTGTTTTTCCTAATAGGAGATTGATATGAGCCCATGTTCTGCTACAGGGCATTTTTCATGATTTTCATGATGTATTCCATAATGTATCCCCCAATTGCTACAATAAGGGAAATAAGCCCATCATCTTACTGTACCACAGTCTCCAGTGTTTGTGCTGTGGATTCACAGTGGGTTAGAGAACAAAAGCCTGCCACAACTTCACAAAGAGCTGATTCCATCTTACAAGTTATGGTAGGAACAGAGACACATCATCACATTTTTTCAGTGTTAATCAGGAAACTACAAAAAAGGAAGGAAAATATATCCAACGATTTTGAATAAATGCATTAGAACATAAATTAAACGTTTATTAATAAATTCAAAAGAAAGAGATGATTAAGAAGTTACTTAGTAAAGCCAATATAGTGTTACGGAAGCAAAAAGAGAACATATTTAGCTAACTAAGCAAGATGAATTATCTGAAAAAAATATACACATACCATAGCTAAACTGCAAAGACTAAAATAATTTGAATGTTTTGGTCACTTACAATGCAATCCCTCTAAACTTTATGGTCAATTAGTTAATTAAAAGGTAATGACATAATGACATTACTAATCAAACTATCTTTGTGAAACACAAAAATAACAGTAATTTTTTTTACTTTTATAAGTACAATTTCAATAATCATTAAAATACCACTAAAAAAACAAAAAAGGTTTCAAAAAACTACCAGAACTAAGTCAGCATGAGAAAAGGCAGAAGACATTTTCAAAAGATTCTACATTTTTTTTAAAGTAGGATTACAAAAATTTGAGTCAGCAAAAGGGGAAATAAAGTACGTAATGTCATGCCCTACAAAACTAAAAACAAATCTAAAAAATAAATTGATTTGCGTATCTGAAGATGAAGCAAGCATGAAACTGGGAGGAAAGTTTCACTGGTTATCTATTTGAACTGGGAGCTAAATTCAAAAAGTAATTCAAGTAATATCTATAAAACTATCTTTAAAACTGCTTTAACCTTATTTTTGTCCTATATATCACCTAGTCTGATTTCAATCTATATGAATTAACAAACAGCTTGTTAGAAAAAAACATGTAAATTTATACTGAAGAGAGACTAACAAAAAAAATTCAAGAACGTTAAAGTAAAATTTTAGACATTAACAAAGTTTAAATGCATTTTATTTTACTTGGGACAGCCCAAATGTGCTTATCGAAATGAAAGAAATCACAAAGCTACTGATGTAGTACCTAAATTTGAAAATAACAAATAAAAAATGAAAATTGGGTAGTGAACTGCAACTAAACTAAAGATATTATTTCTTCTCAGTGATTTTAGCAGGTCTTGTGTTATTCCTCATATCCATCCTGGCAAGCGAATACAGATTCATAATAGGGCACAAAGTGTTTCTGCAGCTGGATGGATCAATTCACATGAAAATTAAGGTTTGAACATGCACTGTTAGAACTGTGAAGTAAACATGGAAAGAGGCTAAAAGAAACCAGTTGAAAATGTAGATGCACACCCATCTTACAAATGAGTCTATAGAACAATTTATCCTTCACACATCACACAAAGCAAATCAACTACCTTTGATTGCTCTTTTAAAATAGTTTCTAAAAATACAGAACATTACAGCAAGAAAGAATGGCAGAAAACTGAAAGAAAAATTAATTGTTTCACTAGCAGTGAAACTAATGAAATTTGGTTCCCTATGGTTTATCTTTTGTTCAGTAATTCCCAACCTTTAACCTAGCTACCCCAACTCCCCCAGGCTAAAACACAGCTAAATTGTTGTATTAGGAGAAAGTTGACCAGCAGTAAGATTAAGTAAATTATGATCTTGTTATGATCCTCCATAAGCAAACTGAGACCTAGTAACCTCAAAAACAGCACTTGGAGTCCCACTTGAGGTCCCACATAACCAGACTTCACAGAAATTAACAGTTATATAGCAGGAAACAACCCTCTGCCCACAAAGATGGACTTGACTTCAAGGGCAATGTCTGATTTATGACTTTCTTTTGTGTCTGAAAACTCTTGCCAGCTAAATGTTTGAAGGAAGCGTTCACTATTGCCTTGGTTTCGTAAACTGCTGAGCACCTCTGGCCCAAATCCAACAATGCACTTAAGTATGTGCTTAACTGTATTGCTGGATCAGAGTCAGTACATTCAGTAACATAGGAGAGCTCTGCATCCCAAGCAATAAGCTGTTAAAACCCAAGGACAACATTTACAAAGATGATCTGTCTGATAAATAAATGAAATATTCTCTAACTATAGGAGATTACAACCCTATCCATAGCAACATCAATGGTTGCCACTGCAATACCCACATTTTAATTCTCTCTTTGAAGATGGTGCCACAAGGTTTATTGATTTGGGCTTTCTGTTTAAGTTTTCACATCTGATTTTTTTTCCTTTTTCCCCTGTTACAACACACACCTCTTCTAAAGGAATGAGAGAGCCATAAGAAAGCAAACAGCATAATACATCTACTACTACAATTTTTCATTCTTAAGACTGGTTTGCCCACACAAGTAAGACTCTGGAGAAGCCAAAACTACTTCAAAACTTTAAGTTTACTACTGAAATGAAGAACTACAAATAGCAGGTTTTAGAATCTTAAACCTCTGATTAAAGTTTTATAGCTTGACTTGTATACTGAATTGTTATTACATGACCATTCATGAGAAAGGCACCTACACTTTGGAGAAGATCAGAAAAAACAGTGGAGTAGTTTATTCTACAGCAGAAAGTTTTCACTGGCTATTTAGGAAACAGTGGCTGTAAAACAAGTATTTCACATTTTAAGTGTCATCTAGGCATTAAGATCCTCAATGACAAGTCCAATGCTCTAATGCAAAGCTGCCCTATTTGTCAGTATTTCCCATGCAAAGCTCTCCCATAGGCTTCATGGAAGTAAAATGGTCCACATTCAGCTTATGGGGAAAAAGCATTAAAACAAAAAAGGAATGCGTTGCACAGCAAACTTAGATCTTCCTCAAGAAAAAGAATGCAAAACAAAGCAAATACAATAATCTTCTGGTCACTAACTAGTTATTACTGCAGCCTGAAGCATCTGAATTTTCAAGCACTTGCATTTCGCACAAAAACTTTCAAGTTCTCTACAGAAAGGGCATTCTAAACTAAGTATGTTTGGCCAGAAGCCCTTTAAAAATAAAACAGAAAAACCAAAAAAACCCCACCATGCTAAAACACTGAAACAAAGTTTTCAAACAAACAGTTCTTTGAAGAAAATTATTTGTAATTTCAGCCAAAAGGAAGGTTTCTCACGACGAGGGTTTTCTATGAGTTTATGGATTACAAAGAAAAAAACCACTATAAACATGTTACTATAAGCTTACCTTGGATACTTCTTCTTTTCCACTGTTCTCCTTAATGAATACTTTTTCCAGTTCAGGACTTATTCCTTCTACATTACACGGCACACGTGAAACAGTTGATTTTGGCACTGAAATGTTTGACAGTGGCATAGGGACTGATCTGGAAATACAAGCCTAGAAGGTAGAAATCAACGTGATTTGAAAATGGAAAATGGAATAAAGACAGAAGTCTGAGACCAACGATAAAAACATCAGTAACAAACTGTATTAATTTTGTTACCTAGAAGACCATCGTTACTTGGCGAATTCAAATAAAAACAAATGCCTGTATAAATCTAAATCCAGTAAAATCACTTCTACTTAACTCATAGTAGTATTGTAAAATCAAAGCATTCTACTACTTCACTTATCAGTAAGTAGACAGGTATATGTACTTTCCAGATGTACAGACTACAGAATACACCATAGGGGGATGGGCAGCACATGGAGCACTGATGCTGAGGTTTTAACTACGATCAAAAGGCATTTCATAACATTCCTAAAGCTTAACAACTCAACTAAAATATTCACTTAATGCACTTTGATTCTCTTTTCGTTGGCTTTAGCAAATGAAAAACAAAACATTCAATCATTAGCTTACAGCTTTTCAGACCTTAATGTCAAAGGCCATAAGAGAAATCATCCTGAATTTAAGAATCAATCACGTAAATAAATACAAATAGGGTTTTCAGAAAAGCCTGTTGGAGTGGAGCTCTGTTACCAACAGAAAACATTCACAGGAATGCACACACATCAACCTTGAAAGCTTCACCTTGGCGGTAGCTATACTGACAGCCATGAACAGTGCTGGCTTGTCAATGTGTTCTTCTCTTGCTCACAGAACCACAAGATGCTTAAGACAAAATGTAAAATTTTTTTCTGAGTTCTTATCAAGTGAACCTTGCACAATGGGCAGCTCCAAATGTGCAAGTCATTTGTCTGCAAGCATTCTCTGACTCTGACAAACCACCGCCTGCAGGACAGCTTCATCAGAGAACACCTTGAGAAATAAAAATGTTGCATGAGCAGTGACAAAGTATGCTCCAAGTACTAAGGAATGTTTCTTCATGACATATGTCCTAGGTGGATTTCAATCTGTGGCTAAGACAGTACTGTGACAACAATGGCACAGGTACTTGCCACAGCTTACTTTGAAATGTAAAGCAAACCCTTTCCTATGTAAAATGTAGTAAGATACTTTGTTATAAAGGCATAAAAGGTTCAGGAAGAATATCAAATTCCTATATGTCTTCATCCCAAGATTAGGTTTTAACAACAAAATTTTATCCAAACAGAAGAAGGACCATAAGGGATTAGCCATCACAGCTCATCCGCTCCCTTATAAAACACTAGGTAGTTTAAAAAGGCAGTCAGGAATACCAGGACAGAACCAACATTTCAGGTGTTCAAACATGGGCCTGTTAGTAACACGGTCCAAGGTAAGGATCCAACAGGTGAAATTTAATCAGGTTCACATATACGCACGGCCAAATGAGCCCTGATTAAATGTTTTCTACAAGTGGCTTAAGATTCATGAAGTCATCGACTGAATCTTGCCTGAGCTTTGGAACTGTAATTGGTATTGCCATAGGTTTCAGTTTTGCTGGCAGGTTGTAATGACTAGAGCAGACACTGCATTGGTCATTGCACCTTACTTTGTTACCCTCTTTATTTTCTAGTTTTACTTTTTAACTAGCCTAGATGAAATTAGGTTGCAAAACTGATAGGCCAATACCTTCCAGAGGAGCTGATACTTCTAAAAGTATACCACAAAAGTCAGTCTTGAAAGCAAGTACATATCGCTGGAAGCACAGCCGTATCTGGTCATGCTCAGAACTTTTACAGCATCATAGCACATTTCAATTGCTCTCCTGCTGCAACACTCCTTTTTTTAATTATATGACAACCATCAGATAAACTTCAGTGAAGATATGGTAGCACCAGATTGTTAAGCACTTTTGTGTGCCACACAAGAGTACAAACAGAAGACAGATGGGAAGGCTCAGCAGGCCATTCTCCCAACCCTGATAAGGTAGGAGGCTACTTACCTGAGTCTGACTGATTGCTATGTGGTTGCCATGGAGAGGTGACTGACGTTCTTTCTCTTTATTGTGGCGGCTACTCTGCTTACTCCGCTGAAGCTGCTGCCTCAGTTTGGCAATCTGCTGGAAAGAAGTTCAGGTGAAGTGAGAATGAGTTATCAAATGGGTAGCTGCTCAAATCTTCACATACAGAACGAATCATAGACATTTTAATTCTTTTTGGAGGATTTTATAGGCATGTGGGATTGCCTTTCCTTGAAGTATGAGCATTAAAGCTTCTTTATGCTTATCAGATACTTTCTCCAAAGTATCTGCCCTATTCACCAACCTGAATACAGCAACAGGCTCAGTTTAATTGTTGAATTCTCATTTACACACAAGCACTGCAATAACTGATGCAAACAAAAGCAGTCAGAATGACAATTCATAGCAATTTCTGACCTATAACTGGTTTAAGCTGGCGACTTCGAAGCCTACAGTTTAATTT
The DNA here is from genome assembly GCA_035583135.1 of Lophotriccus pileatus. Taxonomy (NCBI): domain Eukaryota; kingdom Metazoa; phylum Chordata; class Aves; order Passeriformes; family Tyrannidae; genus Lophotriccus; species Lophotriccus pileatus. The sequence goes on along the minus strand of JAWWES010000081.1, from coordinate 25,088,061 downwards.
ATTTGATCTTAAACCAAACCAAAGTTTTTCAATAATAATTCATCAAAAAAGCAAAGCGCCTTCACAAACAACTGACAATCAAAATGCATTACTCATCTTAGAGAACTTATTTAATACATTTAATAGCATTTCCCTGCAGGCTAAATTATCACAGATTCCTTGAGGCAGACAGAATTATCTTTTCTGCTGTCTGCTGCTAAGATGTCTAATCAAAAGTTACATATTTTAAATGTCAAATGCAACTAAAGCCATTATCCATTTGACCTCCTCTTTAACAAGAAACCAAAGAATTTCATTTGGGGATTCCTCCACTTATTTATTCCTCCTGGGAAATTTCTACATGAAAGAAAGCGTTTACCTCTATAAACATTGTCTCAGAAGTTTAGACTGTGCAAATTCACATAACAGGTACAGACTCTTCCTTAAAACTGGATAATTTGTTCCCTTGGGCTCAAACTCCACTGTTCCTCAGGCTCAGCAAACTGGAATATAAGGCCACACATGGCCCCATTTCATTTTTAACTCAGAAAGCGATACAATTTTTAAAAACCTGAAGGGCAAGTAAGGAGAATGAATGCACATAGAATTCATATGTCAAAGAACTTCTTCAGCTGGAAACTAACCTCTCCTTCTGAGTGACAGCTTACAAGTACACACACTGTGTGGTTAATTCCAAGTAGTTAAATATATCACTAGTACTCTTGCAAAGCAGCTCTGTGGTGGAGAAGCACTTCATGCCACTCTTCACAGTGTCAGAGATGACAGTGCTTGGTGAAGAGGTTTGGATGGAGCTTTGCTCCAGGCTGTGGAATTTTCCTTGTGATGTTTCTGGTAGCACTCACTACAGAATAATCTACCTTCAAGGATTCATATCACCTCTTGCACAGCTCGTTACCCACATTCAGAGAACTGCTACTCAGAAACCGCTGAAAACTTTCATCTTCCAACAACACACAAACAGTTCAGACTTCCAAAAGGGTCTGTGTATAAAACACATCAAGAAAAACAGAGCTCTAATACAACTGAGTTACTAACACAGATGAGCCACATTTAGAGAACTGGGTCATAATCTCTTGATGAAGGGTGCAACTCAAGCTCCATGCTAATTGAAGAAACTTTTCAGTCTGAAGAGATATTTCATCTCTAAAAAAATAAATTTGTCCAGAACTTCCCCATTCTCCCTGTAGGAGTACCAGCCACTAGGAAACCTAACTCCACAGATGAAAAAGCAAGCAGGTAATCAGTCTGGTAAGTATGCATACATCTACAAATATTTATGTCTTACATTAGAATGTTGGAGAATGGAGAGAACTGGGAAATTATGTTCATCTTCCCCTTTAAAAACTTAGAAGAGAAGAGTGATGTCCAGATCAGAAGACAGCTGGGGACAGAGATGGCTGGCTACAAGAATAATCAGAAAGCACAGGGAGTGATGTTTATCAACCTTTCACTTCTACTGCGTCTCCTTGATGCTGTATACTTCCTCCTACTAAAAAAAGTTAAATACACTATTTTCTTTAATTTAAATGAAATCTTGTTTCTGGGCTTTCCCTAGAAGCATAAAAAAAATACCTACACAATTCCACCTCAGAAATCTGGCTGACTGATTTCTGTCACAACTAGCTTGGAAATCTTTGAGAACATAGCCTCTCACTGTACAATTCAGATAGTGAAAGCACTAAATGGAATAGTGTTGATAGGTTGGTACGACCCTAGGCTAACCAAAGCCTTGAAGCTCTGACACTGTGAAAGGAATCATGAATCCCTGCAATTTAAGGCGCTCTCAGCCACTTCAAGGCTATGTATATTTTAGCATAGGTTCTCAACAGTAACAGAGAGAAAAGGGTCATCCAGGAGAAACAGAAAGATGAAAAACTGTTGAAGAATTTGACTGTATCTGGAACTGATATGATCTCTTAAGCCAAACATGCAATGCAGTGAAAAAACAGATATGCCTTTTCAGAACATATGTCCTTAGACCTGAACTTGAAGGACCACGGATGTCCATGATGTAGTAGTTCCCACTGGACAAAAAAAAAATGAGGAAGTAAAGATGGGCATATAAAGGAATCTGTCATTTCTTATTCATGCTCTGGACATGGGAGACAGAGGCCAGCACAGGTAACCAGTAGGCACACAGTGTCGACAAGTATATGAAATCCTCTAAACTAAATGATGCTCCATGTCTTCATCAAGGGGAGTTCACGGTGTGTCTGCCACTTGCTAAAGATAATCCTGAAAATACAATAGCTTTCTTCTTCTATAAGACTATCTTTTAATTGCCAATTATTCTCTATCTCAAACTGAAATAAAGCCACTACTACTAACAGGAAGAGGTGCAGTAACAAAACACTCCATTTTCACAGAGCAACTAAAACAGAAAGGGTTTGGGGCACCATTTCCTTCACAAGTCCACATGCACTTAGATCCATAAAATATTACAATTACTTTAGTATACCAATTCAAATGCTCAGCCTTTCTTCTTCCAGCAACCATTCTCTGCAGCACTGCTCATGCATCGGAAAGACGCTTTTCTTCACCTACTTTAAAGTAATTTATAAAAAACTCCAACAACAAAGATCCTCAAGAAAACACAAAGATCAGTGCATCTTATCAGAAATAAACCTACACAAAGTGATTTAGGGCACAAACTTTCAGTGCAGCTTTGATGGTTTACTGTCATGCAGCCAAAGATAAGATGACCATCAAAGATTATTAAACAAACAAGTTACGGAAAAACCTCTAAATGTGTTTTTTGCTTGCTGAATATTTTTAGAACTCAAAGTGTACTTGAAATAAATATGAATTTTGTCTATGCCACTTGTAATATGCATGCAGTTTAAAATAACTAATGGCATAAACCTGAGAAATAAGCAAATTACCTTGGTTCTTCACAACACTGGGATAATGTGAATATCCTGGTAATTCTTCCCTTTTGAAGGGACCTAGATGCAGACTATTACTATAAAGGAACATATCACGTCTCACCATTCCTCTCCAAATGCTCATTAATATTTACCAGTCAACAGACTGTATTTCTCCAGGTCAGGCTATACAACGTGGTAACTTCCTACTGCTGACCAAACCATGAACCCCTTGTTAATGAGTGAGCTCCATCTCATTCATGAGCCGTTTGTTAATAAACAAGTTAACAGTAGGTCAAAGAGCAAAACAAGCATTAGAAATTCACCCTAAACCTTTGAATACAATCTTTCAATTGGTATATGAAAGCACATAAGGCATGCAAGCTCTCATATTGAAATCTCTTTTATTCCCACGTCCTTTTCAAACACTCTGCTGGAGCAGAAAGGACCTTCCAATGGGGGGCTGCTGGTGTCAGTGTAACAGGTATAGCACACAGAGCTGCTTATGGGTACTGAAATATCAGCTGTCTGAAATATGTCTTTAAAAAACTATACAGAGCAAAAAGTACTTGTTTTAAACAGTGGGTTTTTCCCAATTCTGGGTAAATTCCAGTTCAGGGTAAGCTGTAACTAAAATTGCCCCTGACCAACTTCAACAGAATTTCAAACTAATTATTCAGATCGAAAGGGGAAAAAAATACCAGCAGTTCAAACCACTACTTGGTTTGTGTCCAGTAAAAAGACTTGAGAGCAATCTCTATCTCCCAGTCAAAACATGTATCTATTAAAATAACATTAAAGCAGCTTGGCATTATCTTACACAACTTACACTCAAGGCTTCATAAAATCAAACAGTAGAACCCTTTAGAACAAACAAATCTTTAAAAAGTAGATTTTGTCAAGAAACTATTAAAAAGGTACACTCTATCATTAAAAAGTTCATAGTAAGAGCAGGGGACATTTGAATTTTTAATAGAACCACTACAGGAAAGCAAACAGTGCCTATTTCAGTGCTAGACAGATTCAATCCTAACACATACCTATTGCAATCAAGGGCAAAATAAGTTTCATTACACAAAGTGAAATTCCTTTTTTTAGGCAGTAATACAGAATTTATTTTCTTGCTTGGGATCTTACGTCTATACAACACTCACTTTTAGTTGTTACAACAAGATTTTTAAAGATCTCTTTTTCAAAGAGCTAACCAGCTGTATTAAACAAATACATTTGATTGTAATAGTACCCAAACTATTCAAGGAAAGAATTATTTTTTTAAACTTAAAAGCACGTTTAATCTCATTTTATCAAAACCAAATAAAATTCTGTGTACAAGTGTTTGGCTAGTTTATGTCAAACCAACATAATAAAAAATACATGCTAGAAATCATTCCATCAATTGCTGAAGCAAGAAAACATGAATCGAAACTCCTAAGACAAGCCAAGGAAACTGTACACAGCTACCTACTTGTTTACTGTTGAGTGCTATGGGAAACAATTCAAAATGCTGAGCAGAACACTGTTACCTACGTTACACATAACAAATGCAGTTGCCCAGGAGAAGGTGATATTTTTGTATCCATTACTTAAGCTGTTGCTTTCAGTTGCCCACAGCTTTGTCAAATTTTCTCTGAAGTCTACTATGCAACATTCTGCTCTCCGATCTCCTTCACATCAGAGAACTTCAGTACAAGTAGCAGAGGTGTTTTAAGAATGTGATTCAAAATGAAAAGAGGTCAGAAAATAATTTTACCATTTTAAGTGCCAAAACACATTATTGTAGCTTTTTCCCTGAGAAGCTCTGTTTTCCAACACTTTGGATGAAAAAGACAAACATGTGCCTGGGGGTCCTTTATGCTGCAAATGTGCTCCTTCAGCCCCTTCGAAGAATCTTCACATTTGGTGAAGCTTTAGCAAAAATTTCAGTTTGCACATGTTCAAGAAAGATGTCTGGAACTGGCAGCTACATTTGCTAGTCATTTTGTCTCTAGTGGGTTTTACCATTTGAATAGAACTGCCCCAAAGAATTTATCCTTCCAGGAACTGCAGATTACTGTGGCACAAAGAAACTGAGTGCACAGATACTGTTGATATTGAACAAACTCTTAACAGCCCCCATCCCCCAGGCTTAAAGGTGAGAATAAGGAAAAAGAAAGGGATAAAATAGAAGCCAAACAATGCAGAGACAGAACTGACAAGGAGCTGGAAAGTAACAGAGCTCAAATAAGGGAAGGCTGGATAACAAACACAGAATGACAATGGGACTATGAACCTGAGGAACTAGAAGGGCAAGAAAACTGGCCTGAGAAGCTGGAAAAAGGAAAACAGAGGAAGAGGAAGAACTGTAAGCTCGAGAAGACAAAGGCAGGTTTGGGGGTAAACAACCGCTGTAAAGTTTGGATAGAAACAACTCCCTTCCAACACAACCTATTTTGCCCATTGCTGGGTTCTATCAAAAAAAGGAACCATGAAACACATTGGCCACACATTTCTTATCTTTCTCTTGTGGTCAAGTACATAAAGAGGGTGGCAACCTAGCACAATGGGTCACTGTTATCAACTGGCAGGGACTTGCTTCCATGCTGAAGGTTTCACTATCACTGACAGCCACAGTCATGTGGTGAAGAGCTGCTTATTGCACAAATTGATAGGAAACTGCCAGAATATGAAGGATAGTGTCTCGGTAAAAGGAAGGAAGTGTTATCCTAGAAAAACAGATGCTACTCCTGCCCATAATTTCTTTTTGCCGGTGGAATGTTTTAAGCCAAGACTTTTCAGACACAAAATTCCTTCTGCACTAATTTCTGGTCGCTTCATCTGTGATTCTGAGTGCTTCCTCATAGCTGAAGATGAAGTCATACGGGCAACTGAAGGCCCATGTACCAATGGGCATTTGGGTATCAGCATTTCATAAGAGGTACTCAGCGAGATGGGAACAGACAACCCTCTTTGCATCAACCTCTCTTTGGCCCAGGTCCTCATCTTTGAAAATGAGGCTATTGCCACCACTAGACTGCAAGATTATTCTGTATTTGTCAAATCTGATTTTAAAATTCATTAAACTTGCATCACTCCTTTTGACAAGTACTCTTCCTCCAGAAGAGGACATAATGCCCTATTCAACAGGGAGTCAGGAGAGAGGATGCAAGAAGCCCTGAGTATCAGGGAAAAGTTCCACCTCATGGGAACATGTAGCAAGATTCATTTAATAAAAAGAAAAGCGTAGTTCTTGAAGAGAGGCTACACGCTTCCTGACAGGGGTGTGAGGCAAAATATAGGCCACTTATTAGGTTCTGGACAGACCTAGTTACACAAACTCTCAACAAAATGGAGGTTATTGGGACAAAAACTGTAACACTGTCATTTCAGCTGATCTGGAGACCATTTTACTGTATCTACTTTCTCATGATGCAAATCCACTTCCCCTTTTGGTGGGTTCTTCCTTAGTTGCAATTGTAGGTTATAGCAAAATATGTATGATTAAAGTACTCATACCATTACTGTAGGAATACTTTTTCATTTGTGAAAAACTGGTGTCCTCTTTATCTCCAACCTAAAATTTGAACAATATTTCTGAACAAGAATATGTTAACATACCACTTGACACTGCCTCCTTCAGGAGAGCATCACTATAAAGAACAGAAAGCTAATTAAGTTAACCCTGAATAGAAAAATAAGTAAGCAACAAGCTGGTTCCTCAGAACTCACTCCAGCCACTCTTTCACAGCAAAAACTTCATAGTATGCAGGGAGAAAGTCCAACAAGCATAAAATAAGAATCATCTGTCAAAACTACTCTTACATTGGAGGTAAAACCTGTTTCAAAAGCAATAAAGGGAAGGGAAAGGTACAGTTTCCTGGACTCCAGACAGGGCTTAAAAAACGTCTTGGGCTTATCAAAACTTGAAAAGCTCCACTGTGCAAAACTTCTCACCTCTTTCAGTTGATCAGCACTTCCCCATGATGCTGAGCGCTGATGTGATTTCTTTTCTGCTCCTTCTTCAGCCCAACAGCTGGGTGTCTAGAGGGGAAAAAACAAAAAAAGGAAAATACACTGTACTTAATTTAATTCTCCAGGTAAGAAAAAATTCTAGCACAAATTACTGCTTTACTGTTTAGGCAGTGTCAGAGTTCAGGCACTATACATGAAGAATAAATTCCAGAATCTGATATGCAGCAGTAATAGTCTCAATAAATAAAAAGCAATATAGAAAACCAAGACCTCGTAAGCTTGCATTTACAAAGGATGAGGACAATGCACATTACTGAAAAGGAATCAGAGGCCTGGCAACCCCAGAGACTGTTCTACTCAGGAAGGAAGCTGGACATCACCTTGGACACCACCAACCAATGCCTGCAGCTCCTTCTTGCCCTGCAAAGAGAGGTGGGAACAGCCCTCCCATGCCAGGACACTCTACACAAACATGCCAGACCAGGCATGGTACCATCAAGCACAGAACTGTAATTTCAGAGCATTGGCTACACCTTCACAAACCACCACAATGCCATAGCATTATACAGTCCACAACCCCAAACCCAAACTCATCAGTGCTAGTATTTAATAGGACCGGTCTCTATGTGCACAGGGCTAGGCTACATATCCCACTCGTGTTTTCTGCACTTTCCATGGTTTTAGCCCGGCTTTTTTTCTGCTATTTTTACACCATCAGGAATATGTCACCCAAAGGCCCAGCAAGCTGTGTGGATGATTAGAAAGCAAAACTGAAAAAATCTGTACTGAACTTTTTGCTGCATTTTCCCAGAAAAGAAAAAACAAGTCCTTATATAACAAATTAAGAATTCTTTTTGTTTATTACATGACTGTCTCATAATACCCCCTTCTATTTGGGTGTGGGGAAGAAACCAGGAAGGTAATATGGTTATTGAAAAAAAAAGTGAAGATTTAAAACAGCTACTTAAAAATATGTGGAAAACATCAATGTGCCTCAGCCAGGCAACCCTTGACTCCCATCACCCAAAGCTCAGCCTCTGCCACATGAGCGTGCTAAATGTGTGCGCATTCACTTGCTCTGCATTTTAAACAGAGCCATGTTCCAAGTAATTACTTGTTTTTGCAGACTGGGTACTTACCATCTCCCTGAAATGTGTGAAAAACATTGTGTTGGGTTTAAATCATTTTTAAAGCATTGAAGTGGCTTGCAGATTTCTAAGGAACTAGAGAAATGGGGAAAATTTGCTTCTCTTTCAAAATCATGGGCTTTCACAACCTACTACAACTTACTTTCCAATTTAAATTGCTCTTTTCTTACAGTATTTTACTTCATCCCAAGTACAGCTGGAACCATGCACTTATACAGAAACAGAAAATCAGCAATGCAAAGGGAATTCTATGAAAATTTATCTTCCAAAGAGTGTTTTCGGAATACAATACTGCTCCATAATTTGAGGAACAACTCCAGGATGAAGTAGAAGCACACATTTTGGATGCTTAAATACTTACTTGTAGTGCAGGAGGGTGTACCAGGGATCACTACAAACTCATAGCCTTTCAACTACATCTTAATAAATAGCAAAGATACCGAGAGTCTAAAAAGCCAAAGTGACTTTCTCAATAAAGAGAAGTACATTGTTCAAAAACAAATCGAATATGTAGAAAGTAAGAGCTTGCTTGTATTTTTTAATAAGCACAGATATTGATCCAGATAGCAAGGACAAAAAAACAAAGTAGTAACAACACCCTGAAGACCTTCAGCAACACCACCAGTGACTGTCAGCAGAGAGGTGGGACACTCCTTATATTGCAGTTGAAAATCAAAAGTAAAAATCAGAAAACAGCCATTCATTTAATACTAAATTTTGTACTTTCTCGAGTACGCTTTGACATTCTCTGCCACTCAAATACCACCTCCCTCGAGACAAAGATTACATGGTTGCTTCCACCTCTGGTAAACTGAGTCCAAACAAAACTTTCAATAATACACATACTCCATCAGTATACAGGGAGCAGACTATTTGTGACCCTCAATTTTATTAGTAGCATTAGATTACAAATACTATATGATGTTTCTAGCATAGTACTGAAGTCAGGCAATGTTATATTACTGTGCTATTTAGAGTCTGATTGAAAAAAAGAAAAAGCATTTAAAAATAACACAACATAAGCAGTTCGAGAATATTACAGCAAGCTAGTCTTCCTCAAACCCTGGAATTGCTGCTTATAATATATGCACACTATATGAAGATTAGTTTGGGGTTTGTAGCCCCAAATCCTAGTATTCAAGCAAAAGCTTTTAAAAAGCAAAGCAAACAGAAGCATCCCAGACTTGCCACATTCAAACAGAAATTCTGGTTTTCTAAGTTTAGCTCACGTATGACCACCTCGTATCTCACTTAAATGCTGTCATTTAGATCACAAATAAAATGCAGGTGTATGGCACCCATGATCTGTCACATTTTATGAAAATGGTTTTCTCATCTGTATTTACAAGTTCCACAAAACAGGCTTATCCATGGAAGCCTTTATTTGAAGCTGCAACTGTACTTCCCATGTGTTAAACATATTAAAAAATAATGGAAGTAAAAATATGACAAAATCGCGTTTGAAGAAAAATGTCCGAATCACAATAAACAAAACCAAAGTTGCTGCACCTCAAGTCAGAAATACAGTAAGAGAGGTCATGCACTACCTGCAAATCTGGCAATATTTCAGAGCAGAAGCCAAAGTATGCATCATGTAAGTATGCACTGAACTTCATGAAGAAGGATTAGTCCTGCAAGTCTGAGTAACTAAGATTTTAGCAGAACCTTGAAAACATTACATAACACATGCTGCAGCTACAAGAGGTGGATGACTCTGAAGGTTCGTGGTCCATTTCAGCAGACACATGGGACAGGACGTGCTGAGAACGCCATATATGGTTGGGCTCTTAGTCTTCATGTAAACCACAATTACCATCATTCTAACTCACCCACCCCTTTAGAGCTTAGCACTTCTTCCAACACATTAGGTAATTCTGCCTTGCTTTTCCACCCATGTCAGGGACATACACCTACATTCTTTCCACTGCAATTAGATCAGAATGACTGCATAGAATGCCAACCTACCTAAACCTAAAATAAGACTGAATTACTCTAAACATCTTACATTTTATTGCCAGCCTTTCCCTCCAATCACTATACCTAGCTGCAACCCAGAATATCTACACAAGTCTAGGTTTAACAGGGGAAGCAGTAACGTTTTTGAAGAAATTCCACATCCAGAAGAAACCCAAGAGCAGCACTAGAAGATAAAAATTGATGGGTTTTCAAATATTTCCAAAGTATTCAAAGACCCTCTAGAAATTTTACAGAAAGAAATGGCCTAAGGAGTTAGAAGTTAATTTGACTACAGATGATAACTCCTAAATATAAGACAGGTTAAGTAAAGTTAGAATGATAAATTCATAGCTCTATGACACATGTATCTTCTTCCTTGTAACTTCCATCCAAAGTATATAATTAAATCATCTAATAAAATCAATGATAACTAATATACCAATAAAAAAGTTTCATGGAACTGAGCTTCTTCATTTATGGTGTTCATTTTAGAGCAAAAAAAATTCTATCCAGAAGGAAAAAAAAAACGTGTCCAATGAGGGCTAACTACATTAAAGCCTTGACCTACACAAAAGAAAAACATATTTTAGCCCAGCATTCAAACCTAATAACTCTGCTTTATTCTTTAGATTAGAGAGAAGCAAAAATTCTGAGAGGCATTTTGCAAACTTTCTTCATTTGTGTTATACCTAATTGCCATATACAATGAGAAAGGCATATCCAACAATACTGGACTCCAGTTCAAGTTGTCAATTGGAAATCACTGGCTAATATTCCACTTGGACATTTGTTCATTTCTTTGTATTATTTAGATTGAGAAAGATTACATAGACCTGTTAAAGGCAATTATTTTGCCTTTAACTGGCAGTATTTAACTGGCATCAACATCATGTTTATCTCTAATCTCTCCTTTAAATTATTTAACTACTGCCAAATAATTGTATTAACCAACTCTGATGATTATCCAAATGTTTCTGAAGATTCCAAGGTTAGGGATAACCATTCAACATTCCTTACACTGTGAAGAGGGAAATACTTACATGATGAAGCATGAAGAAGTGGTGTACAAAGCTACTCCATCAGTGCTCCCAACAGAGACAGAAAAAAGGGGGAAGAAAGCTAAACTGAGTTCTAAATGACCTTAACGAAAACATCAGATTTTACAAAAGGAAAGTAGGACAGTGGAAAAGCTCAGGAAGGGGACCATAAAGTATATCAAGACATGTAACTTCCTATAATAGAAAGTCTACCTGCATTTCTGAAATACTTAAAACAGTACGAAATAAAATTATTCTAATTTTTATTTATAATACTCTAATTATTCAAAACGTGCTACTTCCTGAAGATCAGCTAGTTCTGTGTGTATGCACACCAATATAAACACATGCAGAATTCTGAGAAATACTGAACTGTATAAGTATCACAATGCATAGTCTTACAGTATATTTTTCCAAAAGTAAATATAACAACCTTATGTCTCTATTTTCAATCAAAACATCTGGAGTAAGAGGGACACAGAAATATGAGCTCTAGTTCCTATTCTCCAAGATGCAACAGAAACTGAAACAAGCCAAATTCTGTTCCCTCTATTTAAATAGTGAGATATTACTGATTTTTTTTTAATCATGGTTTTATTTTAGAAAAATAAGTGTTTTATTCATGAGCATTATACAGGTCAAAAGAACTTAAGTGGGAAACAAGGACTTGGAATAAAATTCATTGAGGGCTCATCTGATCACAGCGAAGACCAGAAACTGACTTTCTTTTTTAAAACAAAAGAATTCTAAGAAACTTGGAACAGCCATAATCATCACCTTAACAAAACTGCACAAAATTTGGATTTTAAATTAGTGTTTAATTAGGGACAAAGTGTACCCTTGAAAGAGAAATAATTATTCCACCTACAATGTAAGTTATACTGACAGCATTGTTCATGAGTTTAGAAGTAAAACAAGAGATAATTTATTCCCCAATGAAATATGCTCATAAAAAAATGGTTTATTGATTTTCATTATCTTTTTTTACTTGTTTTGTTTGCAGCATCTTCCATTCTGCTAAACTACCATGTGTTATTATTTTTAGATAGTGTAAACTATATGCGCTCCCATGAGTTAAACTGCTACTTAGCCAACAAACATGAAGCAGTAGAAGCACTTATGCTGGTATCCAGGCAAAGTACAAGGCTTTAATTTAATTTAACTTAATTTGCCATGCATGCATCCTATCAACGACTTGGAAATCATCCTTAGTTCTTGAAATTAGATATACTTTAAACTACATAGAGCTCAAACAACAAAAACCCCCACACACAACCAAAACATAAGACAATGTTTTATGATCATCTACAAGCCTCCCTAAGAGTATTTTATTTGAAAACAAAACAAACATAAAACCAAACTGGAGATCACTGTGCAAATCACTATGCTTGTTCCATTTTACATACTCGTATAGTCCCAAGTAATGACTCAACCTAGACACTGATACATGCTCGAGTTTGGCTAATATGATTCTTTGCTAGAAGATATCCACCAATCCTGTTATCCCTTTGAAGTAATACTTTAGCTTTCAATGACAACAGTACTGCCTTTCTTCTCTGTTACATTTGATTATGCTGAAAAGGTAAAACTTCATTTTTAGTTTCTGAATGAGGCAAAGGGAGGCAGCCAACAGTTCACATAACCTAAACACTTACTTGAGCTCACTAGGAAAGCAATTTTACTGCCAAATACTTGAAGCTCAAATATTTATAGAACAAGTTTGTTTATCTTTTCTGTAACTAGTGAAAAGGTTTGTTTGTGAATGTTTAAATATTCTAAATTTTCTATTCATAAGGGTATTTGCAAAGTTTGATATGGATATATGTTTTAAGAGTGGGGTTGGGAAATACAATAACTACAAAGTAGGCTACTGAAAATCTCCTGAACAGAAATTATGGTTTCAAAACAGAAAAGACTTTCAAGGCATAGTATTTTAAAAGGAAGGCACCTTGAAAGCCAGTCTAGGATTTAGAGCTTTTTAGGTAGATCTTCCATGACAGTAACTATGACTGCTGCTTCTTTTTTGCTAAAACTGACTGTTTTTAAAATAAATAAGCAGGACATGGAAACAGCATTTTTTAAAGGGTCCCCACTACAGTTGCTAAAATTTTCTTGGCACATCATAATCATCATCAGATTCCCAAATTCATTAAATAAGATTTCTGAAACATACAAATAGATCTTTTTTCTTTTCTAAGTATTCTATGCTTATCTTTCCCCCATCAGAGGACTTCCTGTGTTGCATTACATCGTATTTTGAAGAGATGAAGAAAATTATATATACTTGTCCAGAGAAATTCAGTATTACACAAAAAACTAGAATCACAGAATCTATTTAAAGACCCATGATAACTATGGACCAGAATCAGGGCACAAGAGAGAAGCAACTAATTTAACAACCATCCCTACACAGCCTATAGAATCAAAATACAACCAAAGAGAGCTAGTTTCTTTTCATTTCCAATTTAGTTCTGAACACAACCTCAGATCACTTACTCCATATCCCAACAGCACTGCTGCAAAAACAAGAATGCAGCTCCTCTGCTAATAATTTGGGTGTTTAGAATTATGTGGGTTTTATCTGTTTGACAGTGACTATCTTTGAGGGCAACAAGACCCAGCACGAGGAGGAAGCAGGCAAGAAACAACATTCACCTTTCTAGCCAAAGAGCAGTATGAATGCCACAGCAGCCCACCTGCCAGAGCTTCCTGCTAAGGACAGAACCCTGAAGAGAATCCAAGGCTATTAGGCCGTCAATAACCTCAGTTAGCCTTCCCTCAATCCCCCCCTGCCCCTGACACAAATACACTTTTTGAGACTGACAGATTCATTACAAAAACTTAGTAAAGTTTGTCAGCCACTGCTATATGGAATCTTTTTTTTTTTTTAAGTAACACTCAGCATAATTTTGCATATAGCAGCTTAAAAATAAACCAGATACAAGGCTGAGATGGAAATCTGCTTATTTAGCTTCAACAGATCTGCCCACATACCAAAAATTATTTTTAACAACTGTTTTCTAAAAGCATAAAAATATTATCATCGCATACCATGTTACTGCATTGACACTGATTACAAAAAGACTAACGCACCCTATTTTTAGGGTTTCACATTTATAGTAAGATTACGCAAATCCACATTTCTTCAGAATTAAATTGAGTAGACATCAATCATATGAAACATCTCCGTTGTCTTGTTTTACAGCTTTTACCTGAGTAGATTTATCTTTCATACATGAAGGGTAGTGTACATGGGGATCACGTGGCCACTGTCCTGTGAGGTAAGGTCCTGTTATTGTGTCCAAAGAAGAAGTTCGCCTTATGGTACCAGAAGTTCTGATTTGCTGGGATTTTGGCCTGTCCACTGTAGAAAACCAGAACAAAACCAACAAAAAAGTCAGGCTAAATTTGATGTGAAATGTTAAAAGCTAGCTATGACACAAAATGGCATGAACACATCAGAAACCTTTGTCTAAATGCCAAGCTGAAAAGAATGCCATCACATCAAAGCAAGTAACACCGGACAAAGAAGAAAAACAAATACAACAGAGAAAACTTAATGGTCACAAAACCCCCAATGCTTAAAGTGTTTGTATCTGCAAAGAACTGGGCTACTTATGCTATATATTTTCATCAACAAAAAACATCAAGCAAATTTAAATACCGTGATGATGCAACTCAGGAAAGCCAGACACACAGAAATAGAAAATATGACATAGTATAACATTAAGTTAGCTTGCTTAGCTTTCTAAATAATAAAACACAAACCATGACAAAAATTATGGTTCTTAAGAAGATGCATATCCACTTTATTGCTCTCATGTATGTCATTCCATATTATTTACAAGATCCCACTACAGCCCTTAGCAAGCTGAGAGCATGACTGTGTCTTTCCCTCTGACAGAGCTCAGTTCAAAGCAGCTGCTTTGTTTGCTATCACTCATCACAGTGCCTGCAGTTCTTGACTCCTCCCTGTACTTCTCTCCCCTTACACCTAGGTCATGGAACACCTAGATCATGGAACACTTCCTCCTGCATTTCATTTGGTAAGCAGAATGTAGGACGATTCATGAGATTGATGTAGGAAAGAACAGTTTTAGAGCATGCTCTCTGCTTTGTCCTTTGGGCAAAATTACTTCATATACTCATTTTCTAGACTTTGCCAACCTCAGCCCTACATTGCAGCTACTGTCTGTTTTGCTCACCCCTCCTAAAAGTAATTAGCATGTGCTAATTTCCAAGTTAATCATGTGCTATGCACTGATCTGACCCACCAAAACCCTACTCACTGCTCAGAATGTGAGAGCAGACCTGCTGGCTCACTTCTGAATCCAAACAAGGCCACTGGCCTTCACAAGCCATTTCTATTTGTATATCACCTGGAACAGATGGATCTCCAAAGGCTGAGTCAATCATCATGTGTTATGTAACACAATTATTAGGGTATAGCGTGCACTCATATAGTTATAGATAGATGAACAAGCGACTGTTAAAACAGACCACTTTAGATAAATATAAGATGCTGAAACACCTCATTAGCTACTCATTTCAGGTGAAGAACTCTAAATAATGGCATGAATCGGACATATAGTAATACATCATGCTGCCTTTTATACAATATAATTGTTCTGACTACCTTAAATATAAAACAAATCCCTACCCTTTCAGACAGAACTATCCTTACAGGATTCCAATTGTGACAAATTTGTGTTTTAAGAAAGATCTTGGAACTATTAAAAGAAGCATGAAATCCAAAATAACAGTGACAAATTTTAAAAATGAAACTAGTGTTTACATTTGTGCTGAAACACAAGTGTACCTAAGCGGTACATGGCTACAAAGCATTCTTCCAACCTTCCTTGTCGTGCTGTGACACTACACTACTCTCTCAGGTAGCCCAAGTTTTGAAAATTTCTCAAAAAACACTTTTTAAAACAAGTTAAAGACAATGCACAGATACACAGGCAAAGACAATGTCTGAAAATGAGGAAATAAGGACTAAGCATACCTTTGCAAACTTCACATTTAAAAAGTCTTGCTGCCAAAAAAAAACAACCAAGAAAGCACAAGTCCAAAACCCACAAATAAAATATATACAAGCAGATAATGAGCTAAGGTCTGTGTCTTGCTCTATACCCAGAGGAAAGGCAACAGCAATCCCATAGAGACTAATGTAACACCATTACAATGGAACAGGAAAAAAAATACTACCAAAAGTTACCACATTTTTATTTTTCCATGGTAATCTTGGAAGTGGACTGCAGGACACCGTCAAACACTAAAGCTAGGAAAACAAAAACTTTAAGATGCAGTTCAGAAGTCCCTACTCTTCTTCATTGCTTCTTTGGCTTACAGGAAACAAACCACTTCTCAACCCCATGAACCAATTCAAGTCAACACTAATTTAATGCCACCCCTATTCCACTGTTCTCTGCGCTCTTTCCACCTCCTTTGAGTCAGCATGCATAGATGTGTGAATCCACCTAGTAAAGTGATTCACTGAATTAAACACAAAGAAAACTAAAATGCATTCCCCCAAAGTCATAAATACATAGTTTTCCCCATTACAGGCCGAGTTGGCATAACATAACAGGCAGAAACAACCACAGGGGAGCCAGAAGGAACAACAGGGCTGCAGAAGCACTGAGATCTGTTCAATAACAGTTTCAGCTCCTCACCCTTTATATCATTAGATCATAAAAAATATAGGAGAAGGCATCTGTAAGCATGCAATTTGAAGGGACTTCTACAAGTTAGCATTTGATAAACTGTCTTGTACAGTAACATACTTAAAGATGACAGGATGTCGTGGAGAGCGGCATTGTACCGGACCACAACAGTGGCACATCACATCAGCTTAAACTGTTCTCTGAATATTAAAACCTGTTCTCAGGATTTCTTTCTTAATTTTGCTTTTCTCACCTCATCATAAGTCTGGTTTCTCACTATGCTAGGGAGCTACTACAAAACTGTCACTTCTCCACAAACTTTCATTTTCAATGAAATGTTGATACTACTGTCATAAATATCCTTCTCCAGACCAAATCACTTTCTCTGGATAGAAACTTAATGCTTCTCACAGAATCAAGTACCATCTGATAGCTGAAGCACTTCAACAGCTCCTGAACAGTGCCAACAGACTTCAGCATTCAAAAAGGTTTTAACAATATCAAGACATCCCTGAAGTTACAGACTGATTTTATGCAAGTTTCAGACTACACCTCATCTGACAATATCTAAGTGTATGAATAAGTCAGAAGGATTCTGTTGTCTTCCTCAGTGACATCCGATACATCTCACGAGAAGCTCAGCTCTACCTCCAGAACAAGTAAACTTAGGAGAACAGGACTGAAACAGTGTAACGTTGCCTGAAAAAGTTAGCTAGAAATTAGAAAAGCAAAATATATGCTTGCAGGAAGGTAAAATACCTCATGTGTTATTTAAAATACGTTACAAGTTTAATAGCATGTATTTAGAGCCTACTGCTACACTATTCTGGTTATAAATAATGTTACACAGAATGACAGAAGGGTCCACCTCAATACTACAGCTGGTGAAATTCAGTGTGATCCTACCTCGCAGCAGGAACCAACTGAAATAAACTGCATGAAATCACAGTTCTGCATGCTGGATTGAGAGCAAAGAGAATTCTAATTATACCACCTAGACTGACCGAGAAAAGGGTTTCATTTCTCTGACAGCAAATGTAATTCAGTAAGAGACTAACACGACAACTCTTTTGAAAAGGACATAGGGCTCAAATAAAACCATCTGCTACAGCTCTAAAATGAAGAGCTTGCCTTCCCATCCAGCATAGAGGCAGCTAACCTGTGCACAATCTGAAAGCCATGTTCACAGGCCATTTTTAGCTTAAATAATGCTTTGTGCCACACATGCATAGAGGAAAATCACCTGCAGCTGAAGAGCATTGGTAGCATTATAAAAACTGCTTCAGATAAATCCACCAGAGCTCATCTGTCAGCATCTTTCCTTCCCATCTTTCTCTCAGCAGTGAGCAAACGCCATTCATGTTTGGCAAGAACTTTTCTACTCACATCCTTGCATGGATATAACCAGCTTAAAAAGACTAATAATCCCATTATTGATGTCAGCTAATCGTGACACTCTCCTGCCATAAGGTTACAAAACATTCTTGCAGTAATGTCATGATTTTTCTCTTGAAAGTTTGTCTTAAACTATTAACCCAAGACAGACAAGTTACGACATTATGAAATATCAGTACTAAATTCCAGAATAAAGTTTCATGAGATGTTTCTCTTCAGCTTAGTTGTTAGCACTCCACAGAACGTTCTGGTTAAGAGCTACTACTGAAGTGAGTCCCAAGCTTATGACTCATCCATTCCTGAAGAATTTCAGATTTTACATAGGAAATGAATACTAATTCCAAAAATGCTCAAGACTCTTGGAAGGACTGGCTTCAATGGATATCCCTACTTTGCTGAAGACTCTTTTCAAGAGCCACAAAGAGTTCAAGTAGTTCAGGCTTGAAGAATATGCAGAGACTGTGTATCACTCTATGACTATGACTTAGTATCAGATATTTCTACAGCATTCCTACCAGACATGACAACAAATTTACAACAATCTACAAACCCAATCAGATGCAGAAGTGCCCGTGTGGATGCCTCTTAAATGAAGTACCTGGGAACACAGTCCAAGAAATCATAAACTAGACATGGAAAGCTGAGAATTAAAGAATGGTGACCCACAGTGACCTCTAAGAAGGATGGCCCAACACCACTGAGGTCACAGTTCCCACAGCAGCTACCAATGACTGCCCCACACATCTAGGTAAAACCCCCCTCTTCTGTTACACCTTGTACAAACATGAAAGAGGGACACCTCTACTCTTCCTTGCTTCAGACAGCGATTCCTTCAGTCCCACAAAAAGCAGATTTTCAGATTCAAGAGGAGTAACTCTAGGACAAGTCTGGGCAAGGGGTTTTACCTTTCCGTTTGCTTTTTAAGTATATAGTGACACTGCACTGACTCCTGAATGTATATCTGATTGATCTTTCCTGCTCTGATTATATAGGTAGATGGTCAAACTGGTGCATATTTACTTGCAGAACTTGTCTCTGTGACTTTGCGAGGAAAAAGACTGAATAATGGGGATTTAGAGGCCACTCCAAAAAAATATTTCAATCTTCCATTCTCAAGAAGGCTTTTCTCTTGTAATTGGAGACAAAATCTCTCATGAAAAAGATTAACAAGGGATTTGGGGTACCCTGAAGTTTTACTCCGGAGGACAGATCTATTGGTTCAAAAGACATTTCCCAGTTGCCAGTGAGTGACAGACTTGTTTCTGACCCAATCTGCAAACTGGCTGAATGATTGCATTAATGGTTCAGAGTGGTGCAAAGCAACAAAGAGCACACTGTTTCCCATGCACTGTTCACACAAAATAACAAAAAATAGGATTTTAAATAGCATCTTAAAAAACCCACAACACCCTAACATGTAATTGAAAGGAAAAGATGTGAGCTTACTGCACTTTCCTTCATTATTTCAAATTATGCAGCTTAATATCTTTATTAGCTTAAAATAAAGCAAAATCCTAGCTTTTTCAAACACTTAAAATGCAGTACAATGTTTTGCTACCAAAATTATACTTCTAAGAGGACGTAAGAAGACACAGTCATTTTAAGCTACCTTCTGAAACAACTCTAAAAGTACTGTACATTCAGCTCCATAAAAACGTCTGTCTTCATTATGTGCACCACACTGCTTTTGGTTCAGTTGTATCAACTTCACAAATTATTCTCTTTTTAGAGATCAAGAGAGATAATGATTAAAAATGAAGAAAGATGACATTCTGAAGTAACTACTCTAAACAGACTGACACAATCCACTCTGATTTCCTCTCATTATCCTCACTGAATAAAAAAGGCACAGAACAGCACCATAATCTGACCAAGGCTTCAGCAACCAAACTGAACAAGCAGAAAACCGACTACTTGATGAGTTCTAAGATCTTTTCAGAAATCCAGGTCCATGAATTATGGGCTTTCTACGTGCAGAAATCTTCGGGGGAGAAAAAAAAATAAAGACGGGAACCCGTGTTCCACACAGACCATTTTATAGTTTGGTATCTGGGCAGATTTGGTTTTGTACCTGACAAGGCTTATGAGAATTCAAACTAAACTGCATGAAACAGCAAGTCTGTGAAGACAGGAGGCAGCCTGTACCTGGAAAACAAAGTAAAATAAAACCAGCTTGGTGCTTCAAAGGAAAATCATACACACTGACCCACAGTACAGGACTTAGAAATCAACCATATTGAGTTATCTTTTATCACTATGAATAATCTACCTAGAGAGGGAAGAGGTCTTCTCATTAGTGACTGAATCCAAGCAGCATATCAAGGCATTTCCTTCTATCAAGGAGGCTTCATGCATGACTCTTCAAGGACATATCTCTATTCAAACCTAACTGCACACACAGCCAGACACAGGGCACAGAGCTGGACTATAGATACCCAGAGGAAGTGGGACACATATTTCACTGGACCTACAGCTGACTCAACCTTGGTTGTCTATGCATGTATCTTGAAGTAAGGTCTCTGCCTCATGTCTCTTACTCCACTCAATTACAGATCAAGTAAAACATGACTGCAAATATCTTTCAGAAGTCAGATTTTGTTCACAGCAAAACTCCCCTGTTTAAAATCAACATTATCCTTAGAGATCAAACATAGAAAGAACGCTCTAATCTCAATAAGAAAAGTAAACAAACCATATGGCAGAAAGTTTCAGCGCTCTAAAGCTAAGTTATTCTTCTAGCAAGGATTACTGCTGGCACGTATAGGACCTGTGGTCACAAAAGCCTGCTTTGTTCAACAGATGTAACCTACACATTTGCACTCTTCCAACAGGATGCCATGTAGGGAAAACACTACTTTCGAAACTTTCAGATTTTTATCTATTTCGCATTTTTAGAATATATTTTTCTTCCTAAAGTTATTACTTCAAATTTAAATACCACAGAAATACCTAAATTTAATATCATTTAATAAAGTATCTAAAAAATGTTCCTATTCTAAAAAGTTAAAACTATTTGGAGCTCAGCAGCTAAGTACTTGGGGAAAAAACACACTGAAACACACAATCAGTCATTAACTGTTGCGCACTTCAGCAGATATAGAGAATTTTCCTCCTTTTAGTTCATTAATTTGGATCTGTTCAATGATCTATTCTATCTAATCTTGAGAACCGAACTGGGATCCAAAAACAGCACTAAAGCTTGGGGTTTTTTTCTTCCAGTATATTAATAATTAAAGTCTTGAAAGTCATTATAAACACAGTTAATTCTGTAACTAAAGAAACTACCACCTTTGTTGAATAAACTTGGTGACACTGAAGGGATTTTTGTCTGGTGTTGTTATAACGACAATACTTAAAATATAACATGATGTAGAAAGTGAGGGGCTTGTAACCCTTTATTATAATTCCACTTTCCATCAAAATGCAGCTGGACATAATAACAAATTAAACAACTTAAATCAGAATGCATGACTCACAATTTTCATAATCAAAATACTCAAAGAACTGTAATCAATGCACAGGGGCTATACAACGCCATCATAATGATCACCAATTACTAGAGATCAAAAGCATTCTCCTAGCTAGGGCTAAGTACACTAAACAAGAATAGTATTTTTATCTGAAAAAAATACTGAAAATAGAAATTTAAAACCAGATTAAAACTGATTGCCTACATCACACTGTCCAACTTTTATGGCTAAATAAATTATCTTTTCATAATTAGTTAAAGACACAGAAACAAAGGACTAGAAACAACTTCCTAAACCTGGAGCCCACTCTGCAGCTATGACTGACAAAACACAATCACTTTAAAAAAAGATTACAAACTCAGTCTTAGAGCAGTTGGGTATTTTGCCCTCATGATTCCTACTGGAAATGCGATCCAGGAAGATTTTTTTTCCCCTGATGGTTTCAAGCCTTCTTACAGTTTTCTATATAAACATTTACCATCTCAAACCAATCCACTAATCATGTCCTAGCACTAATTTCAGCCCTTTCTTCCCAACTCTCCATCCCCTTCCCTGCTCACCTGGATTCTAACAAAGCAATTGTATTTTTACTCAGAGTAGATGGGGTTTTTTTAGCATCACATGGTAAAACTCATAACCTACTAGTCCTTCTCTGGGTCTGCTCCAGTTTGATTTTACCTTTCTTGAATTGTGGAGCACCAGAGGAACGTGCAGGATCCCATATGATGCCTCAGCAGGCTCCTGTGCGGCCAGCTGCTCTTCATGCAAGACATGACCTGTGCCCAGTACTTTTTCAGTCACTTCTTGTTGGCAGTCTAGAGATCTCATGATCACTGAACTCCACCCTCCAGCATTTTCAGATCGGATGCACCTCCTCTGGGGAGAAGATATTCTGCTCAAGTACAACCTCACATATATATACTTTTTTTTTTTTTTTTACTTTTAAATCTCCCTTTTTAAACTTATTATTTCAATTCCCATGGTTCTTAAAGTCTTCTTGCATAATTTTCCTGCATACTAATTAAACCTCTCAAAATTCATGAACCATTTCATCACCCTAATTTTAAAATTTGCCTAAGCAGATAAGATCTATTTCCCATCTAGGAAATCAGTTTTCTTATCAAAACCACCAGGTTAGCATGACACAATTTGGAAGCTCATTTTGCACTTCAAAATTTCTCTCTGCTTTCCACCATCCCTTCAGGTTTCTTCTGAAGTTTTACCTACAGGTGTCTACATTTTAGAACTGGATGCAATGTTTTTCACATTTTTAAAACATCAGCATCATACATTCTGTGTTCAGGTATCTACTATCAAATAGTGTCACCTCCTATTTAGAAGACTGCCTTAGAAATTTGAAGGCAAGCGTCAACTTCCGAGTGGGCTTTTCTAGAATCCTGCAATGCAAATCTCTGAATTGACTTTATTAAAATATTCAATCTGTATTTATTATAGTCTCAGTTATTTCTAATTCCAAATTACTCTCATGCTTTACAATTTTTTTTTAAATCTTCCTGGGTTAAAAATCACTGTTCTTATGGAAAATAATCTCTTAGACTTTGTTCTGGTGAGCAGAAAGCATTGAAAAAATATGTGTTATTTCCTCTGAGATTTTTGCTACTACTCCTTGGAGTTAATTTTGAAACCATACATTCTAGCAAATCAGTCTCAGATCATTCTTCATCTTTTTTTCTTGGTATCAAACAGCTGCAACTACTTTTTCCTTATTTTCCAATTTGCTTGTTTCTATTGTCTGTCTTAAAGCATAAGAAGTCCAAGTCTGTTCAGGTTTTAACAATTTTCAGTTTCAAAAAGTGATGGATAATGTGACATTCCTTCCTCAGTTCTTCCTGCTGTTTCTCGCAGACTCTGTTTATTCCCAGCAGCCTTTTTGAGGTAAGTGTCCAAGCAATCAGATCAAATCACTGATGTTTTCTGATCTCTGAAAGACTTCAATAGTGTTTACATTTTTCATTAAAACAGATTCTCTTTGTACTGAAGACAGTGCAACCCCGTTCAGATAAATTTTCAAACTATTTCCTTCTGAAATACAAAACTGTACTCCAGACTTACATACTTTAAACAATATCCCTATGTAGGATCTTTTTGTTTTGCTATATATGCACGCAAATTTGCAGAACTAAACAAAGGCTAGATCTAACATTTATTGTATATACAGTGTCAGCACAATCGTTTCTTCTCCTTCTCCCACATTTTCAGTTGTCATACTTGGTAATTCCTATCTTCAATGTGGCCAATCTGAGTTTCTGCTCCACATCTTGCAATCAAAAGATCTCCCTGCATCCTTCAACTTCGTATTAAAGGCTATACACACCACTAAACAAAATCATAAGACTCCAATCATCTTAATAGGCTATATACTTCTTTGGAAGAAATTCAGGTAGATGTATGTATCAGTTCCTCACATCTCATATTTTAAATAATATATGGACTACACACATTAATAAACAATCTGTTTTGAAAGAATGAGTCTCTCTTTCTACAGTAATACTTATAGGTTATTTGGATCTCCAATGTGGGCAATGTCCTACACCGAGTATGTGTCTCCAATCACTTCCTTGTATGGACATTTCTCAAATACTTTTCAACATGCATGAGTTAATTACATTTTTACCCATCCGAAATTTTTCTCTTCCAGATTAGGACTTCTTCTTGTCCCCCTTGAAAAGAACATCAAGTATTTCAAATATATTTTATGGGGTTTTCGTGGGGGAAGAGGACATTACAAATACGGTTATTCTGGGCAGAGTATCAGGTACAAAAAAGAAGCCACTGCAGGTAAAATACCAGAGAAATCAGAGTATGAGAGAAAGAAAGTATAAGGTACTCCATTATCAATTGCCACAGTTAAGCAGACACAGGTATCAGTTAAGAATGAACATTTTAAGACCTTGAATCGAAATTTACTTCTGTGAAGACAGCTTCTCCTTTAACCTGGCAAGCTTCCCAACTACTGTGTAAACCTAAGTTTCATTCTGCATTCTTCAGCAGTTAGCTGATATTTTTAGAGTCACACTGGTCAAAGTCTGTTCCGGGACACTCAGCATAAAGCTGGGTTTAACTTTCAGTAAGCAAGTCAACTCTCCATTGCTTCGAGAAGCAGGAAGTTAAGATACCACGTATAACAAAGATCTAGAATAATGTATGCTGCATGTGGAGGTGTTAACACCTAAATGCATAGAGACAACACTGCAAAGCCACCTGGGTTTCACAATGTACTTTCCAGGGCTCCAGACTCCAGAAAGACAGATTAGCTGACACACAGCACTGAATTTAAGCTGACTCCATACAAGAAGTGCCCTCGCCAAACCCTTCCAGAGCCCAGACTGCACCACAGTATAGATACTTGCTATATTCACCAGTCCTATGTGTTCACAAACCTGGGCATTTATACCTGCACTTAGGTAATCTCCTCTCTAGTAGCCAATTGCTGACTGCATGACATAATTTGAAGTAGGCTTTGTATTTACAGACTAATTTCTGCAGACTACAATTAACTGAATTAGCTAGTGATCAAATATTGAATAACCAAAACTTGTTTTCTGGTAAGAACACATTATTTCCAAATCACAGCTTAGTCTCCAAATGTTGACAGAGGTTGACAAATTAGAGTTTTGATTTTTTTTAATACTGCAGCCTAAGCATCTGTATTAGAATGTTTAGCTTTTTTCTATCCATGAAGTTTTCTTAAAAATGAAGGTATTTAGGTAATCCAGTTAGCAAACCTTCACAAATTATTTATTTCAGAACTCCAGAATAAGCACTGTACACCAAAACATCAGAGATTAAAAGGCACACAATATGACAACACCCATATTGCCATACATTTAATTGGTTCACAACTGAGCAGTTACTTTTACAGGAAACATTTCTAAAAGACAGATGTAGACTTACTGCAGAAATTAGTTTCAAGTTTGTAGTATGAACAGCAGTGATCTTGCAGTGACCAATCAAGCCAGTCAGAAATCAGTGTTAATTCTTGAAATTCAGAAGTGCATCTACAACTAATCTCCTTGCTTAATGCCTGGTGGCGTGAGCAAAGGAAAGGAGGATGAAGCTAACCTTGTTCAAGCAGGCAACTTGCACTGTTCAAGGAATGGGACACTTAATTTATTATGATTCTGGTCTAGACTATTTCATTGCAGATTGAGAAGAAAATATTCTACAGTGGATTTTAAATTATTCAAAAACCATGACAGACCTGCTATCATACTGTTCTTAGTCACTGCTCTTATGAGCAAGATACGACACACCTCCTAAAGAGGAAACAGAATATGTAGTTTGGGTCAAACTAGTTTCAGGCTGTGCAAAACAAGTGGCACGTAAGAACCAATGCTGTTAATCACTCATCTGTATTTGATTCAGAGAACAATATCCCTTGCAAACAGCTACTCCTCAATTTAACCCTCACAAGAGTGAAAGTTACATTCTTATAAACACCAATACCTGTGTCATCATTTGTTAGGGCATATGCAACACTAAATAAGAAGGTCTAATACAGTACCCTGCATTAAGGCTTCAAAACTGGCAGGTTCATAACATTTTATGGCCTACTGGGAAGTATATACAGTCTCCAAAGCAGCAACATCTAATATGGAAAGCTAATTAAGAGATCTACTACAACAAAAAAATGTAAACTTTCTATCAAAACCATCTTCACTGACCCAACACCAACTGGTTAGGATAATTCCTACTTACAAATAGTTTGTGCAGAAAACTTATGTGTAGACACCCACACTTCCTGGGTGCTTTTTTCTCCCTGTCAGAGAAAACTAATCTAACAGGGTGGCAGTCAATAGTTTGGTAGAAAGCAGCAGCAGCTGCTAATAAAAAGTGGTGCATATACCAAAAGAGCAGAGAAAGTGTAGGAGTGAAATGAACACAACTGGGACAGAGACAGGATTACAAGGCCAGAGACAGCAGGCTGAGGGCACTCCCCAGTATGCCTCACCTGGCCTGGCTGTGTTTCCAGATTTCCAGCTACATGCCCTCTTCTGTTTTAGAAGCCACAGTCTGAGCAAAGTTATCACCAGACAGTCCAAGGGGACCATGTAAGGAAACAGCTCTGGTCCTAATTCCAGATTCACACAGCTGGTAGAGTAAGAAAGGGTTCCTGAGAGAGCATGTATTTCGGTGTCAAACATGGATGAATGCTTCCATGGATGAGTTCACAGCTTTGGAAAAGTAAGAGTTGGAGAGACCGACTGGCCATTCAAAAGGACTGGTATTACACACTGTATCATGACACTCTGTGTGGTATCCTTACTGCAGATGTCTCAAATTGTCATCCCTTTCAGGACCCATCAGCTATTTTCACACTTTAGCATTTAGTTTCCAACTCAAAAATAGTCATAACACAAATACGAGTAACGAACTTCAGAGTCAAATCAGATGGAGAAAAAAGCATAACTGAAGGACAATCTAATTTGGGAAGAAGTAAATACACACTCAGAATTATCACTCAGAATTAGATTATTAAGTACAAACACCCATTTTCCTTCGCCCTAATTTCTAATTCTCTTCATTTTGCAGCTGCCCACACCTTAAAAATGGCAACACAAAAGACAAGGGCATAATTTCAGGCTGACAAGTTGTTGTGATGTATCCCTTCTAATGATGACATATAAATAATATTTTACTTGTCTGAAAATGCCTTAAGCCATTGTTTAGGCACTACAAGTTTACATGGGAGGCAGCATTGAAAGAGAGAGAACTCAATACTAACATTAAAGCAAGATAATGATCATTAACAGCTAATTATCTTAATCCTTGACCAAAATTTTCCAGTTATGTATCTTTAATATAGCATCATTTTATTCATCAATAAAAGACATTTTTAAAAAACCTAATTGATGTTTAAACCCTACTTCTTTAACAACTTCTCCTCAACATATGCAAAATCCATGGGGAACTAACTATTGTGTCAAGAGCTGGCAACAGTCTTCTCTACCGAGGTAATTGCCAACCAATTTAAACAGACACTTTCATTTTTCACTGTGGGTTAAAAAACATTACTACCTTCTTCAGACGAAGATAACTAATCAACTGATGAAGTCCCATTAAAAAAGTATTTAAAATATTCACTTAAACTGAAACACTGAGGAGCATACTCTATTTTCAATACATCTGCATTGTTACAACTACTGCTTTCAAGTCCAGACTGAACCTAAACTTCAGAACTACTGCATCAGTTATCTTTATTATTTTTTTCATGATGATTATATAGAGTAGTATCACAAACCCCATTTTAAAACTAACTGGCTTTCCACTGTGAATTTTAGCTATACAGCAAAATGTGTCAGTCTACATCTGGCAAACATTGACTTTTTTGTAAGATATTAAGATGCACTCCCTTCATCTACCCTCTGCATTTTAAGATATATTTTAAGCACCTCCATTCCCCCCACCACCACAGGAAAGAAAACAGCAGAACACAGGAACCATGAATTTCAGAAACCAAACTGTAGGATTTGCCACTATTTTACTACGCACAGATGTTGGCAAGTAGCTTGAGTTTAGCCATATTTAACACACTAACACTTGCTGACATCCAAAGAATAAGAATTAAAGGTCAAGCAGTGATTTAAAATAGGTATATGCATATACTTTGTAATTTTTTTCCATGAGGCAGGGAGGTTCTTTCTTCAGAGCTAACACCTTGCTACAGCACCATTCAAATTCCATGGAGAAAACAGCTATTTTTCTTTCCCGCAGTTTAACATCTGAAAGAAGCTAAATTAACTTAAGAAGCATATTTATAAAGGACATCTAATACACTATTCTCATTTAAAGTGATGTTAAAACATGTAACTGAAAAGCCTTGGAGTTCAGGACAACTGGATCAAATTTAGCCAGTGTCTTTTATTTCACCATATTATATTCCAATGAAAGCTATTTTGGGAAGAGAGAGGGACAAAGCTGGAGCAAAACTGTTTTAGCCATACAATTATGGGAATACTGCTATTATTCAGGCATCAGGAAATAGGAAGCGTCACAAAAATTACTTCCTTACCTACATTTGTTAGAAATAAAGGAAAGGTCTTCTTGATCTCTGGTATAAATGCTTATGATGCCAAAATATTGGATGGCTTGAATCCAGGATATTAAAATAGTTCTGCCTTTTGAAGTCTGAATTTGAGGCTGGGGGGGGGTTAATACCGATATCCCTTACCAGTCTAGAGATCTGCAATATTGTCTGTTTTACTCCACTCCTCGCTCCACTAGCCTAAAAAGATACATATATATATATACTTCTTACTAAGGACTGGGTTATGCAGTTGTTTTGCATCTTTCCTAATTCCTTTCTCTCACTAATGTTGGCAATGCTTCAGGAGTTATTTTGGGAAGTAAAACACACTGGGAACCTTTAACAGCCAAATTGATTACAGAATTTTTCCTATGTCCTTAAAACTAATGTTTGTCTTTAAAATTTGACATGAAAAAAAGTTTGTACTATAAACTTTAAATTACAGTCAGAAAAATATTAAACATTATATTACAGTACAGCAGAGTTAACACTAAACAAATCAAAGCATTTGATGAAAAAAAACACTGAGCTTCAATCATACAGAAGTCATTTACACCCTCCATGTAAACAAAATATTCACACAGTGTGAAAAAAAAACAACCTAACAGGAAACCCACTCTCATATTTATGCAAGCTACTTTACATAACAACAGAAACTACTGATTTTATCCAGGTAAGGCAAGAAAGAAAACAACTTGCTTTTTTTCTTTAAAAGACGCATCCCCAAGCAAGTAATAAGTTCTGTTTGACATGTCCAAGGGTTTGGCTTTTTTTGATTATTACTGGAATGTCCTTTGTCATAAACTACACAGCTTCAAATTCTGTTGATGATGTTATGCACTCAGAGATGTATCAGATATATTCCCTCTTAGAAAACCATGTGTTGTTACATTCAACCAGACACTTTTTCCATTGCCAACTCTCCAAAACATGAACACACACTATTTAAAAAAAAAATATATATACTAGTAAGGAATAAACATGTTTCAAGAAAGAGGAAAGGAGTAGACTTGCACACAGCAGCTTTATTCTACAGTATCAGAAGATTTCACCCCCATCTTCTTCCTTTTTTTTTAGCACCCTGAAAACAGTATATAGCATTCATGATTTCTCATCCACTCAGTATCAATACTAACCAAATACTAATATTGGCATTGATGGTTTCCTAACAACTGAAATTCCCCATATTTTCTTAAAGGAAATATCCTCCAATTATTAAATGTTTACATTCTAAATACACTGGGTGTTGCTGCAGAACAAAAGCATTTACAGCATAGTAGAAAGGAGGGAGAGAAAAAGATGATGGGAGGAAAAACAGAACATGCTGCTTTCATTCATGTAGTGGTGATGTCAGTGCCTGCAATGGTAGTTGCAGTGACCTGTAGAGGCTCAAAAGCTGGAGTGTTTTCACAGCAATCCCCTTTAGAAAAAGAACCTCTGGCAAATCACTAAAATGTCCACAACAAAATGGCTTAGTAGAATAGTCAGTTCAAGGAATCTATAATGGAAAAGGTTGAAAGAAGGCAGGGAAGGGGCAGGTGTCTTAAGAAGAAAAAAAAAAAAACTATCCATCAGAATCATAAGCAGTCTCCAGAATGAGCATATTCCTGAAACAATCCAAGTCAGACTGCAGAGCCAAAGACAAACATCTCCTGCACTGGTGAGAAAAACAACAGGATTAAACCTAGAGCCTAAGCTCACATTTTAGAGCAGTGGGAAATGGCTTTGAAAAACTGACAAAAAAAACTTAATCAAGCTGCTTCCCCAAGACTTGCATGCTGATAACAACTATAAATAGCTAGAGTAGCACATTGTTTAACAAGCCACAGCAAGATGGACCATGTCTGAAAACAGAACATTTTTGATTTTTTTTTTTAAGAGTCCTCCATTATTACTGCAGCAGTACTCCAGTTCAGCAATCAATTTTCTATATACTACTATCACCACACAGACTACAAGCAATGCTTTTAGTACCACACATCATGTACTGAAATGCTAAGGAACACACAGGGAAACAAAGACAAAATACTGCCCCATGTCATGCAACTATATTCCAAATTGTGTAAAAACAGATCTAGGTTTTTGGGAGGGAGAGAGGGCTGGGGGTTGGAAATCTTTTTTCATTCCCAAGACTGAAGAAATAAAGTAACTTATTACCCTGCCCTCTAGAAAATGGTTCCTGTATTTCGGTAAAATAAAGCTGTTGACGTGTGCAATTGTGGTCATTATTAGGGCGATCACGTTGTTTTCATTCATTCATTCAGGATTTGCTAGAGGATGTCAGCTCCTGCAGCAGCAGCTGGCTTGACCTGGAGGAGGGGGAACGAATTCCTTGCAGTGCATACAGATTACAGGGTGCACTTCTTGAAGGACCATTTAGGATTTTATACACTGCACCTATTAAACCGAATCAAGCTCCGTGTGCTGTTAACGAGGTTCACCGGGAGGCAAGCTCAAACAAGTTGAGTGACGGAAAAGTCATTCAGTACCAATTTACAATCTGATTCATTAAGGCTAAAATAACCCACAGATGAAGAAGACTGAAACCACTTTCTAAAATTAAAATGTTCCCCCCAACAAAAAAATTCATATGCAGTAATGAAATACTTCACAGCTTTGCAGTATTTTTCCTTGTTTGCAGGTAACTGCCCACATTCCTCCCTCTTCAATATACCTTAAGTGTACACTTTATACACTGCACCACTACAATGTTTTCCTCCAGGTTCCCATAATTAAATAATTTAAGATGTTCATCATCGGCACCATCGCTACTCATATGCACTGACTTCTTTGTTTTTTCTAGTTTTCCATTAGCATTTTCCAAAGGTTTAAGGAAAAAAGGAAATCTACATTTAATGCTTCATACAGCCAAAAACGCTATGATCTTGAACATTTTAAATAGAGCTTGAATGAAGCAAAACCACTGAAGCTCAGTTCCATTTTCAAGCATGCAAAACTTCTGCATAAATAGATGATCTTTTTCAAAAATAAATTTCAAAGTATCTGTTCAGACTATAACACAATCGATTTGGTCATCTGCATAAACAGATGCATAGGGCAAATTAACTCTATGCCAAACTGGCACTGACATTTTGCTCATTTGCAAAACACTCCCCCTGTCCTAGGACTGTTCTGATGACAAATCTGCCCAAGTTACAAATACTACAGATAGTAAGGTTTTACTACACATAAAAACTGAAGGGGGCAACTGGGGAGAGGGTAAGATTCCACTGCTACAACACATGTTGGCACCCAACACAGACCACAATTTGCCACAGAAATGAAACACAGTAAGACTTATGGAAGGGACAGAAAAAGCGAGGGCTATGGAATCATTTAAAACGTTCCCAGAAAGAGATGATGTGAGATACCTGATAGCTACGACAGGGTAACATGAAAAGCACATTTAGTCCAATTCATTAAACTGCTAAAGTGATGGGGGAAGGACGAAGGGAAGTAAGATGGCCACTGCTACTTTAACACATTCAATAATTTAACAGACAACCTGACGCAGGTCAAGTTGGACTTAATGGGAATCAGTTTTACATTTT
Source organism: Lophotriccus pileatus (assembly GCA_035583135.1). Classification (NCBI taxonomy): domain Eukaryota; kingdom Metazoa; phylum Chordata; class Aves; order Passeriformes; family Tyrannidae; genus Lophotriccus; species Lophotriccus pileatus. The sequence goes on along the minus strand of JAWWES010000081.1, from coordinate 25,055,975 downwards.
AAACTTTACAGGCCTATTTTGGCTGCACTGGAGGTTGGTTTGTTTGGTTTTGGAGTTGGGTTTTATTTGGTTGGGATTTTTTTACAATTTCAAGGATTCAGTATTAAATATCACAAGGAAACTGTTATTTGTTTTTAAACATCTCAATATGGGAATTTCCTTGTTTTGGAGTCTGTGCATCATCGTTTAATCTGAGATGCTACAAAAATGCAAGTCTAAGAAATTGAGCTCTGCAGAAAGGAAGAGCGTCTGAGGCTTGGTTTTAGCACACACTTTGGAACTCGGTTGTGACACTTCAGATATAAATCTAACCCATTAACACCCCTACTAAATAGTTACAGCTGTAGACAGGGAAGCGGGTTAACTTTAGGCTGGTTCCTCTACTCACACCTCTGCTGCCAGGGCCCGAGCTCAAAGACAGAAAGGAGCGGGAGCAGCACTGTCGGAGCGCCCGATACTCCCCCTCGGAGGGACCGGGCTGGGCGGGGGGAGCCGCCGGAGGGCGACCCCCGGGGCTCGCCCCGGCTCCGCTCCTCCCGAGGCCGCGCGGATGGGAGCACGGGGCGTTCTTCCCAAGCAGGCTCTCCACCTCGGCCGAGACAGAGGATGACATTTCAGGGGGCGCCTCCCCCCCCACCTCGGGGGAGAACGACGGGCCGAAACGCTTTTTCCCCCGTTTGGCTGCACTCCTGGCAGGGCAAACACGGGCACGACACCTAACTCGGGGGTGCGTGTGGTGGGGGGAGTGTTTTAGGGCTCACCCTCACTCCCCAGTGCTCCAGAGGGGCTGCTCCGGCCGGGCCGGGAGTCCCCCCAATCTCCCACCCCCTCTGGCCCGGGGAAATGGCAGGACGCAGCCCCACAGCGGGTGGCAGAGCCCGGGCGGCCCCATCCCGGACGGGAGCCCCGGGGGCAGGGGAGCGGGACCGGCTTCGTCCCGGTGCTTTACCTCTGTACACCGGGGAGCTGGGGCTCCGTCTCTCAGGTGAGCTGCTCCTCCTGCTGCCGCCGCTCTCCGGCGAGCGCCGCTGCCTGCCCTTCACCCTGCCCGGCTCCGCTCCGCCGCCGCCCGCTGCCAGCGGCGGCGTCGCGCTGGGCGGCGGAGGGGGGCTGCCCCCGCCGCGACCCCCCGGCCCCGTGCCGCTGCCCACAGAGGCGGAGGGCGACCGCGTCGGGCTGTGCTGGTTGCCCCGCAAGAGCTGGTACGGGACGGTCGCTCGAATGGGCTGGAGCAGCCGGCTGGTCCCCGCCGCGCCTCCCCCAGCGCCGTTACCGGGGCCCCCGGCCGTGCCGCCACCGGCAGTGGGGGACCCTGCGGCGCCGCGCCTCATCCTCTGCGGCGGGGGCTGGTGGTGGGACGGGGGGGTTTGGGAAGAGCTGGATGAGGACATGGCGGGGATGCCCAGGACCCCGCGGGTCACTCGGTCTGGCGGCTGCGGGGAACCCGAGCTCGGCCTCCGGCGCCCCGCATGCACCGGCCGCGGGGAGAGGAGGAGGAAGGGGGGGGAAGGAGAGAGGGGGCGGGGCGGGACAAGCGCTGCACGGCCCGAGGGAGTCTCCGCGCCGCCTGCCCTGCTGCCCCCGGCGCTTCCTATCGGCGACGGCGGCTGCTGCTCCCACGCCAGGCTCTGGCCATCGCTGCCCGCCCCTGCGTCGAAAGCACCGGGGGCGCTGCCGAGCCCAGCGGCCGCTCACATCGTACAGCGCTGTCGGCTCAGGGTGGTCACCGGCGGGGCGCGACGAGGGTGCACGCTGCCCAAGGAGGGAGGATGGGAAGGGGGGAAGGCGCTCCCAGCCAGCTCCAGCTCCTGCCCCCGCCGGCGCTCGGGAGCTGCAACCACCACCATCCGCTCGCCGCGCCGCCCGCCCTCCGAATGGCACCGCGCAGCCCCGGCGCCCGGCCGCGATGGGCAGGAGCGGTGGGCGAGCGCGCCCATTGGGCGCAACAGGGGCGCCAGCCTAGGCTCTATTGGCCATCGGCCCTGTCGCTCTGACCACTAAGCCAATGAGAGCGCGGCGCCGCGCGGCGGGGGCGGGGCGGCGGGCAGGGGGCGTGTCCGTCGGCGGTGGGGGCGGGCTGTGGGAAGTGGGATGTGGCGGCCGCGGGAGGGGCGGTGACGGGCCCGGGCTTTGGGGGGTGACAGTGGGATACATCGCCCGTCAGGGGACAGCAGCTCCTGAGGTGCCAAGGTGCGCTTCTGAATTCATAGTGAACTTTATGGCGATGCCGACTTGACACTGACTGAAGAGAGCCAGTGCTCTGGACCGAGTCTTGCACTGCCCCTATTCCCAGAGGACTCTCTGCCTCTCCTCGCTCGCTCCACTGCCATGTGCGGAAGGCTGAGAAACAGCCGAAATTCCTGCAGCAAAGTTTATTCACACCCATCAAGCCATTACAATACTTTTACTTCTGTTAGAAGATCAAGATGTTCTTCACAGTCTGAAGTGTAGTTTCATCATTTCCTGTTAGTGTATATGGAGTTAATATTTTTTTCTTAATGTACATCCAAAAACAGTTTTTGGAGATTGTCAAGAGGAAAACAAAGAATTTTACAGTAATATTTTTAAAAGTTCTTTTGTTCTAGGAGAAAGAGCTCCCTCAAGATGCATTGATAGCACAAGACAATGAGACAGAAACAAAATAAAGGTTAGGATGAGTAGCTTAATAGCTAAGAAAATAAATGGCTGTAAGATCAGAAAGATAAGTTGAGCTGAGTCCATCAAGAAAGCAGTGTTTATGTTGGATCTGATGCAAATAGGATGCTAATGAAGGAAAATGTAGGGAGTCTTGCTATGTGGAGGAAGTCTGCTCAGTGTGATGGCCTCTCAGATTCAAAGTGCAGGCATTAAGAGAACAAAAAGGACATGGAATATAGATAGAATTAAAATAGCTGGTGTTTAACAAGTTATATTCTACTATATTAGCTACTGCCTTCCAATCTAATAAATCAAAAGTATCACAGAATTAACTATACCCCTTGTACACTCTTTTTGATTATATAACAAACACTCATAATGGTCTTGCACACTTCTGGTTACTACACTTACTGTATAATTCCAAAGCTGTCCATAGCTGTCCTTATCCCTTGGTAGCACAGGAACCAGTCGATAGTCCCAGTGAGAAACTGTATTCTTGGAAAATGCTTCTATTCATGGGCTGTTAGCGACACTTTGTTTGCACTAGCACCATGTGACGCAGTCACCGCGGTTATGTTACAGAAAGGGTTGGAATAATACACCCCACATCCACATGAACATGTGCTCAGTCAACAAAGCCACTCATATAAATTAATTTTAAGAAAAATCAGCGACCGTGTATTTTTCCATTAGTCCGGTCTTTTTGTTTTCTGCTAGCATGAGCCACATTTGTTTGTATAACTGGGCTGGAGAGACTGTTTTCCCCAAGGATTTTACACTGTGCTTAATCACAGCTATGAAGTGCATCTAGTTTATTTTTTCTGCTTCAATGCACTGGGATCAAAATGGCTGGAAAGCATTCACCTGTAGTAGCTGTCTGCCCACACTGACTTCAGTGGTGTTTTAAACAGTAAGCACATTTTCCTCTGTCAGTAACTTTGTCAGCTAACATTGCTGATACAGTAATGTCTTATAGACCAAAAATCATTCGGTGTCAGCAGAGAGAGAAGGTGCATCTCTGACTAAGACAGTAGCTGATATGTTCCAGCTATTGCTACTGCTCCAGGTCACATCAGAATAAAATAAAGATGAATTAGTTCAACTTTTGAATTTATCTGTTTAGAAACTGTTTTACAATGCCTAAATTTTGCAATTTCTATGATGTTCTTGCCCGTCAAAGAAGTGAGGTATTTGAGCAGGAAGAACAGATGCATAAAGACACAAAGAAAAGCCCCAAAACAAGAACATATACACACCCCACCACATCACAGCCTTACTGAACAGTCCAAACTGAACCAACATTTCACCTGCCTTCAAAGCAACAGGAGAAGAAAAGATCAACTGAGGCTGTTTCCAGTCAAACGGTTACCAGGCACTCCAACAGCTGTACAGGGCAGACTTTGCTCCCCAAAAGTTATTTCCATCCTCATTCCTTCTTAATGAGAGTTAGCATACATAGTGTAACAACACAATGCCATGTGCCCAGGAAACAGTGATTTCAGAAAAGATGAAAAAAGTATTCTTACTTGTTTTAAAGTGGAATGCCAACTGCTGAATTTTTCAATATGTTTTTCATCTATGTTTCAGAGTACTTCCCTTAGGGAATACCATTGCTCTGTAATATTCAGAAGAGATTACAGGGAAAGTGAAGCAAAAACTGGGCTTCTATCAGAGTCTTCATATCTTTCAAAAACCCATGTTTGCTTTAAATATCCTGAGACAACTTTTCAAAAGCCATATAAAAGGCATTTCTTGCTTCTCTTTTCCATTTTAAGGAACTACCTTGTCATCTGGTATGCACTTCAGGGAGTTTATACTGGAGGTAACAGGTATTTCTGAAACTTAAGTCTTCTGGGAGACACAGACATCGTTAACAAAGCTTCTGGGAGAGGCATCCTGAGAACAGTGGAAATTATACATCACAGCAAGAGCGTGAGAGCCAGGGAGTGAGCTCAGGGAGTGAGCTCAGGGAGTGGGGCAGCGACAGGCAAGTGTGAAGCAAAGCTATACACATCTCTTCTACTATTATCAATTGATAATAGGCTCACCTCTCAAGGTCAGAAACAGGTTTATTTGAGTGCCATGGGCCATAGAAACCGAGATATTTCAAGGACTCACTAGACACTGTGCAATCCTAATCCTTATTTTGTTCCTACATCCAGGTTTTAGAGAGGAAAAACTCTTAAAATCTGGACATAGCTTTTGTTTCTAGGCATTTACCAGGTCATAAGGCCATCAATACTCTGCTCCCATTGTATCTTCCTGCTTGTTTCATTATTTTTATTCCTCTCTTATCTCTCTCTATTTTTATTTTGCTGCCTTTTGCCCACTCCACTTAGAATCAAGTCCTTTGTGGCCACCTCTGAAGTATTCACACAGCACCTAAACACAAAATAGTAATGAGAATGAGTGCATTGATCTTCACATATGTTCAGATCTATTCCCTGTGTTTTACTTATTTGCAATGAATATACAAGTGGGAATATTATATTTGGGAAGAGAGAAATAAGAAGAAGTACTTACATCACTGTAATATTCTGAAGGACATGACGACCAGAGAGCATTATCTGTAGCCGAAGACTAGAACAGATAATTTAAGGTGCAGCTCTTAAATGATAAAACTGAGGCTAAAGCAGGCTTAGCTCTGTGGACTTGCAGCATCCCTAGGCAGGAATGGGAACACCACCTGTAGTAAGAGCCCATGTGAAATGCTCCAGCTATGTGGAGCTGAGCAGCTCTGATGAAGCAAGAATGACACGTTTTCCTAGAAAATACCTGTCTCAAGCTGTGGAGGTGTTGGTTTAGTTTAGGCCTCTTTTGCCTTTAAACAGAGTTTTAGCTAGAATAAGCCAGTAACGGGAAACATACATATTGTATATATGTGTGTGTGTGTGTGTGTGTGTGTGTGTGTGTAATTATTTTTACTACAAGGTTTCACTGCCTTCATCATCCCCACTCCATCTTGTCACAGCTCCCAAATGGTCAGTGGCACAGATATGATCTACTCAGATCAGCCGAGCACTCTCCCCAGGCCGCTTGGGATTTACCTTGCAGTTGGGCCCTCGAATTTTCCAGGGCTGCTGATACAATGTCATTAATCTACACTGCTGGCTTTGTTGACACTCACTAGGGAAGACACTTCCAACTCATGATGACTTTCAAGTCTCTACATGCTCAAGTTATCTTCCAACAGGAAAAGGAAACCCACTACTGAGGACTCACCTTAACATTGTTGATCATCCAGTGTAGGGCCAAACATGAGGTCAAGTGTTAGATTTCCATTCCTTGTGTCTTTGTTTTCCTGGATATGGGGATAAGGGATTAAGTAAAGGGCTGTTAGACCTATAGTCCACCAGTATTAATACTAGGTCAAATTTAGTATTTATGACTACTCACAAACTGAAAAATTTCAGAATTAAGTTTAGCATCAAGTTTCAGCCAGAAGGTATTATAGTACTGTCTTTTTAGTCAAATGCTATTGTTACTGTATTTCATTCAGTGCGTAGGATTGTCACTGTGAGTAAGGACTGCATAATGAACAAGCCAGGAAACTACAGAATAAGGACCATAAGATTTTCCCTTAAGAAAATTGAATACCTTTTTGGATAATTGTCTTTTTTTTCCTACCTGTCAGAAGCCTTTTTGTGATATTGAATAACTCACTTAAAGCAGAATCTGCCCATTAATGTTAGCTTTGTTATAACAAAGTCTTATCTCATCTGGAATCAGACCTACTGCTACATCCTCTTCTCTGCTTCAGGAAAATAGGCCAACCAGTTGGGACTTTTGAAGTATGTATTCCTTAGGCATCTGCTCTAACATAAAGGCAAACATTCAACTCTCAGCTGAAATCACCAAACCTTTCCAGGCTCCGCATTCAGTCTCAAGTTTTTCTTTCTATTCATTGGTACAGGTAATTCTATTCAACACTTTCCTTTCACTACAAGTTAACCATGTTAGACTGTACCCTGTGACGAGATGAATTTTCTCCAGCCAGCAACCCTGCCCTACATTACTACTTTGAGGTTGGTTACTTGACATAATCACACCCTCCATCTCCCTTCCCCGGTTCATCATCTGGAAAAAAATCAAGTTGGCACAGCCCAACTTCTTTCACAGGAGGAGCTGAGGGTTTTGCAGGTTTGTTTTCCCTGTTTTCCATTTTTAGGCAATTGGTATGAGAACACTTGTGGGCAAGTATGTGTGGTTGCTCTACGCCAAAGGGAAGCTGACTGAAACAGTGTAAAATGGTTGGTATTGCAATAACCTGCCATGTCAAGCGTAATGGACACTTCTAGCATTTCTTTACCATAATTTCTGTTGCCAGTCTCTTACCTGTAAAATGTCAATAATAATAGCAAAATAATGCAACACTTCATGTTGCACAGACATAATAAAAGTTGTTCTTCCTAAAACCACCCTCAAGCTATATCATAGAATCATCTGTAAGGAAACAAATTATGTTTTCAAAGTATCTCAGGTACTGTATATTATGTACAGCAGTAATACCTTGAATGGAAAAAGTAGAAATAGGAAGCAAATACCAGTAGCAATTTGAATATGTTTGTATTATTGTGTGTATTACCAATCATACCAATATAATAAAAGAAAGGAAAAGCACCATTTCATGCAAGCAGTTACCTTGCCAAGGATGTTAGGAAAGAACAAATGTACTGTATGGTACTTTGATTTGTATGAAATTTAACTTTTTAAATGAGCAGCATCCCCTTAACAAGATAGATTTGAAGCCATTATGATCCATTAAAACAGTTATAAGTGTCTGATAGTAGAGTCCCTGTCATCTTTCTATTAAGATTTCTTGATTTGGTCTGCATCTGGTTTTGTGTTGTTCTTTTTGAACTGTGTTAAGCATGAATGCCCCTGCCACACCAGTGCCCTAGCTGTCAGGTTTGTGCTGGTGTTAATAAGGTTACATTTCAACAATACTGATTTGAAAGGCAAATCTGAGGGTTCGGGAACTTCAACCTTCATTTTAGAGAGTCCTTTTCTGCATTGCTTCTACCTCTCTATCCTACTTCACTATTTCACATAAATAAAGCCTTGTTCACTATGACCTTTCCTTCTAGGCACAACAAACAGCACTATATTTGGAGCTTATCATCAATGTTCCTTTACCAGCCAAATGGGATGCTGTTGAGTGACGTGGTGGACTCTGCAACTACTACTGGAAGATAAACATGCTGTCTGTGAATCTTCAAAGCAGGAGAATATTCTCTTGTTAAATAGATATTGCAGCCTGGTAAGAAGAATAACATGTGTTAGAGAACCGCATTACTTCAAGAATTTTAGGGTATGCTACTCTGTAAGCAATGTACTCCTAATAAAGATGTTCCATTCTGTACATAAAATAGGCCCAGAGCAGAGTCACAACACTGAGTCGAAATTCTGGAAATAATTATTGTTTCCAGGTAGGTAATATATTCACCTGTAGAACAAGTATTTATTTGTAAATGTGTTTTGTTGGTGTGACAGTTATAAAACAGGCTTTAGGAGTTCGACTAATGCTAATTTACATACAATAAAAGTGTGTTTACTTAACAGTAAGGAACAAATCTGTAAAAACAAGGAAGTGTGCAATTAGCTTAAAAGTGTACCGTTGAGGTGGCACAGTATTTAAGTGAAATACGTGATGCGTTTCTGTTCTGACTGCATGTTTCCTTGGATTTGTGAGTCCATGTCACAGCTTTAATTGCATTTAAAAGCAAGTTTGGAGATGTGAATTTCCTTTGTTGCTTTTACATCCCAAACTAAAATAGAACGCAAAACTTAGGCATCATTAAAAAAAAAGACAAAGGAAAGGGAACTACTGCTAGGTCTCAGCAGCTGGGATAATCTCCCATGGGGAGAGGTGGAAACCTTATTCCATGAGTCATGTAATACCAAATAAACAAAGCACTGCAGAATAAATTGTAAAATATGAATTTTTTTGTTGTTCATTGACAGAGGGTGGGCTACATGACTGAATGGAGCTTTTCCTTTTTTTACATTCTATAGTAGTAGAAAGCATGTACAGTGTTATGGATATAGTTTATTTCTCATGGTCATTTTGATTCTTGCTGTAATTGTAGTAGTGTTAAGGCAAGAGTAACTTTAGCCCCTGGATGGTGAAGTAAAACTTTATTTGCAAGATCAAGCCCTCAAGAGTTGCTGAAATTCAGGATCCTCTTAGGTAGTGGCCATCACTGATGTAGTTACGTAATGGCTTAATTACAGTTCCATAAAGGGTTTTGCACACCCGACTATCACAGGTCCTGCTATTAAATCCAAAGCTTTAGTGACAAAGCCCTGAGGAAGGCAGCTGAGTAAGCTGTGTATGCTGGCATGCCATGCTTTTGGTCTCCAGTGGAATCCAGGAGACTGATAGAAGGCAACAAATAACTCCCTTGCATCGGCACAGATCCTGTCTGTAATCAAACATAATTATGGAATCATTACCAGTCAGAGCTGTTATAGTCTTGACTGTAATCAAGAACAGCGTTATTGCAACATTTATTACTCTGAAAAGTAATCTGAGATTTATGGATCCTTGGAAAGAAAAGGTTTGGCAAATCTATCTGTAAGTGTTACTTGCCCATAAAGAAAGTTCATCTCTGAGAGATCAGAGCAGTTCCAATGAAGCATATCTTTTGGATAATTTCTTCAGATTCTTCATAGTCTTAAATGACAAAAAGCACACACATTACTTGAAGAAATTAAAACTTGGATTTGCCAGCCGGGTAGATGTAGACACACATTATTTCCATGAGATATAATGTAACCACTACTGGTGGAGATATAACTACTACAAATACACAGTGAGAATCAATGTGATCAAACAGAAACTGAACTCTGATTGTAATTGCTCAGTTATTATAAGCCCAGGATGAAATGTCTCAAGGGGAAAACCTTCTCCTATGGCTTTGGCTCTATGAACCTCTCTTATTTGAGAGGTAATGTTAAACAGAAAAATGTATCTGGAAAAATGATGATATGTGAAATAACTCATTATAAGAAGTCAAGAGACAGGGAGTAAGAAGTGCAGTTGATCATGCAAGGGTAGAAGAAGCTGTATCTCTTAACTGTGGAAAGAAAAGGGGAAAAGAAGAATTTTTTTGTGACTTCTTACCTCACAAAGAGACAGAAGACAGCTGTGTATTCAGGAGTAGATGTAGGAGGGAAAGCAATGGGTGAGAAAAAGCTTGTTACCTTTAAAGTGTTGCCTCAAAAGGTTTGGAAATCCCTTAATAAAACCACCTCAAAGCTCCCCAAGGAAATTGGGTGTTTTCTTCTACTAGTTACGTAGGTGATCTGCAGTGTTGATGTGGAGGGCACAAGAGCTGATGCAGACTACTCCTCATACCAAGCCTCTGAGGTTACGAGAATCAGCTCCTGTTTGTGTATATGGCAACAGTTCTGCCAAATACTTTTCAAATACAGCAGCTTTATCAGTGAGAAGGATCTGGGCTGCCATGCAAAGATAATCCTCCCAGTGGTGTGTCAGGCTCAAAGAAGGGAAGAAGGGTGTGATTATCATTCCAGAGAAGTGTAATATAAACCTGTGCCTCCCATTCAGCCAGGTGATGGTTAGATCAAGGAGGCTTCTGCTCTTTACTCACTTTCTTTCTTTCTTTTCTTTTCTTCTCTTTCTTTTTTATTTTTCTTCCAGCAAACAACTTATCTTCATATTGACTTCTTTTATTACGCACATTTAAGATGTCCAAAGCATGAACCAATTTCCCAAGGCACAGTGGTCCTTGAAACTGGACCTCCAACTAGACCATCAGCAGAGTATTAGCTGGATGGGATGTTGGATATTTTCTGTCTCTGATTAGCATTTCACGAAGATAAGTTTTTACCAAAAACAGTCTAATGGAGTCTTCCACTGTACTTTCAGCTCTGCTAAGCCTGGTGCCTTGAGATTTCACTAGCAGCTGTGGTCTGGGACACCCAAACCTCTGGTCCCCATATTAGGGTGATTCACACCTTTGACTGAACAAGTCTTAAAGAGGACTGTTGCCTGTTCTGTCTGTTCAAAGAAGCAGGCCCTCACCTAGTGAAATCAGGTGTGTGATCTCCCAGGTCCCCTGAACTGCTGAGGATTTTTTCCTCACAGGAAGGACAAGCACATCAAACAGCAGATGGGAGAATGGCCATCCTCTAACTACACTGGGTAGTGCTTATTCATGGGTCATACTCCAGAAACAAATTATCTGTATAAGTGTGGGGTTTTGTTCTGGTCTTGCAGGTTCAGTAGCAAAGATGGAGTTCAGTCTGGAATTTAATACACAAAAAAATAGAGAAAAGTAAGGCTGACAAAACTCAAGATTAAACAAGTAACTACAGCATGAAAACAGCAAGATCTTGATCTTTAAAACCAGACAAATTTCTGTGCCAAAGTGTCTTTCCTCACTGTAGGCTGCATAAAGGAAGGAGTGGAGGCAGCTGCAACCACCTCCATTTCAGAGATGGGGTTCCCAGTAGTCAGTCCTGCAAGAAAACACCTGGCTGGCCTTAACGAACATTATTTTCTAGAATGTTCCCTGAGCTCTGCTGGCAGGGAAATATATGTGCCTTGTAAGGAAGAACATAAAGAGACAGTTCTCAAACAGCACATGGTTTGACTTATAAAAGCTTTCCTTAAGGGCAGAATTAATTATATATCATAAAGATATATTATATATTCAGTTTATACAATTATAAAGCATTATGGTTAATTAGTTGCGGTACAGACTCCTGAAGCAGAATCTGGTTAGAGAATAAACAAAACGCTCAGTCAGCTGCGACCGTGGTTAACAACTTGCACTTTCATATCACCTTTCACACTTAACTCCCATGAAGTGATTTATATGATATGCAATCCAGTGGGCTTGAGCTTTGTGTTTTTGGTGGTCATTAGGTTTATATAAAATTATAATATGCTGATAAGAAATGGTCTAAGATTCTCACACCTTTAAGAGATTTAATTAAAAATATTCTCTAGCCAACTTTAATTCATTTTCTCACTTATTAGTTAATCATGATCCTATTATGTCTAGCATTGTATATACACAGAACATAAGTACTTCTCCATCCCCTTTCCTGTCCTGTTGTAGACAGTTCTAACTGGCAGCAGTGGGAATCTCTATCTACATCACTATCCTAAAAATAGGGGTGAAATCCCAAGTGTGAAAAGATGTTGGTAGAAGTGTGCAATACTGCATGGGTTTTGTTTTCAAAGTATATTCTTATAGTATTTAAATCCTATGAAATGAGCTGACATGCCACAATATTAATGTCTCAAACCATCTGACGTCTTTGAACTTCATTACCTTTTTTGCCATCACATCACTTAGCACTTAGTCTTATTGTTGTGTATATGCTGCAACAGGTGTCTGGGCAGAGTAAGCGTTTTTGGAAATCTCGTCAGTGTCATGTTAGTAGAGCTGAAAAAAAAAACCAACACATTATTTGTTGTGTCATGGGATATTGTACTGGTTATTGTGCATGCCCAAAAACACACTTCTTAAAGCAAAAAAAAAAGCTTGCAATATTTGTAAGAGAAACTGAAAAAAAAACCCAAACCAACGAAACAAAGACAAGAAAAAGGAAGCAAGAGTATGTATTTAGTATAAACTAGATATCTTTACTGTAAAATGTAGCACACAGTATGTTAAAAAATCTACACATACATTAAAATGTGCACTCCCCACTGAAAATGTCACAGCCAGATATTATTTCTGTTCCCTGAATGCATCATGAAAGTAGTGGGATTTAAGATAACTTTGAAAGAAGGCTTTGTATTTTTTTTTTTTTTAGAGTCTATTTTGTGGATAGTTGTCTAGAAGAAAACCTGAAAGGTATATATGAAGGAGCTTCTGAGAGACAGAGATGTACAGGCATTGTCAGCATGGAACAACAAAATGCACTTTAAGATATGAGATAAAATTATAGATGAGTGCTCAGTGGATGCTCCTAACTTATATTCAAAATTACACTAAAGGGGAATGCCAGAAAAAGATACAGAGACAGGCTGATAAAATCATAGAGAGAATTCAGGGAGGTTATCTTGACTTCAGTGTTTTAGGCTCAAATGGAAACCAAGTATGAGTAATGAAAGGTGGAGAACTTGCATTGTAGAGATGGCGGTTGCATTGATGCAATCATAAGAAATCACCTAAGAAAACACACAAGTAGAATAATAAGAGGTAAAAAAAGAGCCTGATGAGATATCTCTTGAAAGTTAGGATGGAGATCTGCCATGGCTGAAAGTAAAATTAAGGAATTGACAATGATTTGAAAAAGAAAACAAGAAAAGATGGAGAGTCAAGATAGGACAAGATTTCAGAGTGAGAGTATGAGGAGAGCGTTATTTAAATTAAATGTTTGTATTTACAGATTAAATATATTTTTGGCTTATAAACATGGAGAAGTCATTACATAATTTGAATCACTGTTACAGATATGTAAAAAAATTAAAAACTTTTTCCAGTCTCGTGCCTGAAGTGTAAATAATACTAATCCTTGGACAGTGACAAAAAAAATAAATATTATCTTGAATTTGTGGGGGAACTGATTATTTTTCAAGCAAGTGTCAGAGAGTCAGTTTTTGTCTTCTGCCACTCAGGAAACAGATGTAGATGTGTAGATGAAAACAAGATGACGTTTTCAAAATTGTTACTCCCCAGTAGTCTCTTTCAAGCAGCAAACTTTTCAAAGAAGAGTTCTCATTTACAAATTCTGCTCAAACATTTCATTGCATTTAACCTTCTGTATTTTGTTGCTGTTTACCATATATACAAGTTAGCTATGCTAAATAACACTAAAAATATCCCACTTTAATATATGCAAATAAAGAATTTTAATTAGCATTAGTTTCATAGCAACACTCAACAACTTGAATGTAGAGGAGGGATGAGCCATTCTGTAAAGGACAACTGAGCAAAGATCCCATTGGTTGAGCTTTTGCAATAGCGTTTCAAGTAATGTATTTAGAAACCGTAAGACGTACACAGGTGTGACCACTTTGATCCTTTGATACAGGCATTGGATTTGATGCGTGGAATGGACATAGCTGTGACATCTAAGCACCATGTCAATACACTCCTCTCACTCTGTGTTAGGCGGGTAGGCTTTTTGTATTGGCGTATTGGCTTTAAGTGTGCCCATTATCCAACACCATTTTTATAAGGATGTCTCAGTGTTTGGAAAATCCCCAATTTTCCCAGAGCTAGCACAACCCTTGGCAGTCCAGCTGTATCCCCCAGCTCGCGTGGGCTCTTGGAGCCGCTGGCGTGCAGCTCCACAGCCACGGAAATGAAAAATAACTTTGCTTCCCTCCTACTGCCTTTCTGCTCCAGTGCAGGGGGAAGGGAAGATATTTAGTGCCGAAACTAGAGAGAGTTCAGGTAATAATAGCATTTTAGGAATAAATTATGAAGATACACATATTTCAGGCAGTTCCAACCTGCTCCTAAATTACAGCCTGTAGTGCATCGCTCCCCTACACACTTGGTAGAAAAGTACTGGGCTGAGCTTATGTATAAGCTAAAATGTAACATATTCAAAGAGTAGAATAAATTAAAAGTAGAGAACAAGCTGTTAAAGCCAGTTAGGTTTACCTTGAAACTACCATTTTCTTTTACGATGTGCAGCACACTCACAAGCATGAAGCAGCAGCTCCAAAAAACATCGTTCTTCAGCATTCCAGCATTTATGGGTGTGCCCTAATTAAAAGGATTCTGCAGAAAAAGGAAACCTGAATCTTTAGAAGAAAAGCGTTGATTATATAAGAACACTATTCCAAATTCATACAGATTCAGAAAGAAAGGGAGTTGCTTATTGTAATTACGTGACAGATTTTGAAGAAAATCCAGGAAGTTAGTTGATATGCCAGATTCTGTTATATATCAGCAGTTTGGAAAGAGAAACCTTGATTTCAATCAACTGTTATTCTATCTCTAAATATTAATGGTACATCAAAAGTCTGATATAGCCCATGGCTTATCTGAGGAACAAACTTCTACAAGAAATTAATTAGATGATGAGAGTCAGAATTACAAGTTAAGTTTTATATTCATCCTGAGTTACTTGAGCATGTGACATACACAGAGAAAATGTGTAACTATTTGCACAATAAAACATGCCAATGGATTTCTATGAGATGCTTTTTCATGTTTTCCCAAATCAATCCTAAATGGTTCAAATTTTATATGATTTCTTAGAACATGTCTTTTGTACTGGTTACAGCACATTTACTCTGGAAAGGCAAACAAGTCTCACCTAAGGCAGTTCTGCCCTTTGAAGTGTTTGTGAGTATCCTTTTTGCTAATAGTATATACTCTATGTTAGTCCTTTTGCCAGTTTTTTTTCTGGACAGATATTTCCTGTCTCTCAGTCTATATTGAGATTATCTTGCACTTCTTATGCAGAACTAATACTGCTCTACACACGGTGGACTTGCATGGATTATCAGTGGAAACTGTGTGTGCTGCACCTTGAATAAGTCATCTCTCTTTTCATTGGTCTTTTAAAATCATATCTAGAAGATCACAGAGAGCTCTTATCATGGTCCATTTCTTGCTTTGGAACAAATCCTTCAGAGGTCCACCCACCTGGCCTCACTCCTATATTACCTGTCCTGGAATGGTGTTTCAATCTTGAAATGAAACACAACACACATGACATCTGTGGGTTGACACACTTGGAGTCACAGCTGCAAGATGAGATTAGACCTCACTGCACAGAAACCGTCAAGGTTGATTTCAAAGGAGTGCTGCAAGAGGCAGAAGTTTGCTTTTCTAATGTAGGAAAATCAGAACAAAATTCATCTGTGCAATGGAGCTTACTCCATAAACACTTGTTAAGATTGAGATGGCCTTTTTCTAATGAATTTCTCAATGAAGTTGTGTCTCCTTTTCTCAATTAAGTGTCACTCAAAAAAGTTGGATAGATCGTAAGTAGAGAATCTATACGTTGTAAGTGACAAAATAATCTGTGACACTACCTGAATAACAGTGAGACTGAAGAATTAACCTGCTCCATGTTTTTTGGTAAATACATCATGAATGTGAAATTCAAGCACAGCACAAGCCCTTTGCACAGCACATAACACACGCACAGCTGTGGTCCAGCTCACTGCTCGATCATCAGGATGGATTCCTGGAGGACAAGCGTAGGGATCAAGTGCTTGGGCTTCTCCCTCTCCCCAGTGGAGAATTTGGTTCCCCCCCACTAACTAAAGAACTCTCTGGACTGACAGATAAGGGCAGACTGCAATGGAAAGGACTATTTCCAGAAGGAAAAGCCAGAAAGGATTCCTCTGAGCGGCACAGCTCCCCCAGCCAATGCAGTGCCAATCTACCACCTTTTGCAATGGGATTCAACCCAAAAATTCTTTCCTACCTCTCTGGCTGTACCTTTTACCCTGATAAGAGCAGCTGCATATCACCTGTTATCAAGAGAGTTGTTGCTGGCCAGGAGACGTGTTACTCCTTTCTGGTTTTCAGTTTTAATTTTCACCTGCTGTGGAGAGATAAAATGAATTCCAGTTTAGCTTGACAATCCTGCCTGCACAGGTGTGCTGTAAGAATACCACTGTGGTGTTCAGCTGGGTGAATGTTTTAGATGACTACAGTAATTATCAAAAGTACTGGGTTTAGTTTCCCCCCGCTTTAATCTGCATCAGATTTGCCAAATAGTTTCAGCTGGCTTTTTTCCCCCCTAGATAAATAAAGCTGGAGGAGGAAACAGAAAGGCTCATGCCTCCTTTGATGCAATACTTGGCACTTAAATGATGCAGAACAGGGGAGCTGTACAGCCAAGACCTTCCTTTTCATGAGGTTATTTGAACTGAAATTTTTAATTTCCTACCTAAACTAGTCCTCTAACTACCATGTTATATTCCTTTTCTAGGTGAGGTCCCCAGTCCTCGCTCCTGATACTGGTGTATTTGTGTATGTAAGTAAATATCCAGGGTGGAGCAGCACCTCTACAGGCAGGGCAGGGTGAAGGTCATCACCCTGAAGATGTCCAGCTGCACCCTCCTCTGTCCTCCTCACTGGGGAAGAGAGGCAAGAGCCTCTCCTTCTCTGTCATGCTTCTTTCCATCCCTTTGTTCCTTTGGCAGAGGAAAAAAACACACGAGGACCAGAAGTCAGAAGTTTGTGTCTTACAGGGTTGGGCTCTGACTGACTCATGCATTTTACATAGAGGGAGGATGGAAGAGTTGCAGCAGAGGAGACTGAGGGAAATTCAGCTCTAAATATCCCGTCTTCTGAGACTGGAGGACCCCTCCAAATTTAACCCAGGTTCTCGCATCTCAGTGGGTGAAGCAGCATGACCATGCAGCTGTTTAGCAGGAGGAACACTCAATGCAACTCCAAATTTCTGTGATCTGAGTGCTTTGATTCCTCTTGTTCTAGCTACTTCTAAATAAAATAAGCAATTTCCTATCAAAAGGAAAAACTTATTCAAATTGGGACTTCTCCAGTTTTTCTTTTCATCGCAAAAAAAAAAAGAGAAAAGGAAATATTTTGAGTCAGTATAAACAAATTTAATTTACTTTTTCTGTTTGGCAACTGATAAAAAAAATTGCACAGTTCTAGTTCCACTGATATCACTCAACAATTTTTATAAATATAGCATTTAGTTTGCACTCTAGAAAGTGTTAGCACAGAAAAAAAGTCCTTAGGATATAAAAGTATACCTAGATGTTTTCTCTCTGTTAGTACCAGCTGTGTCAGTCAAATTAGGCCATCTGTAACATCCTTGTAACCTACAATTTCTAAATTCCCATCCAGCTACACCTATGCCACTCCTTTGTTTCCTGTAGCATTAAATAGGATTAGATGAAGAAGGAATTGAGTCCTCCAAGTTAATTAAAATATTGTTGATGGTGACTAGGAAGGCATACTTTGAAACTATATGTAAAGAGATTTAGGTGCTCAGTGTGGGGCAGTGGAGCTCTGGCTTTCAAGCTCCTGACCTATGGAAGAAAAATGCCCCAGGTTTCTCATGGCAGTGAACCTGTGAGCTGAACACAGAGCGAAGTATGGCTGCTTCAGCTTTCCCTGGAAGCTCTCGGCCTCCCTTTTCTCTGGAGCCCCCATCTTCTCAGTCTGGTGCTTTTACATCTTTAATAAGATCAATAATCTTTCTTGGCTTTAGCAGCTTCATGAATTCTGATTAAGCCCTGGGACAATGGCTGTGTATTAAGAATAATAGGCAAGAAGAAGACACTAGTGTCTCAGTCCACAAGGCATGAGAGTTTCTTCTTTAGGCAAACTGTTATTGATTTGATCTTGGGTTTTCGCAGCATGGCCTCTGTAAATAAAGTGCTAGCACACAGTACACTTACTGTTCGGCTCCTTTTCCCTGCAGATCAATTTTTTTCTGTGGAAGACTTTCTCTAATTGTTTCATGACTACTAATGTGTTTAATTAAGGCTCACGTGGTTAAGTCTTCGATGAGAAAATTAGACGTGCTTACAAGAATTAATACAGTAAGAAATCACAAAGCTACAGTCAGGAACAGAAAATTGGAATGGTCTCTAGCAGTGCTTTTCAACCATAAAACTGGTGTGTGAGCTTCTGCACGTCATTAAAATTCAATTAAGTATTTGGGGAAAAAAAACCTGGCACTGACAGGATACGTCATCTGACCACAGGAAGCTGTGCTGACAAAAATTCATAAAGTGGCAATTGGAAACCCATACTCTGAAGCTTTCCTATATTAACAGCTTAATGTCCAACTATGTAATATATGATTTATGAGAATTCTCTAATGTGGTCTAGACTTCCATATTTTGCAATTTATTATTCTTATTTAGGAAGAAGTGAAGACCAAACCATTCTCTCTGATTTCTGAAGCCATTTTTTATAATTTTTAATATATACCTCTTGTGGTAATTTTCTAAAGACCTCACTTTGCAAAATCCAGTTTCCAGTTCTCACCAGTGGGTTCACTTGGGCTCAGTTGTCGGCCACAGTTTTCCTTTTGAAGACACAAAAAGTTTCAGGGAATTAAACATTTGGGGTGGGAAATGATGCAATTGTGGAGAAAAGTAGAATTATATTGTTGCTTCACTGTTTTTTTAGAAACTGTCATCTAACTGCAGTTCTGGAATGACTCCTATTGTCAACTTTCGAGATTTCACGTAGCCAAAAACATCCACAAATCTTTCCATATGCTGAATGTTTTGTTTTCTGTAGTGTTATATATACTTCATGTCCTCCTATGAGTACTACTTCTATGTAGTACTTAAGCATCTTGGTTTAACACTTTATGGGGTTTGTTTATTTAAACACTTTCATTTCTGCTAGTTTTTCTGAAATGGACTATGTAGAAGAATGTTCTTTCTAAATCCTCCTTTTGTTTTCTAATATCTACAACTAGCTGTAAGTATCCACTCCATTAGGAGCCTTGAGAGATACAGTGCATGCCCAAAACACTATATTTGGGAATAAACGTATGGTGGAACAAGAATTAAGAAAATTATTAACATACTTTATTTGGGAAGGAATCTGTGCCTTTTAAGAAACAGTAAGGGAGGAGAGTGGCCAGAGAGTATTAAAACATTGACTAGGCTAACAGGCAGTACCTTACTGTTTGAAAATATGCAGGAATGCAAGGAGAAGGAGCACTGGGTGAGCCCTCTGGTAGCTGCCATGGAAAAGGTGACCGTGTCCTTCAAAGCAGTTACCTCTGCAGTTAGATTGGAAAGCAGATATCCACAGCCTTGGGGAATAGCTTGCAGCAGGATAAATATTCCACAGAGATGAAGCTAGGGGAAATTGAATCCAGAAACAGGGAAACTAAAAGTAAATGGAAAAGAGACTGATAAGCAAAAGTGAAAGAATCATCAGTATGTGGTGACTAATAGAGACTTTTTTCCCCAAGTTACTTCAATCAAGATGCAAAATCTTCCTCCATTAATTTCTATTTGCATTTTAAAGTAGTTAGACAGCTTGAACTCCAGGTATCTGGAAGAGGACTAACCTGCTTCTGGTCAGTTCAAAGGTGACATAGGAGAGTATTCAAAACATGTTTGTTAAAAAAAATAAACTCCACTGAAATTTACTTTAAACTTTACTCCACTCTTTCTCGAAGAACTGCCTGAGATTGCTGTACTGAAAAATAGAAGTAGTGTTGTGAGAAAGCTGTATTTTAGGGTACTTAGCATGATATGTGTAAGTATTTTTATGTTGCCTTTTTTTTTTTCTTATTTTTTAATAATAACAATAACACTCCTAATGGTTGTCTGGGTCTTTCATATAGCAAGAAGAAAAAAAAACAAGTTTTAAAACTTTATATAAGCCTGAGTACTTACCCCTACTTTAAAGTCACATTAGAAGAGAATGACTCTTGTGCTGTTGATATTCTTAAAGATCCCAGTATGACAACAGGTGGGAAGTGCCAGAGAGGTCTAAAATAACACCAAGGGCAAAGATGAGGACCTAAATCTGACCAGCACACCACTGACTTCAGTGGAGTCTTGCTTGTGAGAACTCAGTTTATAGTGTTTGAGCACAACAGCTTTTTTTCTCACCAGTTCCACACACAAGGACAAAACAGCTTTGCCAGTTATGCCACGGTGCAAAATAAAGGAAATTTCCCTCTTTGTCCTTTGTGAAGATTCCTGTTTCCAGCTTAGTTTAGCTTATGCTGCTTTACATCTGCAACAAGGTTTAATTACATAGAAGCCAAGATGAAACGAGGAGCCCGGTAACCATGGAGATTCAAGATCAATAATATAATAGTATTTGTTTATAAATTATCCATAGCCTGAATATGCTTTTGTAAAAGGGGAAATAGGGAAGTGAGTTCCAGGCAGTGTGCTCAATTTATTATTTTTTTCTAAAATCAAATGTGATTATGCTTTCAGGGGTTGACCACCATTAATAATGCTATTTTCAAATTGTTCAATGCAGTATGGATTAGGGGACATGACTGCTTAAAGGAGAAATATAAAGCTCATCAATGTAGAACCCATATAAATATATGAGTCATACAAAGCTACATATATCAGTATAGGAATCTTATAAAGGTACATCTGAAGGCTGTATAGTGAAGAGCGCTTCTTCTTTGGACCTCAGTAGGCACTACCAGGCTGTGTTACGTCCCATGGTGTGATTAGGAAGAAGTTATGAAAGCATGTGTACGAGATACAAAACACAATTCCCATTCCTAATTCTTTTCTCATCTTGAAGCTCAAAAATGGTGGCAGTCATAATTTAAAGTCTAGCTCAGATAGTGATGGTGAAGAACCTGGAGGAGATTTCAAAGCTTCATAGTTACTTTTCCTTTTGGATAGCTAAGACATTTTTTTACCAAACATTGTTTATTTTCCTCCTTGCTTTAAAAGAAGCAACGAATCAGTCTTACTGAGAATATTTTCCACTGGTAATTCAATAGTCATCAAAATTTAAACTCTTCACATGCTTTACTATTCTGGTAACTTTCAGCTTGTAACGAAAAGAATTGTTTATCATTAAAATAGCTTTCAATGTTTTGTTCTAGTTTGTTTGCAAAATTACTTTTCCACTTTTAATATTAATTTTTGGCAAAGACATTTTACATTATTTTACAGTTTTAAGTAATGCAAGCCCAGGAGTGTTTCACTCCATGTTGAGTTTGTTTTCTTTTTCAATTTGGAATAGTAATTTTAAAAAATCTTCCAAAAATGCAACATCTGTCTCCTCAACATTTACATGTATAAAAGGCAAAGTCTGGAGAAATAAGAGCAATTTCAAGAATAATTTATTTTAGTGTTTCAGTATACCCAGAGAGCAAATGAATGTAGGAAACTAGATAATACTCTTGAATAAAAGTATTGGTATCTGATCTGCATCAAGAAGCTAAGAGGATAACTGATTTTATGACAAATTCCACTTTTATAGCAACTATATAATTATTACGTAATTGCCGTAACAAATCCCTGGTTTATGATTTCACAAGAACATTCAGCATCTCCTCATGTCCAGTCTGTGCTTGCTGTGCTCTTGCAGTGCAGTCCTATTCAGACACAAGGGGTACATGTTGGCATTTCAGCTCGGGACTCTGTCTCTAGAAAATTCCAGCTTACCATGTTTCCATTTGAATCATGGAGACATCTCAGAGCGTGCAAACTGGTTTCCCCTTGAAGGAAACTAAACCAGAATATGTGCTGTGAAATCCAAGGGACATTCAGACTCTAGGGTTAGAGCAACAGCAGTTTAAACTAGAAATGCATGTAAGAGTGAGTGCTAAGCCTTCAGCCTTACTTTTTTTTCACACTTCAGATCCACTTCTCTTGGCAGCATCACTCTCTGTAGTATGGACGTGGCTAGTTAGAAGCATTACTACTCTGAGTATTAACAATGTTATATAACCCTGAGTGTCATGTTAAACTGACATCCATTTAAGAGGGTGGGTAGGCCTCAGGATTTTTTGAAAACCTCCCATCCTCCAAAGATGCAACCATCCTATGTGAATTTCAAACCTAGCTCTTCCATTGCTCGCTGCTCCCTCTGCATGCTTGCTCAGCATGCTGAGAAACTGCCATTACACTGTGTCCACCCAGAGACAGCTTACATGCTCCCTTAGTAAGCAGCAGGTTGATTTTAAGTTGGCTCTACTGGATATCAAAGTGCCCAAAGGCATTGGTCCTGGTGGGATGTGAATGTTTGCCCAAGCACCTCGGGCCAAGGAGAGGTATTTCCACCACGTGCACTGCTCCACCTGAGGCACGGAGGGAACTGCAGTGTTGTTGTGGTGAACCCAAGCGTGTAGAACTTGTTTGCCCATGTCATCAGGCTTATTTCATCCTTCACTCTGAGCCAACACCTGGAAACATTTGTTTTCCAATGATGTTTGACGATAACAGACTGTACTCGAATGATCTTTCTCAGGGTGATTTTTTTCTTAAAACTTTCAGTTCATTATAACCAGCCTCTAATGGTAGAATATGCATTCTTCTGCTTCAAACAGAGGAGGAAGGCAAGGATTTAAGCCTGAGGATCAAGATCTTTAATTGAAAGCCATCAGACTCTTGCTGAATGTGAACTGAAGAGATGCTCTCTCTGAGGACACAGAAAGCTGTGTCCTGAAGGCATGGACCTCTGATGGTCCGGGTGGGGATTTGCTGAAACACAACAGAGCTCCTCCTCTACCTGCCCACGTGCTTTTCAGTTGAAGACAAAATGGGGTAAAAAACAGCAGATGCCTTGACCTCAACCTTGATGTGCACCCAGGATACAATTTGAGTGTGTATCGGAGGCAGGAAGTAAGTCTTTCTGACCCCTGAATTAGAGGTGTAATTACTAGCAACTGTGAGGTAGGAGTCTGTGTCCATGAGAAGCAGAGTTCAGCTCCAGCAGAAGCTTAGAAATGAGAGCAACAACCAGTCATGGGAGCAAAGTTTGGCCTTCGTAATCAAAAAAAGCTCCTGGCTCCCAGTTGATCTCCTTGCTTCCACTGGGATCAGTGATCACTGTCTCCAGTATCAGCAGGTGAGGGGCTGCAGGCTCCTGTGGCAGCGAAGCAGGCAGCTAGTGAAACACGCTGGCCTACAAAGCACAGCTCCTACATCGGCTGCCTTTTAGGGACAGCCACTTTGCTGAGCTTCTGGAAATACTCCAGATACAGACAATTACTCCTCAAAACAGCAGAACTCCCATGCTATGCTTAGCATTGCAATCTTAATGCTCTTTTAGATTAGAATGAAATGGCTTTAATTGTCTAGGTTTAAAAAAGAAAATCAACCTTAGGACAACATGCATCCAGCTCTTGCCCAAAAATCCATCGTGTCAGCTCGAACTGCACCCCACCTGGGCTACCAACAGCACTGGTGTTCAGCTGCCCCAGCGGCCTCATAGTTGAAACCATTGTGACAAAGGTACAGATGACTGTACCAGCATAATTCTCAGGTATTTGCCAAGAGCAGAGAAAAGGTGAGATGGAATTGCCCAAAAATGGAGATGAGATACAATTGCAAGCCGTGCACTATTGACTGGAACACACAAGATGCAGACGGACTCTTTGGCAGGCATTGCACACACAAACAGCACATTTTTAAGAAGGATGGAAAGCAGCCACGTTTTAATAGACTTTGTCCCTGTCCTTTTTAAAATCCTACTTCAAAGAAGAGGTCAGCACAATTCCTTTTGCCCAAGCCTTGTTCTTGGAAATATCTAAGTCATTTAGACTAAAAAAAAATGTAGACTACAAAACTAGACTACTAGGAAAATGTAGACTACAAAAAAAGACCTGGATGTGATTCCCTACTAAGAGAGATCACTGTTCTTGAGTAGATTTTGCCAGCAATTTCATTATGAGGATTTTCTCCACATTTGACACTTGAAGTCAGTCACAGGCGGAGGGATAGAGAAGGGGAGTGAAGAGGAGACAGTGATCAAAATAATAAAAAATGTGGTGCCTCCAGTGCCTCTCTTAAATGACAAGAAAAAGATAGTAATGTGTTTTTGCACTAAGTCAGTCCTGACATTTTAAAGAAGCTTTAAAACACACAATCAGGTTTTGTAGTTAAGATGGGAAAACATTTTAAATTGGAAATGTGAATTTAATCCCCTCAATTAAATATAAAATATTTAAATACTTAACCTGATTGCTGCCAACTGCAATTTCCTATAATAAGAAATTATGAGGATAAAGAACAGTTCTTAAAGGCACATGGTTCACCTGAAACCAGCAAAGATTCAGGTCTGGAAACTGCAGCTTTTTTTGTGTATATAGCCTCTTCCTTCCATCACACATATTACAATTAGGAAAAGTTCAAGAACTATTTTTTTTACGTGGCATTAAAACAACAACAACAAAACCCCAAGAAAACCCTTTTCTTTTTTAATTCATTTGGACTCTCTTGCAGCTGTATTGTTAACAGCAGATATGGCAAAATGACAGAGATTTTCAGCCAGTAGAGTCATATGATGCATCTGACATCTGAATTAAAGTACATGAGAAAATTCTTCTGCTGAAGACCAATCTTATTCAATGTAGAACTCTTTGTGAATAATCACCTTATATATCTATCTACATATGTACACACATGCTTAATATATACCCACATTCCCTGTATATGTACCTTTTACATTAATTTTGGTATAATCTTTAGGGCAAATTCTGTTCTTAGTTGTGGTGGTGTAAAATACAACTTTGCTGAAATACAAGTTCATGCAAAATCTCTTTTTTCTGTTCACAACTGCTTTTCTTGTCTGTGCATAAAATATCTCGTGCTGCGGACAAGATGTAGGCACCAACTGGCAACTGAGCAGTTATGTGAACTCAAAAGTCTGTTTTCTCACACATTTGGAGAAAGCAGCAGATTGAAAGGCTCTGGTTGCTGGCCTACAACTAAGCACTATATTCTGAATTCCACCTCAATCCATTTGAGGATATGTGGTCATTATAAATTAACTTCCTCTACATCTCTCTTCTGTGAACTGCAGTTAAATTCATAAGTAAAACTGTATCTACAGAATTAAGTTTTATTTTTATCTGACTTTTTCCTTAAATGCTGCATATTCTAATTTCCTCCTCCGCCCTCCTCCATGGCTGGCAACAGACCAGCTCTTTCATTATATTTGGAGCAAAGAAACAGCCCACTGAATCTTCCCCAGACCACATCGTGAGGTCTTAAACACTTTTAACAAATCAAAATACTTATTGAAAAGTAAATGAATTCCCATTTGTAATACAGCTTTCCACTGCTAATGACAGGTCTGATCTCTGCAGACTGAATTCATCGGGGGAGAAGAAGGACAAAAAAGCCGAGATAGATAACTTTGTCCTGTTCCAGACATGTTGCTGGAGCTGTCTCTGGCAGCAGCTGGCTCCCTGCATAGACAGCCAAAGAAAGAGAGGACAAACTAGAGGGTTATTCTCATCTTAATATTGGACAAAGAGCTCCTCTTTCCCTTCTCTCCCCCCAGCAGATGGAAACTAGGATGACTGGGATTGTAATTAAGCACATCAGCATGGAGGGAACAGAGAAGAGAGAAGATTTGTGTCTGAGAAATTCCCCACTCAGACTTTCTGTCCTGAGCCAGCATACCATCAGGCACTTAGGAAAAACACCTATGAGGCCAGGTTGGATGTATCTGGGACAAAAGGCTCAAGGGAGGAAATCCTCAGATAAGAATCATCCCTCTTCTCTGTTTACCTCAAATTTCATCATCTTAATAATGTAATAAACACTCTGGAAGAGGCTTTCTCTAGGTCAGAGGAGTTTAAGATCAATAGATATATACAGGGGGAAAAGGTAAACAGGGCAAGCCAGGTGTTGCTGAATTACTGTGCTATCAAAAACATTTCTCTCAGCTATTGCAAAGTAGACCCTCAGTATTTTTAAAAATAAGAGCAGAGTGCCAAACTGCCATCTTTTTTTTTTTTTTTTCCTGCTGAAAATCATAGGACCTTTCCAAAAACATAAACATTTTCAATGTCACCCATGCTCTACATTAAATCTCACTGTGGGGACGCCTTCTCTCATTTTTTATCGCTCTGGCAATGCCAACACTGATCTAGTTTGCTGAGACAGTTTTGCATAGATTACCTGTTCTGAGTAAGTCCTACAAGAAAGTGGACTGTTCTCTTGGAGACTGGCAAATTACTGGGTCATGATCTCCAGACTACAGTGATATATCAGAAATGGATGGTGTTCCAAAGGTTAACTTTTTCAGCATTATCTTCGTAGTTTGTTTCTTTGGGGAAGCAGAATATTAGTTTGTGTATGAGCCAAAATAGCTCTTTGAAGCAAGAAGAGGCAGTAGGTGCCAGAAAGGCCTTGTTCACTTAATTGTAATTTATCTAAAAACACAATAACCTATTTGCAAATTTCCAAGTAAGATTTTATCCTTTGCTTGAATTAGCTTATCTGTTTAAGAAGGGTATAGTAAGTGGCTTTTATTCTTCCTAACAATTAATTTTATATTAGAGAAAATAATCTTTGTACAGCTAAATTGCTGTTGGCAAGGACACAGTGGGAACACTTTTCCTGCTCTGTGCCATGAAGACTACATAAACCAAACTAATACCAAAAAGCAATTTTTTGAAACACTGTGCATGTATTCTTATAAATAGCCAGAGACTTCCATTGCTACAAGAGATCCTTGCAGAGCAAGTCTTATCTGACTTCTTTTTGATGTCTGTGGTGAACAAATCAGTCTTAGGATGAGTTCTTCTTCTAGGAGGTAACCTTTAGCATCATGTCTGAAATCTCCCTTTTTGGTTTAGGCAGAGTGAAATGGCACAGGCAACCTCCTAATACTGGCAGATCAGAAGATGAATTTGCTCAGATTAAAAAAAGGCAAGTTGTTTTCCAAGAAGACAGAGCAGGACTTCAGCACCACCTTGCATGCTTAGAGGAGCTGTGTCAGGTATTTGTCATTATGTGGCTGGGCACGTAGGAGATAGGAGTGGAAGTTGGTCAAGTCTGCATTGTTTTTACCCACAGGGTATTTATCTACAACATCCTTTTCTTTAAGGACTATCACCCTGGAGATGCTTGTCTACCAGGATATGCTCCATGCCAGAAACTATCTGTCTAGTCCCAGCTGGACGGAGCAGAGTATCTCCCAGGAGGCACTGAACTGATGTTTCTAAAACAGGACACAGCTTTCATCTGAAGAAGAGACAGCTATTGGAGGTGGTGGTGAAGAGGGTTAGTTTGAGAAGACTCAGAATTCTTAAATATGAAGGTGAACAGTTTTGGACAAAGCATGGTACCATGGAAAATGGCTTTAGAGTTTCTCTCAGATTCATACAAATCAATAGCTAGAAAACAGTCTGCTACACAAAATTTCTTATGGGATTAACTGTAACATGCAACAACTTATCTAGCTGGCCTCTAAGTAAACAAAAATACATCAATCATCTTTGTTCATTCATTCACTCTATTTTTTAGAGCTGTCCTAAGATTTAAAATTTGCCTTCAATTTAATTTATGATATTAAGATTCAGGATGAATTGAATCTTGAAGATTTAAGATGAATCTTAATACTGATGAATCTTAATACTGATTTCTACTGTAAAACATTTAAGAGATCTACAGCAGAACACTACATTTCCATTTCTAAATCAACAGCCTCTCATTTGATGCCATTTAAAAACCTGACAGCAACTTCTAGCTTTGGAGCAGTTATTTTAACTTGATCATTGTGTGGACGCATATACTGCAAACTACATGTGGTAAAAAGGAAATATATATAAAAAGGAAGCAATTGTAAATCCCTCTATTAATTAAGTATCAATTGCCAACAGGACAACTTCCTACTTTGTCTGCCCTCAAAACACAAGTTATATTACAATCTGAGTTGAACTACATTAAAAAAAAATAGAGAACATTAACCCTGCGTGTTCAATTTTAGCCATAATTATACCATGACTGATACGTAATATCTGGAAGTACTGTAATGCTACTTGAAATAAAATTTGACAGTCCTTTCTGGGATAAATTTAATGCACGTTCTATTCACCCTATCAAGTAGAGGGAGAAGTATAAATGTTTGTTATTTGAGAAACAGCTGAAGGAGAACTAGCCAAACTGCAGAAGACATAAAAGTAAAATAATAATAAGAAGATACTTTGAATCAATTGGTAAGATAAATATTAAGCCTTTGACATAAACCTTATCTAAACATAACATAGAAAAAATTGGAGTTGCAGTAATCTAAAAATATCTTTAAGAGCAGAATAAGCCAAGCAGATGCACCAGTCGTTTCTAAAAACAGCTGAGAAAGGAAATTACACTATAGTTCTTGAAACATCATTCATTACTTCATTTTCTTTAGGAAAATAGATTAATAGCAGAACTCTTCACAAAAAGGCTGACACACTGGTCAGATTGAAGTTCTAACAAGTATCAGTTGCTTTAAATAAGTAATTTCTTTCTCACTGTGATGGGCTATTTCACCTGAGGCTTTGTTTTCTGAGCCCATCTGCGTCTTTCCCAGTGAGATTTAGATGGATGCCCAAAGCTGACCTCCCAGAACACTTACATGAACATTTGGATGCAAGTGGCTACTCTAACCATAATGCTGATAGCCACAAAGAGTTGGATGAAGGATGTATATAATCAAGGCTCATCTTTTTTTTTTTGTTTGTTTGCTTGTGAGCAGTTTCTTTCATGTTCTGTTATTGAAGTACATGTGTCAACTGACTTGAGAGGACAGCCTTGTAAATTAGATCTTTGATCTCAAGAGTTTATTTTATCTTTGCAGCAAGGAAAAGTGAATTGAATTGGGTGACAGAACTAAGCCCTCTCTTGTCTCTGGTCTACAGCTGCTGTATCCTTCTGGGGTCACCATAACTTCCACTTCCATCACTAGATACTCTCTTTTGCTACAGAATTAAAAAAAGGCTTCTTCAAGATCTCATCATAACCTGCTGAAAGCTTTATAACTTCTGGTTTATTTTATGAACATGCAGCTGGCTCAGACTTTTGCTTGTGCAGAAGGGATGCATTTGACAAAACACTGAACTGTGATACAGCAAAGCTCTTCAAGCTACTCTGATACTGCATCAGAAAATAAACTTTAATGGAATAATCACTGAGTGTTTTTTGGAGTAGAACAGAGTTTAGGAAGGATACTGCATGGAAGGTGCAGACAAAAAAGAAGTATCTCCTCTGAAATGCTGAAAAGAGTATGTGATCCATCATTACTCTCCCATTACTTTTGTTAATGAACAGAGGCATTAAGCATTAGGGACCACTGTGCTGTCTACTACATGTACACAAAAAATACTAAGGGGGCATAATACTGATTTATGTCCAGGATTAGTCAAGATCTACTGCAATCCCCAAAAATGTAGAAAAACTCTTCATTAATATGCTTCAGAAAACACAGTTTAAAGCGTTATTTTTTTAGGAGTTCCACTGAATGCTTAACAACATTTATACATGGAGGAAAAAAAATCTCCGCACAGAGTTGTCTTACGAGGGACTGCACGGACAGAGCTCAAAGTAGTGCTTTGGATCTTACTCCTTTTTAGATCATTCAGCCAGCCCAGCAGCATGTGCTGGAGATTAGACCAGTCTTACTCATTAGCATCATGCAGTTTAAAGAAAACTTCATGTACCTGTACATAGAATCTAAAATGTGTGTTCCAGAACTAAACAGACAGCAAGATGCCAAGCCTAGAAAATCAAGTTTACTTCTTACACTCCTGGCATCTGAAAATACTGAAATTCTGAACTGACAAAAATCTGTTTCCTTCTATGGGCAGTAATGCTTCCAAGTTAACTGTCAACACAACAGGAGCAAGGGAGCAATTCTTCTCTCCTTCCAGTAAGCATGAATACTTACACTTCTTCTTCTGGATAGCTGTGATTCAGACAGAAGGAGAGGTAAGAAACTGTCTGTGGGAACTCATCTCTCAGAAGAAGAGGTAGTTCTCTAGGAGACTCAAAGAACATAAATATCTATCTCTGGTAAAGAAAGAACATTGTCTCAGTGGAGGATAGAGGGGGATCAATAATTTTGCTTAGTTTAAGGAATTTGACATATTGATGGGAAGAAATCAGGCCTAACCTACCTGCTTCCTAACTTTGCAAGCTTGTTACAGAATGCCAAGCTTAATGCCAATGAAGAGTTGCAGCACAGCAGGCAGGCTGAATGAACTTGGCTACTAAAGCACTTTGTCTTCTACAGCACCAAACAGGTGCTTTGGAATTTTAGGAGGATACTCTGGCTCTTTCTTGCTGTAGAGACAGTCGCTGGCTTCGAAAATGAATCTGGTTAATCTGGAATTGCTGTGTCATCCACAGAAGAGTTGCAGTTACTTACCCCTAGGAGTTGCACTTCTGGTTCCTCTCCATACTCACTAGGCTGAACAGATAAAACACAAAGCAACATGAATTATTGTGTCATAAAAAAGGGGTGGTTGTGGGGACGAGGACACTTTCTCAAGCTCAGGTTTTATGCTGGTGTTCAAAACAACTTGCTCTTCTTGCCCAGGAGGCTGCTTTAGTGCCTTTGTGAACATAACAGGTTCTCCGGCTAAAAATAGCAAAATTCTGTGTGTTATTTTGAGATACTGTAATTGCTGTGGTGAATGTGCTCTTTGCCTTTTTTCCCTTAGTTGCTTTAGGGTCAAAACCTCTCCTCTGTGACTGCACAGGTGTATACTTGCTGACTGTCATATCATACTTCAGAGAAAAGAGCAGAAACTGGATCTGTAACCACCACCTTGACTGACCTGCCAGACATGGCATTGTCTGGTTCCATTTCTGCGTTTGTCACTGGGGAGTTCTCTGTAGGGACCAGCTCCCAGTAAGCCTTCTGTCAGGCTCTTCTGGATGCAATTATTCTTTGATTTACTTTTGAACATGTGGTCTTCACTCCCCTTTTTCTACATTTCAAATTACACTTTTCCAGAGCCTGTATTTACAACTTTTTCAGAGGAAATAATAAGTGTCTTTTTAGGTTTGATTTATTAGAAAGTTCCATAAGGAAATTATCCCACAACACAGAGTACATTTTCCTTTTGCAAGGAAAATGTAGAGAATGGCAAATGAAGCTCAAATTCTCCCATGAACTAAAGTAACTCTAAACTATTTAACAAAGGAGTGCAGGCCTAGTAGTATGTCCACTAATGGCAGTAGCAAAGCTCCTATTTACAGCACTTCACTGGCACAGGAAACACACCCCAGTCTTTCATTATTAGTTCTGGAGCTGGCAATCTGTTGTAATTCTGATGTTACTAACATTAGTTATTAAATATCTTTGTGTTCTGTCCAAAAAATTTACATATATATATGCTTAACACAAAGGAAACAGTTCTATTTATTTTCTGATTATTGTATACAGAACATACAGAAAGGAGAGCCAAGGTGGTTAACTATTTTTTATATAGATTTTATTTTAATAGTTTTTAATTTCTTTTTAATTACCAATATTCTTTCATCAGTAGTCAAAGGTTTGAATGACAATATATAGAACCATCCAGTATTGACAGATATACGTATATTCACATATATGCTATGCAATAATCAGCCTATGATGTCAAACACATCTTACACAAGCAATTCACATTTTTGTGAACTGAGACTCTTTGAAATCTTTAATGCTTTGAAGATTTTTGTGCCATCTTCATGTTATTAGTGGACAAATAGTAGCAGCCATAAATCTTACTAATTTAGAGTACGTTTAAATGTATTTTTTTTCTTGTCCCAGTGGGAAGAGATTCACCTTCACTGTCTGGATGCATTAAGACTTCAACTGACTTTTAGGGATGATCTCGAGCAAGGGATATGTTTGAGCCCCAGCTCCTGCTAAAGAGAAGGCAGTCAGGAGACACATTCCCAGTACCCTTGCTCCTCTTATCCTTTATGGAAGACGATTAAGGGTGAAGGCCAAATTTTAATCTACCACCCACATTTCTCCTCCCGCTGAATACAACCTCCTCCCTGCCCTCCTTTGCCTCTCTTTTTGTTTTGAAGGGGTACTTCTGAGTGTAACAGAGCTCAAATCTGACAAGTTGTAATTATTTAGATAAATGGTCTAACTTTAGGCAAAAAGATGAATGCCAAAAATTACATGCCAAGTCAGCTAGCAAAGAAAGAACAAGTATTGTGAGTTTGTTTGGTCTTCAACAGTGCTTTACAGTTCTACTTCTAGACCAGCTGAGCTGCATAAACATTTCAGGTTCAAAATAGACAACTTGAATGGAAACATGCTATTTGCAGAACGAGCCATTTTTTAACTATTAGATATAAAATAATGAAAATTAAATTTAGTGCTTCAGGTATGCGTTAACTAGAAAATTCAGCCCACAAGACAATTCTGAACAACTTTGTAAAATTAACTGTTCCCTAAGAGGCCTTAGTACTTCCCAGCTCCGAGCCACACTATCCTCAAAGCAGTATCAGGGATGCCACCTCAGCCATCACAAGTCACCAGCACAACACACAGACTCCATGAGATGAAAGCCTGATATAATTTATTAGAAGGACCCCAATTTTTAAATGACACTGAAAAGATTTTCAAATTGAATTTTCAAGTTCAAGTTCCCATGAAAGCTGAATGGTCACAGCTATAGTAAACAACACAGGTGGAACCACATGGTAACTTACACACATAAAAAATAACTCACTATTACTTAGCATCTTTTTATTGGAGTACAGCACAGACACTCTCCCTGAAACAATATCTTCAAAACATTTAAGAACATAGCTGTCAAAAACATTAAATACATACATTAAAAAAAATCTAAACCACAAATATTTAACAATCTAAGATATATTCACAATGTAATTTCTTCATCATCTACAGTACTTATCTCAAGTACGGTAAGAGGATGCAAGTCTGAAAATATATGTATTTTAAGCTACCACAGAGCATAGAAAATACACGAAAATATCCACTAACATTTGGCACAATAGAAATATTGTACCCCAAGACAGAAAACAAGTGTAGTCTTTTGTGTGCCACAGATCATTCTTCATCACAAACTGTGACGTTACATCAGAGAGCTGTTGCTCATGGAACAGCAGCTCTGGTGTGAGTCGGGAAAAACATGCTCAAAGCTTGTGAGCAGGGACACAGTGCTCTGTGAGAAGGCATGTTTAGGTACTTAGAAGTTTAATTTAGTTGGATATGAAACAATGTAATGTTTTCCTGTTGTTAAACATTGCCATCTGTATCTCTGGCACACAAATTAAAAAAAGAAGGGTGTGACCATTAAAAGTACGTGTCCTGAGATTTCCTTCTTCAGGGGGCAAAGAGGTTAAAATGGAAAAGCTGATCTGTATATAAATCAGGAACACATGTGGTAATGAGAACAAACAGCAGCCAACAGGCAGGCGGGGAGGACTTCTCCAGACAGACACAAAATGAGACGGACAAAATACCATCTACTGGAAAAGGGAAGGAAGCAAGTGATTTTCATTTTGAAATTGGTAAGTTTAACTAATTCTATTAGTCTTCAAGGTTATGTAAGGACTCATAATTAACTCTGAGTTTCAAAACTTGGTTTCACAGAAAAGTTGTCTGTCCAGTACTGCAGAGCAGCATTACTTTAGTGTTAATATTGGTTTCTATCTGTACAAAATCAGAGGTGATCTTAATACCAGTAACAAGATCTATGTGTTTGGGTTACTGAGTGAAATAACAAAACAGTGTAGACACACTAGACTTCCTCCTAAAGTTATGAAATGTTTGTGTCTGCAGCCTACCTACTGGAAGTAGATACCAACAGCCAGTCCCCTTCCCAGGCTTAAATAGTTGCTTGATTTCTTTGGAGATAAACAGAATATTTGACATACTAAGTTACAGTTCATTTAAAGCTAAGAAATATATCACAGTTGTGAATAATAATCCATTTGATACACCAGTGGCAGGCCCCCAAAATATTAAGCCGATCAAAATAAGTCTTGATCTTCCCTTTAAGACTTATTCCTCGATAGAGGCAGAGGAAATACAGAAAACATTATGGATCACAAAGCACTGAATTTTCAAGGGTAAAGTCATACCAAAATCTTGATAAATTATCATTGATGTCGTAGGTGAGCAATCGGTCAGGAACGTCACTGTGGGTGCCCTGCACTGCTAACACATGTGGTGCCAGGGCAAAGGGTACGTCGCTCAGCAGGTCTGACATGAAAGGGCTGCTTTCCAAATTTTGACTCCTTTGATTTCCCGCCTCTGCACTTGGTACAGTCAACTGCGATCTCTAAAGAGAACAGAAGAACAGACATTTAGACACTACAAATCAGGCAACTACGGCTTTGTACTTAGAACCACAACGACCTACTAATAAAGGGAAACAAAACCAACAAAAAATAAACGCACATTCAGAGTTCAGTTCAGGTAGATCTAAAATAGCAGTTCTCAACACACATTGGTATACTTCTTTGGCTCAGGTTGACCTGATTTAAGGCTAAACCAACAATAGGTCTTTTGGAATGATTACTGAGGTATCTCCACCTAATGTTACTCTGCATTTATGAAACCCATATGGCTGGTGGACTTTTTGTCAGTATGTTCAGTATTGTTTAGGGGAAATCACTTCATATAATTCCTTTCATAAATGATGAAGCTCCATCTTTTGTTCGCCCTGTGCCTTTTCAGAAGTTGTCCAACACAGGCATGACTTTCATGATAAAAACACTCCTATCCCAGTTATTTCAGAATATTAATGATGTTGCTTTCCAATCTGAAATAGAATTGCACAACTGGCTGTCCATTATATGGCAATGCATTGCCAAGTATGTTCTTTACAGAAAAATACAGCTGAAACTTCAAAAGAACCCAACAGCAACCCCTGAACCAAAACCAACAATGAAATCAAGAAATCTGCCATACAGAAGAAATCAACACAATTTACAGAAAATGCCAGCTGATCAGACGCTGGACCCAATAGACTTGTAAGCTTTGATACTGACCTGCCAATAGGACCTTATTATGTGTTTATCCTAAAACTTTTACCATTTTAAAAACACAGAAAAGACTATTTACTCTGCCTCTAGAAATCAAATTTAATTTGGTTTACTATTTATAGCAATACAATGCTAAACAAAGTCATAGCTCTCACATCAGGCACCTATAATATCATTCCTGACCAATAACAGGCTCTGAGCAACTTGATCTAGGGAAAGGTGTCCCTGACCACAGCAGGGGGGCTGGAACTAGATGATCTTTAAGATCCCTTTCAATCCAAACAATTCTATGATTCTTTGAGCTCTAGAAGTAAGATGTTTGTTATAAGGATTTACATTTGATACCAGCAAACACACAGAAATATTTAGTAATCTGTTCAAACGTACTTAACAAGTCATGTCAGAGCCACAAACACAGAAATTAATTTTTTTTGCAGTCCTGTTTTCTTCCTTTCAACCTACCACTCTTGAAACACAGAAAAATCCAAAGGTTTTACTTTATTAGGGAAGGGAGAGCAGCGAAAGCTTTAAACACTAATTTGGTGTTCAGCAGATCACAAGAGTTAAACAGATCTAGTTGTATGGAGGTTACTTTCATCCTAAATTATTCCATGATTTTTAGGGGAGTGCTGCTCAACATCTGACCTATGCTAGAGTTGAATGTCACAGAAGGACAGTTTGGGTGGTAGGATGGCAATGGGTACTGTGTTTTCTAGCCTGGAGTATGTAGCACAGCTAAACCTTTAGCCAGGGAAAAGACGCTCCATCTCCTTCCCAAAGGAAGGGCTGGACATGACTTGAACATAACCTGAGTACTAGTCATTCCTTACACAACCCAAGAGTTCATCTAGTAGGACAGATAAACCAACACTAAACCTTCTATTAACCTGCCAACAATGAAACAGATACTCTTGCCAATCTAAGCTTGTTCACAGCCAGTACTTATCTTGGGTGATGGAGGAAGCACACTCCTCCACAAGGTGCTGGGACAGAAGTGGTTAGTGGTGCTGCACACTCTGAACTCATTTGGAATCTTTTGTTCATACTTGCAATGATTTGAAACCGAAAGCATAAGATAAACTTCCCAAGACCTATCACTATGATATTACAGGATAATAACGTGAAATTTCTGAAGGTTAAGAAGTTTATTAAAAGGAATGACTGCTACATGGCTGCTACTAACCTTACTGGGTATGATCCAAGACAAAGAGGAGCGACATTCTCTAATGCTACGTCTGCACTACATAATTCCTACAGCTACAGTTTACAGATGTTTCTGCTTGTTCTTTGTTTCCCCTTGCTTTCCTTTTCTCAGTTCTCTATTCTTAGGAGTAGCTAACAGCTCTTCATAAAGCTACATGCAACAGCAGAGGCAAGAGTTGATAAAGAAGATTTCTTTTGGCTTTCCTTACTGATTCTGGTATCTTTAGTGGGCAGGGAAAATAGGAAGGCTAGCAGGGAAGTCAGGAAGACAGCCTGCATAGTTCTACTACTCCAGCTTTTGAAGCTGTGAGCAAAAAAACCACGGGCAATAGCACCATAAATCTGTAAGTTCAGGAAAAACCCCAAAATCTCTTGTACTTTTCTAATGAGCCCAGTTATCTCCAAGATGAAGATAAGCAGCTTTTACATTAAAAGAGATATTAGCTTCTATAGCTGCTCATTGATAACACTTAGAAGGAAGTCTTCCTTCTTGTCTGGGCCAAATAGGCTCAAGGTATGCAACACAACGAAATTCACAAATAGCTTCCACTATAGACATACTCTATTGCAAAGAGCACTGCCAAACACACAGAACATTTATTTATGTTAATGATATTTATCTGAAAGAACACCCCACAACATTTCAAATAAGTATTTAAATTTGTAGCTACTGTAAACTTAAAAACTTCCCTTAATTTCCACTCTGCATGAATTTGTCACATTCCCTCTTGAAAGAAATAACCCGTGGATCATTTATTGAGGTGCTGGTATTTGCCTGTATTACATCATTCCCATATTCTGAGGGGGAGCCAGAAAGCCCCAAAGGAAAAACAGAGTTACATCGAGGAATCAATTAAACAAGACCTTCAAAGACCCTTCTGCCTTCATTCATTCCCGCATTCCAGGGAAACATGATCCCTCACTCACTGTCCTCTCTATTCCCATCACTCACATGATAATCAGAATTCCCTAGAATCTAATGTTTATTTTGATTGGCAAATTATACTTTTATGATATATCTTAATTGTCCCACAAGCCAGATGAACACGATTTACAATGAGAATTAAGACTATCACGTGGTAAAACTAATTTCAAAGAGAGAAAAAAGAATCAGAGAGAGCACAAAGCATCTTGCATCTTCTTTTTTCTTTTAGAAACCTTACTTTTGTTAGAATGGTGCCAAATGGGCAGCCCTAGAAATTAAAATCCTTTCTGTACACAGCAGATACATATATTGACAGTGATAGAGATTTTCTTATTCCCAAGTCCCACTCCATATTTGAAAGCAAGACTGCAGTAAGGAAGGATGAATTACATTAGAATTATTTTACTGTTAAAGTATCATTTTACCACACTCAATCTCTGCTTACTATCAGTGAGGTTCTTAATAGCCTAGATAGATTCTGATACTATTTCAATAGTATCATAAACAAAGCCTGAAATGGCTGAAGCCAACATTGTACACATAAGTCAAGAACAAAGAAAAGTGTCAGTATAACAAATGCCATAATCTGATCTTAGATCCAATGGTCTTTGAGTGTCACTTTACCCAACTCCTCATGAGAAGGTCTTGGACCCAATATGACAAGATCAGTTTACTGCAAAAATGGAAAAGGAGTCGAGATTTCCTATTTCAGTTTCACACATAAACCACTACCATCTCTCCCATGAAAAATGCTATTTTTCATTATCTTAAAAAGTTCACATTCACTTTTTAATTTTTAACAAGTCACATTCTATATTACTTTCACTGGACTGATATCCCAACAGATCATGCAATGGGAAAAATACAAAACCTAGGAAGACGATCTGTTAGTTCAGTGTGAAAAACCCAAACCTGGGTTAACCAAGGTTAACCTTGAAAGTAACTGAAAATAGGTTCCAGCAAACTTGTTGCATTTTCAGTTTAACTCCTTGAATATTGTGGAGCCCCTCCCTTTATCTAGTACACAGTGTGTCATGTGTTACAGCATATATTATCTAATCTATTAGGCATCTATATACAAAGAAAAGAGTTTCAGCTCTGAAGAATTCAGGTTTCAAGAAGTAATTTTTCAGTTCTGCCTAGTGCAGTCATTACAGGCAGTAATGACTCTTTAGCCCTTGGCTATGCAGAGCTACTTGTGAGCACTCCTGCAGAGATATTTAGATATTGGCTTCATGTGCAAGGTTCTACCAAACAAGACATATTTTTGTGCTTCCAAACCAGAAAGATATCCTTTAAATGAGCTAAGACATTTTTCATTCATATGCTGGAGAAGCCACAGGAGTGAAAAGACCTTGATGAAACAGACTTTCATAGCACCTGTGGTAACGTAACAAAGAACTGGACGCTCCAAGAGAGAACATCGGTCAGCCCCCGGTGCCGAGGTCACCCAAGATGCTTCCAATGCAAACACCAGCACAAAGCAATGTGATGCAACCAAAGTTAAGGTTATGAAATGGCTTATGCTTTCCTGCATGCATTCTTCAAGCATATATAGAACTGCAAGACTTAGAGAATTTGATATCCCACATCAGTCACACTGGTTTCTACTTAAATGTCTAACTTACTTATCCAGAATACAATCCATTCACAGCATATTATCTGGACATTAGCTAAACTAAGCACTGCCAAATGGTATGACACACAATCCTGTTATAAGAAATATTAATTGAATGGACCAAGAAGACCCACTGATTTACGTTTCACCCAACACCAGGGAGTTAAAAGAAACAGTTAAAATTTCATAAGGTATGTCAATAAAATTTAATTCAAGTAAGCAAGGTGTCTTCTTCATTCCTGGTTTACAATCCAAATGAACAGGGATAAAAGAAATGCTATGCAAATATATATGGTAGCTGGCCACCAGATATAAATTGCAGTCTGGCAGCAAGGGTGTTAGATGTTA
The DNA here is from genome assembly GCA_035583135.1 of Lophotriccus pileatus. Lineage (NCBI taxonomy): Eukaryota > Metazoa > Chordata > Aves > Passeriformes > Tyrannidae > Lophotriccus > Lophotriccus pileatus. The sequence goes on along the minus strand of JAWWES010000081.1, from coordinate 25,016,894 downwards.
TTCTGAAACTAACAAAGTACAAAATCATCCTCTAAAGGAAGTTATTCCTTTTTGCTCTTTTTCAAAAGATGTTTCTCATCTTCCTTTAAAAAACATCTAATTTACTGCACGTCTTTGTATTAACCATAAAGTCTGCGAAGAGTCTTGTAAAGATGAAAAAAGCACAGTTTTACAATGTACTGAGAAGCTCTAAAGGAGAATCAAAGATCAGTGCTAGCATTATTATCATCCAAACAACTGAACAAGGTTTTCTATGGAAAAGTGATTAATTAAAAAAAAAAATGTGTACTTTCTGTAAAAAAGAGTGGTCTTTTTACCAGAAACAGACCGATTTTTCTTTAAAAAAGAGCCTTGAGAAACAAACAGTACCTTCAGTCCTCCAGAATATTTAGTAAATATCCAGCAATATCATAATTATGACAGAGATCTGCCATGCTACTGGTGACATAGAAGAATTATGCTTATTTCAGGCCATTTCATGGTATTACCCGAAATATTGTATCATACGGTATCTCAGAATTTATTTAGCATTCTGCTGTAATTTTCTGATGTATCTAAAAATGGAAATTGTCTTATGGGATTGTTCTTCCAACTGTGTTTCAGTTGATGTTTTTTAGGGTATTCACTGGACCTTCTTAGAAAATCTGTAAGAATTCCAGAGTATCTCCACTGATGACAATGATTCACTTTCCTAATAAGAACAGTAATGGCAAAGATGAACAGAGGGGAAAAGCAAAACGACTCACAAGGTTTGTATTCAAAAATTTAAGCTAAGAGAAGAGAATCACAGAACCATTTAGATTGGAAAAGACCTACAAGAGCATCGAGTCCAGCCTTTGACTGTTCACCACATTGTCAACTAGATCATGGCAATAAAGTGCCACGTCCAATCATCTCCTGAAAACCTCCACAGACAGTGACTCCATTACCTCCCTGAGCAGTCCATTCCAACGTCTAATCACCCTTTCCATGAAAAAATTCTTTCTGATGTCCAAATAGAATCAATAAAACCTTGCTGGGGGTGGTCAAAGTGCATGACATGATAGGTTCTAAGTGCCACAAAAACACCCAGCCCAAAACATTAGCAGTAAAACACTCCAAGACACTAATATGTATGTGACCTACATCCTTACCAAACTGTAAGGAGGGAACAAAACCACCTTGACAAGCACAATACAGGTGCCCCTGAGATGGTTCAGAAAGTCACATGTGAATAATGAGAGCTGCTATTCTGTTGAGGCTCATTCAAAAGTTTAGTCAGCATCTCCTCCAGGGACTCAAGAAGAAAGTTATTTCTATCTAGGAGAGCAAAATTAGATGTGAGAAGTGCTGGAGATCTCGGAGTAGATTGTTGCTATATCCAAATGCTTTCCAGTCCCTTGCTTGCTTTCCTAACAGAAATGCAATCGCTGGGATTGTTATACTGGCCAAAGACTGGTGTTGTCAGGGATTGCAATCGAGCAGACTTACAGACCAAAAGCTTCAGTCTAAGACTGAGTCCTTGGAGAGGCTTTTAGAAGCAAAGAATGGTTATGGAAACCAGCAATCAGCTTTCCCATTTGCTTTAGGCTCTTGTTTCCAAGCCTCTTATGCCTCTCATTCTGTAATACGGCAGTGATCTGTCTTTCTTAAAGAGCTCTTGCTACCTGTACAAATTTATTTTATTGCTGTTCAGAGCAAAACAGAATCAGATTTTAAAATACGCATTTAAGAATGTTTTTACTGATTTGTGACATACATTTTAGACATTTTTCTTTCTCCTCTAAAGCATGCTTTTCAGCTCTTTGTTACATTAGAATGGTATCAAGGTCAGGTTAATGTTACTGAAATCTTAAAGAAAAAAATTCTAAAGAAATGATGGAAAGTATTTCTGACTTTCTACAGTTTTTTGTTATTACAGCAAAGTTCCTGACAGAGTATGCTGACCTGCAAAGAACAGTAGTGGAATCTTTGCTAAACCACACTTTAAGTATCAATAATGATGTATATTTGTACATCCTTATTGGCAATAAAGCAATTAGAAAAGTGTAATTATAGGAACAATTCTATAATTTGAATGTAGAATAAACTTTCTGTAGTTACTATGTGCTTCTTGCCCTCTCAAACAGCTATAAAACTGTTACTTTCTGCAGAGCGTAAGAACTGTGAGGTTACTGGATACTCTGAATGTTCCACGGTTAAAGTGTGTTAGTTAAATAATCCTAGAGATGCCTGTGAGTTTTATTTATGAACTTATAGAACATAATTCTACCCTGGAAAGTATTCTTAAGTACCACAAAAGAATATCTTCATATCTAATGTCTAAACCAACTATCTCATTTGTTCATCCTAGAAGAAAAACACTGGGGTTTTTTTGTTAACTATTTTGTAATCTCAAGCCAGTACAAGATGAAGGTTCTATTTTTACTCAATTTCCTATAGTAACAATTTGGCACAGGAAATATGGGGGGGGGGGGGGCGGGCTAGTGATTTAGCAAATTTAGCAAATATATTGAACTTAATATAACCAAAATTGTATAATGATATTTTTATTTCAAATTCATACTTTTACTCCTTTATTCCTAACTCCTATTATTTATTTAATTCAATAATTGTTTGAAGACAGAGAACCAGAACATCTCAAATGTGGGCATCTGTAACAAGAAACTATAAAACTATAAACAAACACGGATAAGATGCAACATGAAAAAAAGAGTGCAAACCTAGGAGAAAGCAGAAATAAAGAAGCAGAAAAGGATTCTAAATCTTTATTAAAAATGCTGTCTTAATTTCTCACCATTAACTAAAGTAATTATGCTCTTATCTTTTCTTCTATCCCAACCAATTTCAGCACTTTTGAGTATGATAATTGAAAAGCTGTATCACCATTTCTGCCCCACCAGTAACAGGGTTCCTCTTCTTGCTGCCTCTCTATCCCTCTCCGGAGGCCCCTGAGCTTTAGGGCACTGTCTTTACAGGTGAATTTTGGACAACAATCCCCTCTGCAACATGAATATTGTGATAAGAATTATCTTAGAAGAAAGGGAGAGGTGCGGGTTCAGTAAGGAACAGTGTAGTTCCTCTGTTCCTTCAAAGTACTATGCAAGCTATTCATAGCAAATATCTCATACATTATAATAAGTAACATGAACAATATTCAGCACATTGTGCTTCTGCCAGTGCCAAGAAATGGTACTAACTAGGCCAGATTTCTTTTTCTTTTTTTTCTGTAGCACGTATGCTGGAAGATTAAAAAGTTCATGAAAATTACTCTAGTGAGTGAACTGCAAGCCAGAAGAATTGTAATTGAAAAGCAGGCAGCTCTAGCCATCCAGAAGTGCATTCCACACCACCAAAATCAGAAGTGAAGGACAAGTCAATATATTGCAAAATGAACAGACAAGTCCAATAAATGCTGATAATGGATTTGTTTTGTAACATCACTGTCATCCAGACGCAAAAAAGTACTTATATTTATTTTGCTGCTGCCTTCACAGTGTACTACAAAACTCAGGTGACTGAGTTTCAGTATAGCCAGAGAATATACTAGGAAATTAATTTAACATAAAGTTTTAATTGCATATTGAAATAAACAGTATTTAAATAATGTTTTAATTTAGCAGCTACATTTGGTTGATGTAGTTAGTGACAACAAGATTTGAGACTGTCTCTACTGCTTCAAGCAAAAAATATCCTGAAGACTTTTTGGGAAGCTGATGTCCTGAATAACATGAGCTTAGACAGACTGGGTCTCTGCATCCATGTCTCTCTACCTCTTGTTCCCAACCTCTGCTACTGTAGAAGCTCCAACGGGGTAACCTGCTATGGCAGGTCAAAGATGACAACTTCTCTGAGATGGTAGATGCCTATGAAGCAGAAACTCTAAAATGAGTGTTAATGTGGCATTCTCTCATTGTTCTACTAAGTGTATGAAAATTCAAGTATTTGAATGTGAAAGAAAGCTGTCTACCAAAAAAAAAGAACTTAGACAATTAAACACAGAATAGTAAGAAAATATCTAGTAAATATGGTTTCACACAAAAATAGAGTCAATATATTTTTCAGCAAATTAGAACAATAGGCAAAAGTGTAAACTAGAATTTCTTTTTTATTAGGAAAAAAGGAAATCTGGAAATCTCTCCTTGAGTAACTGAAGCAGTCAGTAACATCAGTGAAATGTCTCCCTAGAATGTCAATATCAGTGACAGGAAAAAGACAGAGGAATAACAATTTCCATCAGAGGAAGGGAAAAGGAAATTATCTTGGATTTGGTTTTCAGAAAAGAGTATAAGCAGAGTGAACAAAAAAAGAATTACCAGTCTGAACCCAGGTGAAGCTGCCTAGAACACCACCTGGGAACAGCATCGTCAGCCATTTCAGGAGTTTTGTTAAGTAACTAAACCCCTGGATCTTCCTAACAGTCTCTCTCCTCAGTCTTGAAGAATATAAATGGACTAACACAGATGTGTGAATAAAAATTGCTGTACTAAGTGATATGTTCTGAGGTTTTTACTGTGCTGCTTAAATGGCAAGCATGTGGCAAGACTAGTAGTATGTTCCATTTACAAATTTAAAAATATTCTAATCCCAGAAAAGTGAATTAGGCAAGTATCTCCTAACACAACTTTCCACCTGCTCTCTCCATAGAGATTCGAGTCAGTAAGGAAAAAGAAGGATGGATATTTGACTTTCATTTACTCCATACACAGTCTGTAGCTGGAGCACTTGTCAACACCACCTTCAGTAAACAGGTTACCAGGAGCCAGAGTTTGTAAAGCTTCAGTCTGCAAACAGCAACGAGACTGAGCTGTCCTTAGCACTTACTGCTCAGGCTTTTGACATCCAGGAATAAAAGTGTGAGGACTCTTAAAGCAGTGAAGGGCAAAATAATTAATTAAGTAAATAAAAGGAAACAAATATTGGTCATTTCTTTCAAATAAGGTGGCCTCTTTGACCCTCCTGGCTCTCTATGGATGGAAAATAATTGGACCACAATGAAGAGGAAGAAGGGTACTTTTTGTTTTTATCAAGCAGGACTACTAATCACATTACAACACTAGAAACATATTCTTAAAATTTGTAACACTGCAGATGCAAAGAAAAGAAAATTGTAACCAATAAACTTACATTTTATCTTGTCTTTTTAAAAAGTGCTTTCGAACAAAATTTGACCGTGTGCTTCCCAATGCACAGTCTTTCACAGGGAGGATAAGAGTTGTGAAGTTCTGGTTTGGTTCTTATAAGGCAAAAATTACATCAATAGTCCATTGTGGTGAAAGGATCAAACCACACTGATGGAAAGTACAGAGAAACGTATTCCTGTCTTATCAATATTAGCATTCTGACCTGAAATGGGGCAGTTTTCATGTCATGCTTCCTTTCCATTAAAATGGACTGCCCACTGCTGTTTGTGGTGAGTTTTGCTTTCGGTTATTCTTTTTACCCTGGAAGTGGCAGTGCAACTAACCTAAAGACCTTGTTATTTTCCTTACTTGGTTTTTAGAGTAATTATTAATAAGTCACCCTACACTACGGTCTTTCGCCCACCATTTTACGCTAATGCATCACGTTGCAAATATCACTGCACCATCAGGCTGTATTCGCACACAATCTCATCAAGTGATGCATGATCTACATTGCATTTTAGATCAATTTTAATATTTGGAAAGCCCAGAAGGGTTGCTCTGAGAGGCAGGATGACTGACCGATCAATGTGTTGACAGCAGCAAAGTGAACCAGCATTACTGGCTTTTAGTCTAACCACATGTATTTGGGCAAGAGATACACAAGAATCAGTAGTTTTATCTGGGGATTAAGCTAGTCAGAATATCCCAAAATTGAGGAAGATTAAAAAATGTGATGGGAACATCTGGGCACCCAGTTTGAGCATCTCCTGCTACAAATAACCAACCAGTGTAACTGAACAAGCACTCAGTTAAGTCAAGCGTATAGTGAGTGCCTGCCCAAACTAAATAGGGAGGTATGCAAATTGTACTTCTGGACACATGTGCCTTGATCACCATTTCGTGTTTAAGTTCCTTTACCAAAGCCTAGCTCTCAGTGTAAAGAGGCTGAAAATCAGGCCAATTATACTACTTTATAAACTTATTACATGTGGGTACATACATTGCTATTTATAGACACTAAATTATGAAAATATACCATGCTTGCGTGTCTGTTGCTCTTTCCCCACAGGATGTGACTTTTGTCTTCTGTTGCTCAAACCTCACAAATTGTACAAACTGGCTTCAGCATTGACTCCAGACTCCACAGGCAGGGCTGTGGGAGGGGTGGATGCTCCAATCCATTTATTGTGTCTACATGTATTTGCTGGACAGACAGAACATTCATGTCCCACCTTAAAAGACTCTAAGGCTTCAGTAATTCTTATAATGAAATCTCAACTGAAGTTAAACAAAGCATTTAAGAGTATTTCACACTTGCAAAGTGCTATAGGAAAGTATAGTACATAGACAAGCAAGACAGCACTGCATTATTTTTTTGAAAATGAACTGTTTTCTAAGTTCAGAGAGGAAGCTGGTGACAACCACATCAATTCACATCTCCCAATTCTCATTCAAGTTCCCTGTATCTAAAAATATGATGTTTTCCTTTAAGAAAAAGACAATGGGCATAGCATACTTGATGCTACTGTCATTGCTAAGTATCTGAAATAACCCCAGCTGTGTGTCATGTTACATAGATAACAAGCCTAAATATTCACTTCAGAATTGAGAAAAACCCTAAAAAATTATAGTCTTACAAGACACCCCCAGGTCTGGGTCAATAGATCGCAAAAATTAGAGTTTATAAAATGCTGTTTGTGAGGCCACTGCAACTAATCCTTTGTGACACGAGAAGGAGACTTTCTCAGGGATCATCACGTTGCTTAAATTTTACATGTGTATGTACCCATACCTAATATTTTTATACATAGCATGAACATAAACTCTGCCTTCCCTCCCATGTTGCCCACTGTTGAGGCCAGACAGAAGTCCACTGGTCCGTATGTTCTGGGGATCTTCCTATTATGAAAAGGCCTCTTAAATATTTTGGTCAATTATCAAACAAATAGCCATATGAACATTACAATATCATGAAGCTTTATAAAGTAAACATGCTATTGCATAGTGATAGTTGTAACATGTGTTCTTTTTTTTAGCTGAATGGGCTATTTACCTTCATTCTCAATAAGAGCACAACCATATACTGTGCCTTTCTTATCCTATGGCAGCTCTACTTTGTACTTAATTTCCATCCGTGGCTGCACATGGATCCTCCCAAAAACTGCCAGCTATTTACTGCATGTACAAAGGATGAAGGAAGCTAAGAAATATGAAAGATCATGTCCACTGCAGCTGCCTACACTAAACACAAATCATCCTTCTTCAAAGTAACGTTAGTTAAGTAAAACATAAGATCTTTCTTCTGATGGTACCAGCATTCAGAGAAAAGTACATGCTTGATGACTTGCTGCAGACAGTCTTATTCCAGTCCCTAAGAGTAGATAATTTCATTAAGTGATTATTGCTTTACATATGCAATTAAGAAGAGACAAAATATGTACCAACATGCTTTAAGAGCTTTATATGTAAAAAAGATCTTAGAGTTAATATGACATATGACAAGCAATTAATCTAACCAAGCCATGACTAGAATCCTACCTTATGAGAGCATTAAAAAAAAAAAAGCTGAACTAAGCAGCAACATTTTTGATAGACACTGTTTTTTGTTAAAAAGAGAGCAAACTAATCACAAACAATGTGGTCACAGTAATTTTGAAATACAAACCACTTTCTTTAAAGTAAATGTAGGGAATTTAAATTCATGCAACAAAACTGGCCCAGAACACCCCTTTTGAGAGTTTAAATATGGGACTCCCTGAACCATAACCTAAGGATTGAGTGACTGAGCAGAGATTGGATCAGTAATACCTCCTTTTCCAGTAACTTATAAAAATAATCCAGATACCCAATCTTTAGTAAAAACCAGGCAATAATAGCTCTGATAGAACCAACTAATTTTAATAATAATAATAATAATAATTTTAAAAGTAGAAACAAGATAACATTAATATATTCATGCCCTGAATTATACCAGCTGGTCTGCTCTAAAAATGATATCTTAAAGGTCTATCAAATTCAGCAACACTTGTTACTTTCACTAGAAAGGTAAAAAAAATTAAATTATTTTTCCCCTACTCTGTACATTCACAACTCCCATTATCTCTTCCTTGATATTTTATATCTCATAGTGTTTCTGTCTTTTCAACTGAATCATATGTCCCCTGACCAGATGTCTAGGAAAATATTATTTACCTCCATTTAGAATCCTTATATAGCAGCTTTACAAAGGATGACTTTAATGAGGAGGATATCTGCCAATTCAGACACAAAAATATTTCTTCTAATTTATTTAGATTCTTGCCCAAAATGGTGCACAACATTATTGATATGCAGAAAACCATAGATAATTTTAAATTTAATTCAGGAAACATGGGCTTTCTATCTGCTTTGTTCTCAGCTTCCAGTAGCAAATTATGAAAAGAAAGGGCACAAGAACCGTAACACAACTAATACAATTCATAAAGAAAACTAAGTCCTAAGATGATAAGTATCACAGCAAGGTATATAATTAAGAGTGGCTATAACAACAACATATAAATTAGATAATTATGGATTAAGCAATCCCTTGGGGGATTCTCTCTTGCCCTAGAAAACGTATAACAAGCTCCTTAGATAGAAGGCAATGGCTTTTAAGTATCTGAGGGATACTTAGGACTACAAAGAAAAATAAAACAAAAAAAGAGAACACACAGCAAGATAAAAATCTTAATTTACAATCTAAAGATGGCTCTTGTTTCTCGTAGTTTATTTTAATACACTTAGTACTACAGTTTTCACCCATTAAATCTCTTGACATCTGTTGGCTAAAGAGAGCATGTCAGATTATCAAGAAGTGCAATATCAAGTGAACATGAGCTGCTTCTTAAGGTGACAGTAGGGAGATACAAAACACTGCAGTGATTACCAGAAATGTAATTTTTTTTGTTGTTGTGTCTTACATCAATGTAATAATCCCAGGTGTCCTGGACACCAGACATACAGTAATCTTCATAAATCCTAATTCACAGCTATACCATCTGTCAAAAATATTTTTTATGTCTCCTAATAGGTATGCTACATAATTGTATTCACAGTAGGGCAAAAATACATGGTCGCACTAATTTGCTTTACCAATGGAATAGCTCATTATCAAAAATAAACCCAGCACATTACTGGGGTTTCTAGCACTCTTCATATATCAAAACTAACCCTTCTATTCTGTTATTTTCTATAACCTCAAACTCCCAGTGAATGCAGAAAATAATTGAATTACCTGAAAATCATACTATAATAATGGAAAAATCATAAGCATAAAAAATAAAACCATAGTATCTCTTTCTATTATGATGGTGTTGCAGTTAAAATTAGAGGCTTTGTATTTTGCAGTCACAAAGAGACTAATTTAAGTTCTCGGCCCTGCAGAGCACTAACCCTTTTGGACCCAATCCAGAGAAGCACTTAAATGTGTGTATGACTTTTAGTTCATGAGCCTGAAGCAACTTCAGTGGGATCAGACATGCTTGATTAGGCCCAGAGCACTCATTACCCTGCTGGACAACACGTCCCTCTAGGACTGACTTGGCATCAGGAGATGACCCTCCCAAACTTCCGTCACTACTCATGGAGATGGAGACGCCATGAGCTTCTGCTCCCACTGTCTGAAGCAGAAGGTGAAATGTTTGGGCTAAAGTTGGACTTTGAGAACATCCTTCTTCCTTCAACAAGTTTCTAAATATCTGCAGTTCCTCTAACATGAATGAAATATTGAAACATTTAAAATTAATGCTGACTGCATGTATGGCAACTGTTACAAGAGGTTCTGTAACAAGTTACTAGTTCCAGCAAGATGTACATTAGTTTAAATTATCTGTACAAGATTACACATAAATACGTACCTGAAAATTCAGTAACTGTACAGCTAACAAATACAATAGTATCTAAGTAAATGAGAAATTCCAAAGATGATGGTAGTTACCAAAAACTACTCCAGAAAATATTTTCTTCAAAAAACCAAACTCAAACTTCATTTCCCTTTTGAATAAGGAAGTGATCCATGAACAAAGTATTATTTATTCTTCTTTAAATCACACTTCCAACAGCACTTTCCATGTTCCACAAAGTTTATATTTAATAAGTTGTTAAATAGTTCATATTTAAAAATAAAATTTCCAGCAATTGAAAGATGCGGTTGATTAACTAAACACGCTATTGTTCCGTCCTGCACTACAAATATCTGATGCTACTTTGCAGTCTAACAAGTATCTTATAACATACTGTTCTATGTTTATCAAGTATTTGTGTTTTAATGCTGACAAAGTTATTATTTAAATTCATGTTCTATGTCTCAATGATATATTGAATATATAATACAATGTTTTTCCAGTTTCTCTAAATTGGTACAGTTCTCCCACAAATTTATAAAAATATACTCACCACTGCAAATGGGAATATTGCTTTCCTAAAGGCCAGAATTATCCATTTAATTTCTATGATCCTTAGTTACTCTACTTCATTTGAGAACTTGAGAATTCCTTTAAGTAAATGTGAAGTCCAAAAACTACCTAGACTTAGTGCAAAAACATTTTCAGAGGAGGAGGAGAAAAAAAATATGTGTACATCATATGCAGAAAAGCCCTCTTCGGTAAACATGTATCAAATATTTAATAAAGCAAAGAAAAAGAAGTCCAGATTTACAGCCACATAGTAGTGAAACAGAAAGGAAACACACAATAAGGACAGTCTAATCATACTCACACATTCACAATGCACTACTTATAATGGTAGTATTGGAAATAAATGACTTACGTAAATGTGTGACATTTTCCATCACTGCTCATCCCACTAATGCTTCTATGCAACTCATTAACATTCTAGCTACAGTTTCACGCTTGCACAACCCAAGTATAAAAACAAGATACTCAGCAATACCATACAGCCCAGCCTTCTACTATTTCTTTTTCATATTGGTAGCAGTGGGCTTGATATTTATTGCCATCTAATCAGCAGCAGTGCTGCTTTTATGATAGATGACAAGGAAGATGGAAGATGAGAATATGGTGGCACCATCTCTTGCAGGACATTCGTGCTTCTTAAATGAGCTGCTACAGAAGTTTCATCATGTGTAGGAAAGGAAATAGTCTCCTACCTGTGGAGGTTGGTTATATGTTGGTCTGGTCTCCGGAAATGAAGTTTTATCCTTTGACTCTCTACTTTGATCATCAACCGTGTCACCTAGAGTAGTAAAAAAAAACCTATTAAATCACTAAAATCATTCATCTTTTATACAGAATAAGAAAAACTCTTCAGTCTTCCTAAAATCAAATTATGATTCCCTGAGAAAGGGGGAACTCTGTTGCCACATCTGTATTTTACAAATTTGAATGCAAGTAAAGAGAAAAACATTGAGAAGTGGTCTGCAAAACAAATCTGTGTCAATTATTTAAATTATTTAACTCCTTAAACAGTCTGGCACCAACAATTCTAAATGCAAGTGTTCAAGTTACTGTAGTTTAACTTCTTTGCTGGTTTTGGCTGTCCTGTTCCCTTTTCTCCAGAGGTTTAGTTAGAGCCAGTGCACCTGGCAGAAGCCTTTGGGAACAGCAGCCAGCCTCTGCCCATGCCCAGTTAGCCTGGAAAGCCAATGACACCCGGGTCCATGCATGTTTGCTCCACACTGTCATCGGTCCCCCAGGACTGACTGGTCACATTCCCCAAGCACAGTGCAATATTTGGTAAAGCATTTTATGGAAACAGGCAGTAATATCAGGTCATTGTGCCTGCTTTTCAATACCCAAGTATTATTCCTAACAGCATATGCTGAGAATCATCATCATCTTTGTCACAGGTCTTTAATGCCTATTAATTCCATTAATGTCTACACTTTACAAGACTTTTTCTGGAGTTGAAAAATGCTTCTCAGGAAACTAGTAATTTTCTGCATAATACTCCAAAGCACTTGAACTCACAGCTCTTAAAAAAGGAAAGGTGAGGGAGGGAACCAAAGGAGATGGGGCATCAGTCATTCTTCAATTCCACCCCCACTACTTGAAAAAACACAATTTTTAAGCACCTATAAGGCAATAAGATAAATAACAACCATGAAAAGAAATAATGTCAAACCATTAGTTTATGTTTGTAACGAAGCAGAGTCCTACAAAGAAAAATTATTAGGGAGCTTGTAAACACAGTCTGCCTTGGGGAGGTGTAAAAATGGTTAACAGATATACAAAGAGGACAGTAAGCCGTATTTTTGATGCATTTGCTGTGGATGAGAGTGCAAACCAGTTTAAATTGTAGCAGATTTAGGCTAGACGAGTTTCTCCAGGAGTAAGGCTACTAAAACACTTTGAACCACCTAAGGAAATGGTTTCTCTAAACAGTGGTCCATCTCCAAAGAATTTCAGAGATGGGTTGAAGAAACATCTGTCATGAATGGTTTCAGTTCTGGCAAGACAAAGAAGATGAATGATCTTTTTGTGTTCTGTTCTAGTCCTACATTCCATGAACAATGCAGGAGGAAAGACTCCACAGGATACCCTTCCCTGAAATCAGGATTTATCACGGAAACTTATGCTGGCTGCATGGAGACTTGTGAAGATATAAGTAGACTGCAGTGAGTTGGACAACAACCCACCAAGAGTGCAGGGGCGGAGCTGCGTAGCCAGTCAGTGGCAAAGGGACATGTTAGGTAAAGTTAGGTGTATGTATAAACATGCAAAAAGAGAGTTACACCAGAGATTTAAGAAACAAAGGAACCAATACCATTCCTGAGAAAGCACTCAGAAGTTTTTATATGAAAAAAAAACATTAAAAAAAAATTTCATGTGTGTTAATGCTATCCAGAATATACTTTTTCCCTGTGACTAGTTTTCCTAAAGATGAAAAGACATCTTGGTTTGAAAACAGGACCAAAGGTCAAAAATGTTCACAGGAAAGGAAGCACACGAACAGCTCATTTGGAGAGAAATGACGTTTTTTCACTTAGAACTTGGACATCCAATTCCCAGAGTTCATAAGCTCTTAAGAAGGCCAAAATGTAGCGATTACCTATATTGTTTCACAATTCAAATTGTCTTTCAACATGCTGAGAAAAAAAAACACAAACAAACACAAACAATTCCTCTTACACAATCTTGATGTAAATAGATATATAATTACAGCTTTGCCATACTAAGCAACTGAAATCTGGCTCTGGAAAAAGATCACAAATACATGACCTTAGTAAGAAGGGCTACCAGATATCTGCCAACACTCCCTCAAAAAGTCTTTCATCAGAGCTGAACTGCAAATATATTCATAGATAAGGCCAGAGGGACCACTGTAATCATCTAGCTTAATCTCCTGTAAAAATATAGGCCATAACACTTCTTGAATTAATTTTTTGAACTAGAGCAAGTTTAAAGCTGTATTTCAATCAAGAGACAAAACACAAAATGATACATTTAACAAAACAATTAGATTCTGGCTCACATATCCCTTGGTTTAAGCATTGTACAAAGGTTTAGTCATAAAACTCCTACAGAAAATAAATCTATGTCATATATCAGAAAATGTCGTATACTGTTTAAAGTCTATACGAATTAGAAATGAAGGGCACTTCATTCAGTGTAATTAGGTTTAGACATCAGAAGCATAATCTATAAAATGCAGAACATTACTGGGAAAATTTATCAGGAAGAAAATAATCATGCTTATTACTGTAAAATATTCCCTTATTTACCAATGGAAAAATATTTTAAGTTGGAAAAGAAAGCAGCAGGCATATTTATCCTACTGTCCAGATAAGCCCATATTTCAAATCCTTAGTCTTGGAAGGCTGCTTTTAAGTTACATTTTTTAAAGTTTTTTAAGTTTGTTTTTTTTTTAAAGTTATATTTATAAGGTATATTTTGCCTTTATTTTAAGTTCTGTTATGCCTTTTCCAGGCCCAAATAATCAGTGTTGTGCTGAAAGGTCAGACGTGTGTTTGTCCTTTCAGTGAGCTGGTGCTGGATTTATACCAACATTCTCCAAGTTCCACTGGTATCTTCTGTTTCCAAGAACTGCAGCCAGGTGTTCCACAGGAAAGAAATACCCAGCCCAGTCTTTAGTGTGCACTATGTACATCCTCCCTTAGAATGCAGAATTTTTGGTGTCTTCAAAAATCTGCATTCAGCTGCCTATCTGGACCTCAGCAAACTCTCATATAGAAAGGTTCAACCACAAGTTTGGCTTCTACTCAATAAGGAAGTGGTGTTTCTATTTATACTCTTTCCTCTTCCAGCATTTTGTTAACCTCAAGCTGTGTAGTCTCTTGATCAACAGACAGCATTTAAAAGTCTAGCCCACCCTCAGTTTGATAAATTAAAACCAACTGTAAATATATTTTAGAGTCCTCTATAAAATAGATTGCCATTATTTATCCTGGTCTGTGCAAGAATCCTGTGAGACAGTCAAGCACGTACAACACAGCAAGCAGTAACTGGCTACCAAATACATGGATTTTCAAATGTCACCTTCAGCTTCAAAAGGAAGACAGCTATTTTCTATTATACTTTAGTTAGTTGCTTAACTCTGTTGCTTGTTATTATCTTCTTTATCCGGCATAGGACATGGCAAGAACAAAGAGTATTCTGGCTTCTACTTGTCAGCAAAAAGACAAAAAGTTTTAAGAGAGGATTAGTAGGATCTGAAAATAGGAGAGAATGACTCTGTGGAAGCACCAAGGTTTTACTGCAGTTTCTTTTCCCTCTTTCTTACTCATAAATCTTCCCCTCTCTTTCTGAGATAAGGAAGAAAGGCTAGGCACACTAATTTTAAGTTACCCTGCTCCAGGATAAACAGAACTTCAGGCTTTAGTCCATCAGTAGTTGCAGTGCTTTCAATCTAGGGAGGTATTTCACAAGTGCTGTAATTTGCTCTGCCCTCTGAATGTCTGAGTCTCAGGAGTCCCTACGATCACCCTTCCATGTAAAAGGGGTTGATGGTACCCCTTTTCTGAGTCCTTTCTCTTCTCTCAGCCTCATTTAAGCTCCTTCAGCAGGGATGAAATATGTTTCTGCTCAGCCTCTTCCAGCCCTTCTTTGTTCTTCAGCACACACTGTCAGGGTCTCACAGCTTCCATTTACCAGCCAGTTCCCACCCAATGAGTGAGCTGGAGACTGCAGTAGGGTGGTACCAGGGAGCCTTGACAGAAGTACCCAGAACAGAGAATTGCAATGGTTTTATATGATCAAGACAACAGAAGACAGGATGAAGACCTGTAGAAATTTTTGCTAATGAGCACAGAATCACAAAATGGTTTGGGCTGGAAAAGAACTTTAGAGATTGCCTATTCCAGCTGTCCTGAATGGATTGTACACAATAAACTGTAAGTAATTTAACCATTTCCATTGGTGATCAAAGACCACTCAATGATCCATCTGAATCAAATAAGGCACTGGCCAGTTGCTGTCCTCTTCAATGGGCCAGATGGGACATTGATGAATAGTTAGTTCTTCTATTTTCTTTAAAGTGTGACTATCATTCTGTCTAGTATTAGTGCTATAAAACCTACATATTAATCCTCATTAACTTCCATATGCACATGGCCAAGACATAATAGCCTTATATGAATATATAGTTGGCAAAACAATGAAGTCATCCTAGTTCCAGGTCACCTCATCCTGGTTTCATATTAAAGCTTTTCATATCAACAGCAGTTTCATTTCAACAAGCTAATAATATCCCCTAACAAAAACCCAGTATATCAGCAAAAAGATTCTCCACAGATGCAGCTTCCAGCAAAACAAAAGTTTAAGAGCTTATGCAGCATAAGGGTGAATGAGAAGGAAGTCTGTGTAAGCCCATGCTAAGGCAGAGGTCTGGTAAGTATTTGGTAGCCTCATACTGAGTTTCAACAGTGTATTAAGGGGTCCTACAAATAAATCTTTGATTGGGAGTAGAACTTCACCAGTATCTTCTCTAATTCTCCTGACAAACCATGAGAAAAATCTACATAAACCCTGCAGTGAAAATCCTAAAACACTGCTTTCTTCTAACTTGTAAAAGGCAGGGGGGGAACTCTAACAATGTAAACATTATCATAAACGTTTCTGCACTTACAGACATGAAGCAATGAGGTTCAGTCCTTTCCCAATTAAGAGGAATAGCAAATCCAACTACAACACATGCCACTGAAGATTATGGGAGTGGCACTCCAAACTGCCACCCAGTCTGATTTTGGTATCCCATCCTTCTGCAGGCAATCTTAATGTAGAGTCTCGATTTTCCTAAACAATTCTGTAAGGGTCTTCTCAACCCGCATCCCACTATCAAGATCACAGTGAAACCAAAAACTCCCTATGGAAATTCTTTTTCCCCAAACAAAAACTTTTAGGAAGATGGCAATAGAAAAACAATATGAGATTATTAGAGGCTCCTATACAGTTTCTATGTCCCAGATCTACATACTTTTTAGTTTGCAAAAGTGTTTTATTTCTGTGCTTTTCTGCATTTCCAATTTCTTAAAAGTTTGACTACTTTCAAAGCTTTACTGAATCCCAAAACAAAGACCCTTAGAGTTTAAATTCGACTCCATTTCCAACCACTTCACTGAGGCTAAATCGTTCCAACTCCTCCACCCCCATATTTATATGGCTCTCTTTTAAGAGGTGCCCAACTTTTTCAGAAAGCTGATGATTCTAAAGCCAAAGTCTCATAGCAAAATTTTGATTGGAAGGAATCCTGGAGATCACACTGGTCCAACCTCCAGTTCAGAGCAGGGATAACTTCAAAGTGAAAGAAACTATGTTCCTCGTGTGGTCCAGCTGAATTTTGAGGCTCCAAAAGTTGGAGATTCCACAGCATCTCTCATCTCTCAGTTATATCTATCCCACTACTATTTGTTACTTCCATGTCCACAGTCACATTCAAAACAAGCTGTAGAATTAATTCACCCATGAGCCAGGATCCCCCATGATAAAATGTATTTTTTACTTTGGTTTTAACTTGTGAGAATTTCATGCCAAACATAAAGAAATTCCTAGAATTAATCTTATCCTGATTTACTGGTGTGATGCATCCATGTAAGTTCTGTCTCCTCCATTATATGTGCATGTCAGCCTTTCTCAGTAGTCCACAAAAACACTGAACCTCCTCACCATAGCATGTCTTTCCATAGATTTCACTTTTCCATCTTGCTATTTGGAAATCCCATTCTGGAGTTCATTACCATTACCACACCTTTCTTATCTAGTTGTGCTATCAGAATGAGAATATGATGTGACTTACTACTCAGTATATCCTTAGGACTGAAGCAATCAACAGTATAGATCCAAGTAAGAGCTTAAGACATGTTCAATCATTTTATAAGGAAAAAAAGAGCTACACAAGAGAAATGATTTCTAATTCTTCTGACCCAACAATTGTGCTTATCTGGGCATGTGTGCCAGTGCCTCAGGGAAAACCCCAAAACTATTCACTGCTCTTCCTATGTTCAACCTGATACTGTCCTGCAGATAAACCCCCAGCATATCTATTGCATGTTAGCATTTATCATGAACATTTGCCCTAAAAAAGAAACAAACCAGCAAAACTGCCTAGAAGGCATAGATTAGATGCCATAGGCCAGTCTCTACATGCATTGTCACAGCTCCTGACATTCCTAGAGAACCTTTAAATCTTCCTGTCATTCACTTCATCTGTCAGTTAAGCCACTCCTCTTCACAGCAAAACAAATTCAAGCTCAAGTGAACCACAGTTTTCTGGGGAAACAAACTATTTAATCTATTTTTTTGAAAGGAAAAGTTTTAGAAGCTGATTAGTTCTTTTTTTTTTTTTTTAAGACATAATCACTGAGTGACAGATGATTGCCGTGGTCATCTAGACCACCTCAATTATTGCACAGAATAAATACATTGGTTTAAGTTTAAAAATAAAACATAAAGTCTCATAAATTGTTAGACTTTAGACCACTTTAGTGTTAATTTATACAACCTCTTTCTACTTCATTCTCAAATCTGTTTCCTGGGTAGTAGAAGATGTCTACATTTCACATAATCCAAGTTCAGTGTATGGACAGGCTGGAATGCAACAAGTGCAAAAGAAGCATCAGTTTGCAAGCTAGATTTTCTTCTATGACTACAGTCTCCCACTAGATCCTTTTTGCTTTTCCAAGGGAGGGGGATAAAGACAACTCGTTTGCCTTTATTTGTTTTGTTTCTCTTGCCTAACTTTCTCTTCTTTAACTTTGATGAGAATATGACACTTGTGATCTTCACAATACTACCTGAGTTTTCTTATCTCGCTTCTAAAGTTTACTCTTGAAACAATAAAAGTCTTTACCTCTTCAGTTCCTGATGAACGGTAAAAAGTTTTGGGGAAACATCAATAATAACAACAAACTCAGGCAAAGGCAATAGCACAGCTCACACAGAGTAGTGCTGGCAAGCAACATCCCCTTTAACACATTTTAGCAATATCATTTTCTTGTCACTAGTTATCCAACCTATAAAATCTGTCTCAGATTACAGGCTCAGTTATGGTTCAAAAGGTAAATATTTATTGTAACATTCAACTTTTCACTATGAAATTAAGATTATTTCACTATCCTTACTTAACTATGACATCAGAATCCCCCTCCTCCTGTTTTATTCGTGAAGTGGATCTAAAGGTAATCCTGTCCAGAAAGCAAACAGCACACTGAAGTCCATAGATGAGGACAAGGATATTTCCTAGCACTTACAAACTTGATGTATGGTCTGCCTGTTCAGTCTTACAGTTACACTGTGTAACTTGCATATCAGTAGGTCCAGCATGCATTAAAATTATTTGCCAGTCAAAATCTCAGGTGCTGATAGCCTGACATTTGCATGTGAAGCTTGCTACATAAATGCAAATTATGTCAGAAAACAAACAATGCAAATTTAAGCTGGTTTCTTAAGGAATTAGATTTACATGGCCAATCTTCTCTCCTTGATAACGCAGAAAAACACTGTCCAATGTGGTTGAAACTGGAATAGAGATAGAAGACTTGGAGATATTTACAGAACATAACCATCTGCAGCTGGGTAGTAAAAAGAGACCAGGAGTAATGCCCCAGATGAAGGAAAAACTCATTGCTCTGTTATTCTTGGCCTGCTTGGCCAACTGGCAAATACTGCTGTGGTTGGTCACTGGGAATGAAGGCAAGGGAGGCCACTGCAATAATGCAGGGCAACACCCAGGGCTGTTCTGGCAAGGTAGAAGGACTAGGAGATCCTCAAGGTGATCACTGAGAAAATGTTCCAGGGAACACTGTGTGTTTTATTCTCTCTGGATAGCATTTCAGGTATGTTGAAACAAGAAATATTTCTTTTATAATGAAGAGGAGGGGAAAATCCCACTGCAAAATTTGTAAATCCGTCTACCCATATTAGGACCACTTGCACCCTTGTCCCACTATCTGCTGTGGGAATGCACTGTGATAAGCAGAGAATCACATATAATCTCACCTCAGTAACTAGCCTTCAAGTCAGCAGCTGCCTACAACATTCATATTAGTTATTACAAACTCGTTTATTGTCATATCTTCTAGAAACTCCAAAAGTACCAGAAAGATGAGTTAATACTTAGAGGGATAGGAACTAATGCATAGGACAGAAGACTCATATAAGGTAACTTTCATGCAGCACAGTTACGAGAAATCTCCAAAGTAATAATTATTTCATACTTAGGAATGCTACGATCCTCTCAGAGGCATGGAAACCCCCACTCATTCTGAAACAAAGTTAAGCATAATTAATTTAAAACATAAAGACCACACACATCCCGATACACACTTATGTCTGCATGACATACAGGCACAATACACCTGATGCAGACAGTTAAATCACAATAATCACAATATCTAAGATTCCACTGGGAGGTTTACAAATACAATTACAAATCAGAAGGTTCAAATAAGATTCTCCTCCCTGGTTTTTTTTTTGCAAGTTACCTGATAGACCGCAGCCTGGCAATATTGTGTCACTGTGACTATATCATGTCAATTCTGGGCAGAAAACCTTATCCACTGCTGCTTTTGCATTTCTGACACATGCATGCAGAGTATTGCTGGACAAAACATGTTTTGTTTTCCTGTAAAAAGAAGTATAAACTCTGCAGATTTTTGTAGTAACAAGGACAAGTTTATAAACATACCTAAAACACAGAGGTTCTGAATATTTTAAAACAGGAAAACCTACATCCAAAGCAATCTCAACAAAATATTTAATAAAACAAAGGCAGTATCTCTACTTTCATAACTCCTTGAGAAACTGCTTTTGATTTACACAATATAATTCCACTATATTATTACCATCTTCTGATCTCAGATTTACAAAAGATATCTAAAACCAACCAACCAAGTTAAGTAGGCAGTTACCTCAAAGCTAAAACATAAATCCATTTAACCTATCCTCAGAAACAGCAAAAACCAGCACAGTAGCTGATCTTTGTATCAGACTTCTGTCATGAATAACCAGCTCCACACAGATGATTAAAGGACTACATAATTCTATTTATTTATTTGTTTATTTATTTATTTATTTATTTTGAGCACATAGGTCAATAACGTGGATTAACTAGGATTAAAGTGTTATTTTCCCGATTACTTTTGTGCTTTAAGCTGGTTTAGTATTTCTAGGAACTTTAAAGCCAGCTTTGTAGAAGAAACTACATCACAGAACTTCTGGTTTGCTTTTGACTTACGTGTAAGCAACATGAAAATGTTCACTTCAACATATTATGGCTAGATTCCTTGATTTTAAAGGAAATGACATTAACAGTATTAAATATTCACAGATTTTTAGTATTTACAGCTTCAGTACTTTAAACCCTTTCTAACCATTTAATTGCATTTTCATGTTATACAAACGTAGTAGTGGAGATCTGTTAGGAAAAAAGGTATCAGCACAAAAAAGCACTAGAATAATTCTTTAAAAGTATTCAAAAAGTAGGGCAGAAGTTATTTTGGAGGGGGGAAAGGAGATGAATAAAAATTTCTGAATAGAGGAATTTGGTTTAAGAAGTCTAAAAAAGCCCCACCACGTCAAAATATTCATTTACAAAGGCACAAGACCAACAGATGTAAAAGTCCAGCTGACATGTTTTTGACTATATCTTTCAATGAAATGCCCAAGTGTTTGCATGTACACCAAAAAGTGACATTAATGCTGCCCACGAAGCAAAGAAGAAAAAATGTAGTAATTTAATACCTGGAAATTTTGTTTAAAATTTGTTTTAAAAAATCTGCCAGGACTTTGTACCATATTCTTATCAGACATGGAGAAAATGAAGAAAGGTCAGAGCAGCTGTAAATTTTATCATCAGCCGTTCCTGATGTGAAACCCTCTGAGGGCTACGAACGCTTCTGTTAAGTTATACCTACACTGTACATCAGTCCTTTCCCTAAACTCGGCAGAGAAGTGGCACTTCCCAATGGAAAATAAAGTGTTTCAATTTGTAAAAACAACAACAAAACACCCATGTAGGATCATGCCAGCTTGAAGAGCACAAAGGCAGATGGGCAGTTTTTACTTGAAAAACAGTATTCCTGTTTCCCAAGATGGCAACCACTCACTTCCATGGAGGCCCTGGGAAGCCACTACAGTGGATTTCAAACTCTACAGCTAAGCTTTCAAGGTAACTCCAGACTAATGGGCACTCCAGATCTATGGTAATGCATAAGGTGCATTAACAGGGGCTACCAGATCTTCTGGGAGCCCCCGGTGGTCTAGTGGTTAAGACGCAGCGCTGTTACCGCTGAGACCCAGGTTCGATTCCTGGTCAGGGAC
>JAWWES010000081.1:24866271-24994938 GCA_035583135.1 Lophotriccus pileatus | reverse complement strand
GGCTCTTCGTTCGCCAAGACTGGCCATTTTACCAGATCTTCTAATAAAAACTTCCTGATGTTTAAAGATGAAGGACCATACTTCGGCTCAGGCTTTCAAGCCTGCAACATTCAGCAGACTTGAAGTAAAAAGGTTTCTGAGTTTCTCCAAATTCAACAGGCGAGTCCCAGAAGCTAAAGCACAAATTTTTCCAGGTTCTGTGGCTCCTCACCCACTTGCTCAACACCAAGTTCCCAGGCAGGTCTGCCCTGCATACGTAATTTTTCTGCAGAATGTTTTCATGCAATAACACAATTAGAATAGAATAAGTATCTGTTTCAAAACACAACACACTGAAAACAGACAAGGCCACCCTACAAAAACAAACTACGTACAGCTGGTAACTCCCTTCTGGCTACTATTTGAAGAACTGTCAGTCAACCTGTAGTGTGAACATTATTACCTAAGGGTGAGCTTTCACAACGTGGCTGAGTCAGGCTAACAGCTCGGTACTGCCAAAAGGAGCAGTCCTGCCTCTCCTCCCAGCACCAGTGCTCCTGCTGTTTCCTTTGTGGTGGCCCTCAAATTCTCCTGAGTGCTTGTGAGCCACCTGAACTCACTAAACTGGCTAGAAAAATGATAAATATATACTCCCTTTCTTGCTGGGTTAGTTTGCTGCCGGTTTAGTGAGCTAAATCAGAGGTGTCAAATGAGCTGGCAGAGCTGGCACAAGGGTGATGGAAAAAACCCCTGCTCCTAGGAGTAAGAAACAAGAAGCAAGATGACCCTTTCTTCAGACAGTTAAGTGGCTTAGCTCTTCTATGGAAACATACCCTGTCACAGAACCAGTCTTGCCTTCCACAGTGAAAAAGTGGGAAGGCAGTATTTTGGATCTATATGTAGTCTCCATTCCAGATGTTATACAAGTCAATGTGGAAAGTTTTAAAGGTGTGATGGGACCCACATATCAAAAACAAGACGAAGTTCTTAAACATACCAAAAAAACCCAAACAAGTTATTATATTAGGAAATATTCTTTTTTGTTATTACCGGTAGGCTGTAGAAAACTAGAGGTTATTACATATTTTTTGTTTTGTTCCTTTTATCCCTAAGTGTTCAAAATTGCAACTAGTTTTCTGCCTTTTGCTTTTTCCTCATGAGAAAATTGTATTTGTTTTCATTTTGTCAGCTCCAGGGAATCAGACAAGTGAACCCTGACTACACAATACTAATTGCTGTGTTCAAGGAGCCCTCTCTGGATACAAACAGTGTATAAGTTTGGATAACAGCTCTTTCAGGATTTCCAAAAAAAGGCTTTAGAGAATAACTATAGGCAAAGTAATTATATGAAAAATCTGAAATCTTGCTTGGTTAATGCAAAGAATCCATCCAAGTACTTTAGGTTTTTGTGGGTATGAAAAAAGTAAGTAAGGTCATGCAATTTTTGTAAATTCTGTTTAAGGTGTTCCCACCTGAGCCCTGAACATAAAGAATTTTGTGAAGACGAGACCCGAGACAGTCTGGATTGATACTCTCTTTTTTGATACTGAAAGCAGTCATACTGCTTTCCAATTTCTAGCCATACTCCTTACCACATCCATTTTGAACTCGGTACTCAGAGAAAAGTTCAGACCAACAACGTCACCCTGCTGCCTCCCCACAAAACAAGCCAATGAAGCAACCCATCCCATGCACAAAGGGCTGTGTTACCAGATATCTATTCAACTGGCTGCAAATTGGCAGATGAAATTCTAGGTCACAAAGACCTGTACTCCTGTATCTGATAGGCAGGCGCTACAGTAGATTAATGATTTTTCAGAAAACAAGAGAGAATTAAGTTTCCATTATGCAGTTACTGCTTTACCTGTGCTCCACTCAGGAACATGTCCTATATTCAGATCACACTGTGATCTGCCTACAGTCATTATACAGCCTGATGTGTCGAAAAACTAGAAGGAAAAAAAATCCAGGACCATGAGCACAACATGACACCCCTTTCTTTGCCAAAGACACAGCCTCTGTCTACAACAGCCGATTTCATATCTCCTTTAAGAAGAGGTAAGGACAACAAATTTAGTGCCTAGAGTTTTACACATACAAGCACTGCAACACGATAGAAAATGCACACAGTTGACAAATGCTGCAAAAATTTGTACCTGTCTTTCCTCTTCACTTTGAGCTGTTTGCTCTTGCCATTCCCCTCATCCATTCTGAGGGTTGTCTGGCTCCTCACAGTGTCCACTCAGCTCACTAATCAAAAAGAACTGTTTCTGCTGGTTGAATTTGCCCTCACCTTAGTCCTGGTTCAGACCTCGTTCCAGACCTGGCTCCCTATCAGGTATCTGAGCAACCAAGCAGTACAACAATGCCCAAGGACGCATGTCCATTCGTATCTCCCATTTCTGTCTTCCCTCTTGCCTTACCTGCTCCATCACTCAACCCATTGGAAACAATTCACCTTACCAGAACAGCACAACACTAACTCAGATGAAAGTTCACAACATTGCAGAAAAATTAAATAACAGGAGGGCAGAATCTGAAGCTGAATGAAGGGACTGGCCTGTCTTCGGGGCAACAAAAGATCAGCCCAGCTACATACAGAGCTAGCCTAAGACAGGGTGATTTTCTCAGCAGAGCAACTATTTCTGCATGCAATATGATCAGTCATGTTTAACTGTTGCCTGAATAAAGGTGATGTTGTGCGAGACCACGAGAGCCCATTTAATCACTCACCACCTCTAAGGATAAGTGTCTGTTCCCTCACTCAAAGGCCCCGCCCTTGCTCAGACTCTGACAAACAACAAACTTTCTGCTTATTAACCCATCTATTTCTGGGAACTGAGCCAACTGACAAAGTCCAGCAAACACGAGAGCTGGACCAAAATAAGATTCACCTGAAGTGGAGGAAAGTAGCACCTTTGCTTTTGGGTGGCAGTGAGCTGATAAAATCAGATTATCTTCACTTGCAAAACCACCACTGGCCAAATAACTCTTAAATGAGTAAGATCAGAGATGGGAGAAGACAGCATACAGGATTTTGCCTTTGAGATATCCCATACTAATTAACTTCAAAACTTTTGTGGTTAGAAAAAATTCCTTTGCATTACTGTCCTGCCCCAAAGGGATTAAATAGGAACAAAGGCCTCAAACCCAAACAATCTCAAACTTTCTAATCAACTTGGAGGTTAGAAGACTGCGCCTGTTTGTCGAAATGCAGGTGTAGTGTACAAATGCACAGAATATTTTGGGGTTAATTTATTGAAGAAGGGGAATAGCTGCCACATAGATCCCTAAATTAGGAGATCAGGTTCCCCACACAGGTATTACTAACAGGCTTCCCCAAAAGGTAGCACCTTCCCCAGGAAGCACCTATGTTAAACACCTGCTCTAAGATGCACGAAAGCATCTTTCCATCCAGTGACTAAATCAGAAGATTTGCTCCTAAAGGAAAACATCTGAAGTCAAATACTCCCAAAGCAACCTAATCCATGATTTCTACACCATCCTCTGACAAGGGTAGACCAAACCTAGGCAGCTGTTCTGAAAGGCTGCGATCAGAAGACAAGCTCTGTTACAATAAAGTTTCAGATATGTGACGTGAGCTTGCCTCTAAGATCATCCCAGCAACCGGAGAGATTTGGGAAGGAAGAAAAGGCTCTGACACCTTTTGAAAGAAAGTGTAAGAGAAGGATTCTGAGCTTGTCTTGGTGGAATTTTTTTCTAAATTAGTAAAAAACACTGCAAAAAGTAACTGGACTACAAGTGTGTCCTAAAGCACGATTTCCTTCTTCCCATCTGCATTTTTAGTCAATTTGCACTTCTAGTTGCAATCAAAAGTAATGAAAATACAATACATCTTAGAATTAGTGTCTCTTTATTACTATCCCAGAATCCCAAATTAAAAGCTCACGACAGACCACAGAAACATTACCACTGTATTAATACTCAATCAAACCTTTTCAAAACTTTGTCACAAGACGTCTTGGATTTAAGAGGGGGGCTCTCAGTTGCACAGACATGCAAATAATTGCTTTCTTTTACCATCTCACTTTTAATGCATGGGTGTCAGGTGAGTAAATCCAAAGCTCAAATCCCCAGCAGCACACTTGAGAATGGAGTTCAGAAAACAACCTGCCCACCCTTTGATCTATCACGTGCAAGCTTAAAATATCACAGCCCTACCACCACTCTCAGTGTTCTCAGGGGTCCAGCAGGAAAACAGGATTATTTTCTTATCTCAACCCACATGGCATGGATTTATTTACCTGTATTAACCTGAGACCAGGTTGTTCTCATCTGAGGTCTGCATTACCTACCATCCTCATAGCTTGCTTCCCACAAAACTAAGTGTCATTTGTGCTAATCGGTGTTAAGTGAACCAGAAGGGAGAGAATGGCAGGGATCCAGCTGACTCATTAATACCAGTGTAACGGATTAACCCTTTTACATTGTCTTCTCACCCCCCCCAATTAGTCAGCATCAAAGAGGTTTAAGGCTGCACACACTGGAAACATAAAATGGGACAGAGTGTTTGAAAACAAAGGAGAACATCTAGGAGCAACATCGTATTCTGCCACAAGAACCGTTATCTTCATATTATTTGGGAATAGTATTTTTTTAGAAGTTAAGCTAAACTTTATTTAAAAAGCAGCAAGTGAATGAAATAGCTTGTCTGGAGAAAGTGAAACATTCTGTTCTGTATAATAAATCCATAACAAAGTTGTCACATATATGAAAAATGTATAGTTCAGCAGGAAACATATAACAAGCCACTCCAAGTTCAAAATAGTTATTAACTGTGACTATAAAATTACTACAAAATGTTAAAAGTCAACTTTTTTTTTTTTTTAACATATGGGCAGCACTTTTTGATTTGTGATGCGAAACAAGATATTTTTGACTTAGTCAAACCGCTATTTAGAAAAATCCATTCTAAAACAAACTGTCAGTCTGAGGTTTTACTTTATACAAGATGGAGCAGTTATTTTCACAATTCTTACCTGCTTGAACAAGTTTTTCTAAATGTGTAACTGCCTTGGCTGCCACCAAAGATTAATGACTCCTCTCAGTGCCTCCAGTGGCCTCCTATTCCATTTCATAAAATACCAGCATCTTTATTTCTTAAAATAAGCATCTGTATGAAAGCGTGATGTATGTACCTCCAAAAATAACACATCCCAGACAATTAGAAAGAGATACTTCAACCATATTTGCAATAATGTTTTTGGAAAAGTGAGGCATTTCTCATTATGCAGTTATATATACAGACTTTACCAAAACTTGGATTATTGTACTTGTATAACTTGAAGGCTAATGCTGAAGACTTAAACCCTGGTTTATGCAATGTATGCAAGAACATCGCTATACATAAAATGTTTTATTGTGCAGTAAATTCTTTGCTGTATAAAAGCTTCTCATCCTTTTAAAAATTCAGTTACAGTTTAGTGAATATTCTGCTTTTAAGACATCCATTCAGCATTTACATTTTCTTCACATAGTCTGTCTCAATTATACTACAGCTGTCTCACAGGGCAGAGCTGGCCATCTCCATCATGAGCAAACACCACAGAATCTGAAGTTCTTGATTAAAAAGCAAATGGTTTTGTGAGCCAAGCTAAAACTACTGCAGCTGCTCCATTTCACAAACCAAGCGCCATTCAGCTGGGAAGAATGGCACCGACTCTGAATTGTTCTTCCTGAGAGTTTTCACAATAAAAACAAACCACACTACTTCCAAATTTTAAAAGACTTGGGGGGGACTGGGGGGGAAAGTCTTCACTATTCTGGAAACAAGTGTTTTCTTTTTACTCTGAGCTTTTGATTTCTGCATCAATGTTCCTCTATGAATAAAAACCCACAAAACTAAAGCCAACCCTTCCCCCAAGCGTGCACACTCCACACGGGTTCCTGTAGATGCTTTTAATGACCATCTACAGCTAGTTTGCAGATGTATTAAATAGGAACTGCAATGCTGAACTTTAAAAAGACTAAAACCAACAAAACAAGATACTGATAATTAATTGATCACTCCTGAAGCTGTTAAATATCATACTCAGTGAGAGTATGATGGAAATAATAATAATTATTATTAATGATATACATTAACACTATGATAAAAAGTTGTAATTTCTTTCATCAAGACAAAATATCAATCAACTCCTGATCAATTCCTCTACAAGAATGTACATTTCTCCACCATTATGAATAAAACAATCTCATTACTGAGCAGGTGAAGCAAATCAAGTTGCAATAATTTGAATAAAAGTCATGTTTAGTATAACTTGCAATGCACAATTTCTATATGTGTCAACCCCCTTTTTTAAATAACCACAACAAAATGTGTCGATAACAAGGAAAACAATAAGACATCCAAAACATACTTACAAAAATGCTGAAATTCAATTTTTTTCTAATGTACTGAAACTGCTTTAATGCACATATCAGAACTAAAACCATTACATAAGTTTCCTACAATATCCTAATAATACTTTCTTTGTGGTCAGGCCAAGAAACACCTTACACCTCAGTTAAATTTTATACTTCATGAATAGTGAATGGTTAGGCAGATTTTTGATTTTTATTTATTTGGCTACATCAAAGTTATTTGATGTCCTACCCAGAAATAAATTTGATGTAGCTGAAAACACCTCCCACTTTTTTTTGTTCAAATGAAAATATTCAGGAATTTTTCCCAAGTCAGTGTTGACTGATGCAAAAATAAGAACCAACTCCTTCAAGGTGTTTAAATTAATTAATATCCCAAAATTGGAAAAAAAAAAAAAAAGCTGAGTGGCATTAAGGATTTTGCTTTAAAATATTGTCTATAGCTTTCCTACCACTACTTCATTTATTTTGCCTTTATCATCCCTATTGTACTTCAGCCAGATTAGAAACACCAGTTAAGGATAGAGCAGACATTACACAGGGCTTTGGGATAATACAGTGTTTAGCATATAAAAAGAGTAAACCCCCAAAATTTAGTCTACCTTTTCATTCTACATTTAGAAGTTGAAAAAGGTTTGATTTCCTGTTGCAAATTAATGAGGGCTTTAGGGTTAATGAGGGTTTTAGGCTACACATATCACTGCATTTTTAGAATGTTTACAAGTAAATTTTACACATTTGTTGGACTTTTTTTAATGTAGTCTAAAAGTAATAATTCAGGATAACAATCTGACAACACTGAATAACTCTCAAGTATTTCTTTTATAACCATCTCAATGTTTTAAGAACTACTTAGTAGATTTGACTTCAGAAATCAACACACTCCATATGAAAAGGTTAACAGATTTGTAAATTCTTTTTACAGGATTTTTTTTAGTTGGTAAACAAAAAAACGCACTCTGAAAGATAAAAGTAAATGTTTATCTCCAAATTATAATTTCAGACTTCAATGGGAACACTACTTTCACTTTCAAAATCTTGTATTTCATAGTACACAACTGATTTGTTTGGGCTTTTTGCTTGTTTGTGGTTTTTTGTTTGTGGCTTTCATCGTTTTGTTTATTTGTTTTTGTTTTGTTTTTATATAGACAAGCTCTGGCTCCCACCACAGAGTTATTTGGCTGATTCCAAGCTGTTTGGGTTTTGGGTTTGTTTTGTTTTCCTTTTTTTTTTTTTATGTCTTTGAGGCAGTTAAATTCGGCACAACTCTCAAAGCAAAACTACTCATTTTGTTTTATAAATTACTCTTTATTTAACTGACAAACTGTATGTTCACTTTGGTAAGACTGCATAAAAGATAGTATAAGCATTGAAAATTCACACTCCTAAGAGCAAAATGTAACAACTTGAACCTACATTTGATTTTTAGTCTAGTATCCAAAGGAAGAATCCTGCCCTAATTCTAGTTTTCAATTTTGTTCCTTGAGAACAGGGAATTCGCAGGCTGTCTGGAAGCAACTCAAAATGGCAAGGAAAAGTTCAATTTGTTACGGCATCCACCAAATCCAGGTCAATGGATCTGATGCACTGGTGTTCCCCAGCTCTTTCTCTAACACAAAAATGGTTCTGGAATTCAGCTATTTGGAGAGTTATATGCACTTCTCTTAACATTAGCCCAGCTGAGAGATAGAGAATGATAAAAATTTTCTCCAAAGTGCAATTTTCAGGCCAGACTAAGAACGAGAAAAGTGAACCAAACCATGTTCAACACAAGGCACACAACTGCCCCTCTTTCAGTCTGATCTTGTAAGAGGAACAAGCAACATATTTAATGCAAATGGCACAACTATTTAAGTCTCAAAAATTACTATATCTTCACAGATTTCATGAACAAGGCAGCTGTGCAGACAGAAATTAATGTTCTGACTGAAGAAAAGTCAGATTTTGTAATAAATCATAAGAAAAATACCTACGAGTTGGGACTACAATAACTCCAACCCCACTAGAAGCAGCAGTGTAGTTCTCATGCGCAATAATTTTTTTGTGTGTGCATGTTTGCAGGATAACTAGCCTACAAGGAGAGGGGTTGGAGGGAGGGGGTGGGGAGGAGGGAATGTGGGAATATATTGAGCCTACATTCACTTCCTTTTCTTTAGTTTCTTCAAAAAGTAATTTGTCATTGTACTAGATCTCCTCATAATGCCTACTTGAAAAAGTTCTAGGATCCTTGTCTCCTCCAAGCCCTCCTGTGTTTTTATAAAGAGGCAAAGTTTCTTACTTGCTGGCTGTTCCCCTGTTTTGAATCCTCATTAGGCTCTGGTTGAGCCTAGACCTTGAGCGGGAAAAAGGCTCGTTTGAATTCACTGGGGAGAGGGTGCAGAGGAGAAAACCATTACATGATTTTAATGAAAAATATATTTGATATGTACTATGTGTGCATATCACATATCACCATTTTCATATAGCAACTGAATATTTCTAGATGGAAAATAAGCAACTGAAAAGAAAGTCTAATCTTTAATAATCTAATAAATGTTTCATCAAGAACATTATCTAGTTTAGAGGGTTTGAAAAAATGCAGAATCAGTTTCAGGGTACAAATTAAAGGAAGATGTTTTACCATATGCAACTTCTTTTGTAGTTTTGACTTATGATAACAGTTTCCAATTGCCTCAGACGAAAGACTTACTACAGCAGTGTTAGTATAGGTAATGTTCCTTAACATCTCAAAAGAAAGCTAGTAAGCAGCAGGTAAACTAAAGTCAAAAATCTAAGTGATACCTCAAAACCCTTTAGAAGCAACATTTTCAAATATCAATCCTTCATAATAGTTGTAAGGTAAACATAGACATTTAGATATGTAAAATTAAAATGAATCCACATCAATATACTTTCAGAAACATCAAAATGCATTCTGCATATACAGCAGTCATTGTGAGGCATCCAACAGGTCTGAAAGGTTGTCCTGGGTATCACAAGGCCATAAAATACCTGTTTTGAAAGACTGACACGGATTTTGTGACAAAGTGCAAGGCACAACCTGCAAGGTCTAGGTCAAAAATAAGATCAGAATAAGAAATAAACAGACCTTACAGTATTTCAAGAGGAAAAGAGTGTTTGGGTTAAATTCCCACTTTGATAAAAATACCCTGGTATTAATGGAATCAACTGGATACTATCATGACCTTTGTTAAGAAGTAAATCTTGATAAATGCTTTAAACAAGTTAAATAATTTACTATGAAAAGCAGTAAAATCCCAAGCATGTCCCTTCCACTTAGTATTACTATATTTTAAGGTTGAGTTCTGACTGAAATAATCCAGGATTAAAACCATTTAAATCACATGAGCCCTTTGTTCTCAATCAACTGCACTTCCATTAATTTGAAAGTGGCAGTGCTGATACTGATATTAGAAAGAGTATAATATAACCATATCCAAAGGCTACAACATGGTTTTCCATTACAAAACTCTTAGTAAAAAAGGCCTTTTTAGTGTGGACAACTGAAAGAAAGAGATACTTTCAAGAGGCAATAGATAAGCTTCAGTAGTACCACACTAATATTATCAAATAAATGTATATAAACAGCAAAGGATCACCAATTTCTTCTTAGTGAGGTGGAACATTTTCCATATTGCACAATGGTAAGGTGATAGAGTTGTGGGGTTTTTTCTATGCAGTATTTACACATTTGTTCTGAACAGGTAATTAACTCTAGAAACAGGCCCTGTGAGTGGCGAGATGAAGATCTGAAGACCAGACTGAGAGGCTGAACTCCCTGACATAGTGGGGAAGTGAAGGAAAGCAAAAGTACAGTGCCTTTGCAATCCAGATTGCATGTAAAGACTTTGGTCTTTGGACAGGCCTCCACTTCCAAATTTCACAAAGACATTCATCACCCAGTCTGCACAGTGACCTCCTTTCTCCAGAATTAGATTAGTGGCCAAGTTGCTTCTGCACACTTTGGTTTATATTTCTCACTAAATCTGCAGCATTTCAGAGAACTGGCAAGGGCTGGTTTTACCACATGCATATCTTACAAATTAGAGAAGTTACAGTAACTAGTACATAGAAACAGCAACATACTGCCTGCAGGGTTCCATATAACTAATAAAAAATTTATGCTTCATGTCTCCTCGGTCATTAATGAAGCAATGCAAACATGAAGCTACTAGATTTGAAAGGGCTAGATTTTTTTTTTTTAATGTTTCTATATTTATGGTGCAGCAGAAAAATGTACAGCATTGCTGCTTGGTCCCATGCAAAAGTTAAGGCAAATGAGAACAAACGTTTGGGAAGACCATGTTCCTTTGGACTGTGAGACACAGCTTAAATCGGCTTCTCTTGATGGCAACATTTATCCTTGACGGCTGTTGTTAGTAGGACAAAAAAGCCACCCTCTCATTCAATACCTTCTGTCTTCTTTTGCTCTTTATTGATCTCTTCTATGTGTTTTTATCTCCCAGTTATGCCACTTCCTTTTTACACTTTCGTTAGTACTTTCCATCTTTGCTCAAATATTTGCTCAACAGCAGTAGAAAGTCTGTTTTCACTGCAACTCAACACACATGACCTCTGCATGGTATCTCCAGCTGGTTTTACAGAGTATTTACCTGAAGTAACATGATTCTGTTTCTTATAAATTATGTACCATGCAGTCATTCCTAGCCTGTAGTTTTAAGACAGCTACACCATGGTAAGACTTCACTAAGGGAGCTGGTCCTTCAAACTGTCTCTGCTGTTCATCTGATACTTCAGTGAGACTGTTCAGGTTATTAAGCAGGCAGGAAACCCCAAAGCGTGTGTGTGTGTGTATGGGTGACTTGTTTTTCACAAGCTTAGTGAAACGAATCAAATTGTCAAGAAATCAGACAAATGGCTAGACTGACTCAGGTGCAAAGGAGAAGCAGCCAGCCCCTTGCAGTGACAGTGATCTGTTAAATTAACTCATCAGTCCTATCTGCACCTTAAATGAAGCCTCTTGAGCAAAGCCCCACAAGATTGTTCTCCCACTAATTATCTCTCCTCTTTTTTTTAACAGAAAGTTGTTATAAGAATGGCCTTTGAAGCTAGTACTAGACTGTGCCTCAGAACGGGGGTTGTGAACGCTGATTGACATTTATTGCAGATCAACTAAAAATCAGCAATTCATTGAGCTCTAAAATTTCCTCACTTATCACAGAGAATGCAATACTATTTATTGCATAAAGTTTTAATATGCAAATATACCAATGAAAAAGCACCATGTCTTTGGCAGTGGAAGTCACTTATTTCATATTAAATATTTGTGATGGGTATTTCCAGGGGCATATATGAAGGGTTGTTTTCAAATTGTTCCTCTTGTTTTGAACTCATACACAAGTACAATGTCTTTTTAAAATTCTCTGCAGCAGAAGCTGCTGGCATTTTAAAACTGCCATGGCACAGTAGTATCCCCACAGAGAAAACCCCCTCGCTATTAGAGCTCTGCTGAAAATGAAGTAGGGGAAAAAAACCCACTTTATGCATGTCCAATAGAATCCAAATTACTTTTTAAAATTGCAGTCTGGATTTAGTACAAAATGTCACATTGTATATACCCTAAATTTCATTTCCCTTTGACTCCACAGTGTCTCAAGATACTAGTACTTTTTCAGCCTCTGTGCTGAACCAAGTGTTTTGGGGCATTCTCTGTTTCAAAGATGTTGCCATTGCTTCTCACTATTACATCTGAAGTACTTCTACAGTGGACAAATATTTTAAACACTGCAGAAATAAAAAACCATGGAGACATGCAAACCAAAGACAAACCAGTGAAGTTAAACATTAACTGTTGGACAACATCTGTATGCACGTATTGGACTGCAGCACCACCACATTAAGCATATTACACTCCATATATGACTGTTGGACTGGATTGCTGTGTCTAATGAATATGGTGTTGCTGCATTGGCCCAGAAGCAGGTATAAAAAACCCTGAATAAACCACCAACTCAGACATTTATTTTACTTTTTTTGTGCTCTGTGTAGGATCACTTTATTTAATTTCCAACAAGTCCATATTCTTGTTGGCAACATTCCTCTGTGGGTAAAACAGGCAAAGCAGAGTCAAGTTGTTCTCCCCTTTTCCTGTTCCCTCCTTATCCACTGTTTCTGGAATCAATTTTCATTAACCTTCTCTCTATTTTAAATGAGGCTAAATATTTTCCTTCCTTTTTTTTTTTTTTAATTTTTACTTTTTGAGCCGGGAAAGAGAAGATGGAAGGATTTGAGGGTTTTTTTCCGAATAACCAGGACTGTAACACCAAGTTTGTAATAGGGCATTCAAAATACTAAGTAAATGAGAGTAAAAGCAGCACCATCAGAACTCATGGTATCACTAGCCAATACAGTACAGCTATTAGAAGTCTACTGAATATCTATTTGGCATCAGCCTCTCTCAAAATAACCCCAATTCAAAAAATGGCTAAGCAGATCCCTACATGCTCTGGGGAACTAAATGGAAAGTTGTACCTTTCCCAACTGCCCTGACATGTGATGTTTGGAAAAGCTGCAGAGAAGTGAGCCAGAAATTCCAGATAACAGAACATTTCCAGATAATGTTATTTCTTCCCTTCATTGTGTTACCCTTAAAATATCCTTGTATCCTCTCATGGGGTTTGATCCTGATCTTATGAAAAGTAATTACCTTTAGTGATGCAAGATCAAGGCTACTATAGGAGGAGAAAGCTTCTACTGTCTATATAGTGAAAATTGGCTTATTACTGATATCCGCATGATCCAATAGAAGAAATTCAATGAAAGCACCTGAATTGGAGTCTAGTGAGTTTACATGGTCACCAAGGCTTTCTGGGGGCAATTCAAGGTATATAAGTAGAAGTGCTAAATGTCTTGTCGTGAGACACTGACTTCATTACAAGAGCTTGAGCTCTCAATTTGGTTACAACTACTTTCTCTTTGCATCTAACACAATGCTGCTGCACCTCTCTGTTTATCCAACTTAGATCACTTCCACTATTCTGGTACTGAGGAAAAGGAAGGGAAGAAACATTAATCATATCCTTAGTAGCTAACTTTGAACTGATAATATGAGTTTCGTACAGTTAGTTTGAATAATGATGGCTATGCCTTGGTTATCAAGCCTACAGTTACATTGTACACATTACTTAGCACAACATACATACCAAGCTGTGCTTTGTATATGTGCTTGTTTTATATAAAAGAACAATAATTCATATCCTGTTTAAAAAATTAAATCTATCAATTATTAAAATGTAGAGAGAGATATTTCTGTGCAAAGAAATATGAAGTCAGTCCCTTCTATTTTTAAATTTGTGACTTATGAACTATTAATTGCCTCAGTTTTGTGATTCTTTGTATAGACTTTATGCTGGAAAAACAGATGATGTTTCTTTGTTAAATGCTTTGCTGTTTCCCGTTGTGAGAAATTAATTGACTGTTACTATTCAAGTCCTAACAAAACAGCATTTCTACTGTCCTTTGCTAATTATGCCATGCCTGCATTTTACATAGCATTTCACACTACATTTGTTTTTCTACTTTATATTTTAGGGCAGCTTATTTGTAAGAATGTGCATTTATGTTCATATTATCTTGACCTAACAGACCAGATCTGATTGCTTTTTAAACGTATGCGAATAATTGGCTTGGAAACAACACAAAAACAAGTGCTGCATTTAGTGTGAGTGCAAGAAAGTTAAATTGGGCTGGCACTTTAAATAAGCTCAACTTGCCAGTGCAAGGACATGCTTTGCTTTGGGCCCAGTAACAATACAATGGACCCGTATTTGGGATAATAACAATTATGTCTATTTATCTCACCAAAAAAAGGAGCCTAACCTGCTGGAGAACCCAAGTAGTAGATTGTGTTAAATGTAAAATGGTGGTCAAGAAGGAGTGAAGGGGAAAATAGACAATATGCCCTCTTAATATTCCAATATATGGTCTCATACAACTACCAAAATAAATAGTCTGTATTTTATCTAAGAATACTCAGGGTTAGTAGGAGATACTACCTGCATGTACAAAGGTTGTTCCACCTAAAGGCATTTTACCAAACAAGCATACAAAGTATGTAAAATAAAACATAAATGAATCAAAAAATAATTCTGAAAGGCAAATTATACCAGTTACTGAGATCAAGTTACCTCAGAGTAACAACTGTTCAACATTTGCTTTGAGAAGCAGAGAAGAAATACAGAAGCTTTCAATGTAATATGCAATGTTCTCATACACTGTTGTTTAGGGAGAGAAAACCTGAACTAAAAATTCAAAGACTAGTCTGCTTTTGAAACACGAGGCAAATTCAATTAAATTTCTGCAATTTTAAGTTCAAAGACATTAGAGCAAAGAATCCACAGCATAAGATAATTTTTAAAATAGGCTGTTGTCATTTATTAGAGCCGTTAATATGATGTGTATGGATAAACAGCTAACACAGTGTAACCAAGCCTTAACTTCTGTATTTCCTGACTTTGCTTCTCAGTTCCATAACTGACACCATCTGGCCAAAACCTCAAATAGACTCTTGCACGTTATCGCAGTAAGGATATGTGACATAAGTCGGGGCAGCTCAAGCAGCCCCTTCCCCACAGCTGCTTCACCAATCCTGAGGAGGAGCCAGCAGAACAGATCATGCTTCATCCCTTTTCAAAGCAAAATGCTAGGACTGCTTGCACTACAAAATACTGTGACTTGGCAAAAAATTAACAACAATTAGTTGTTATAAAACTAAATAAGTTTTCCTGTACTGGTAATGAATTGAGTTTGCTGTACTTTAAAAGGTAGTAATTGCCTGAATATAATGGATGACTAGAAAAAACAGTATTCAAAACTCAAGCATAGGCTCATCTGGGGCCTGATAATATAAAGCCACTGCAATGGACAGGTCTCAAACCTTTTGCTGAGATGACAGGTTGATGAAACTGGTTTAAAACCCGTGACGGCTGGGAACTCACTGCATCAGTTAATACAGTAACACTATAATTAAATGGTCTCTCTGTAATGCACAAAAATCTGTAGCTACCACTAGTCTCTAAAAGTTGTCCATGTGTGTGGAGTGGGCATCATTTTAGATACAACCACGACTGCCAAATCCATTGCCAAATTACTGCTGAAAATTCTGAGCTCTTTTTAACTCTACACCTCACTATCACCCTTTCCACATTAGCTCCTTCACACCATTTGTGTTGTTATTATTTTTCTTTTCTAATGTACCTATAAAGATAACATCAGCAGGTTTCTCTGATAAACTCCCAGATGCCATTAGTCACATGTGGGAAAAATTACAAAATAAATTCATAAGAGTTTTCAAGAGAATCCCCAAAATTCTGCTCCCTGGAACATGTGTACCAGGTTGCCATTTTCCAACAACCACCCAAATTTTATTTTTAGAAAAGAAAAAAAACTTTCAAAATCTTCCATATTTTCTTGATTTGTGCAATTCTCATCTATCTGTCAGATGACAAATTTTTGGGACAGGGACATTTTCCATAATACTGCATCATAAAGTTGGCTACTAGACAAAACAAAGTTATTACCAAACAGGAATTACTACTATGCAATGATATTGCTTAATTCAGAAGTGAAATGTAGGTTTTATTACAAAGACTAAAGGGATAGGATGAAAAAGGATAAGTAAGTGCAGCTGCAATTTTCTGAAAGCGACATACAACTTTTTTTATTTCATCCCTAAAGTGAAAAAATGTCTTGCTTTGGCCTTTAACATGTTCATATCCAAAGGAGAAATTAAGCCAGTTTTTACCTTGTATTTCCCTTTAATGGAATGTTTCTTTTCAAGCTATAGTCCCTGTACTAACACAATAAAATCCTCATTCCCCTTCCACCCAAAAAAACCCCTATTGCTTCAGCAGGGACTTCAGAACTAGATGCTTAGGAAATAAGCCAATGTCCCTTCCTCTAATGACTAGCCAGGAGCGTTCTGGCATAGTGTAATCACTCCTCCACCATACCCAGCACTATTGCATTAAACTGTAATTTAGTTGATCTACTTCTGGGAGTCATTTATTACATTCCAGGTTTTGTGGATAGTGATAGGGCCATAAATGGAGCTATAAAAAATGAACTCTTATCAGCTGGACATCTATTTCTATTACATGGAAGTTTGGTAAATATGAACACTTATTACTTGAGCAATGCTCTATGAGAAAATTGTTTATTCAGTAAAGTGGAGGTGATTTTTCTTTCATTCTGCAGTTTTCTTCGTTTGCTACTACACGCTGTTTCAAAGTGGAACTGGTTACAGACTTCTAATGTACATGTATTTCTCAAAGTGAGATTTAATTCTTGACAAACTAATATAGTCTTTTAAAGCATGTCTGAGCAAGATTAAAGCTACAGTGTCAGTACCTGCACGATTTCTTTAGGTTAGTGAGCAATGACAACACATGAGAAATGCTATTTGCCATGCACCTAGTCCCATGCTCTGTGATCGCATGCCTTGTGAATGCTGACATTTCATATGTAAGGCTAGATTAAAGCCCAAATCTTTATATCATTCAGTTAAAACTGTACATTGTCTATCTGTCAAATAGATAGAAAAAAAAATCTGATCTTCAAGTTTTAAGGAACAAATTATTTTTGCTGTGTTTAAAAGAACTTTTTGGTAAAAAGAGACTTGCAAACTATTTATCATTTAGCAGGAAGTTACAATCAACTAACCAGACAACTGAGACAATATTTTTCTTTTTGAAAAAAATCCCAAAATACTTATTTAACATTCTTCAAAACGTGCCTACTATCATTGCAAGCAGAGGTATGATACCAGGCATATAGAAAGTGTGTTAATACATACATCTTCATTGATGTTTAAGAGTTGGCTCCATTTGCATGATTTTGACCAAAGTTGTGAAGTACAGAATTTTGCACCTACCGAAAATTCTGACCAAGCCTCTGATGGACTCAAAAATCCTTCAGAAATGTGCATAGAGATGTATCATGGTCTCTACCTCCTCACTGATATAACCTGATACATCCAGCTGAGTAATACCAAAACAAAGAAATTCACTATGAGCAGCGGGCCAGATCATTAAGAGAACTAACTACTGAATAACTATGTTAGTGGAATCAACATAGTCATTATACACTAACCTAAACTGATTTTTCATTTATGTTAAGTATATTGTCCACTTAATTCTAAGATATATCTCTAGTTACTTTTTTTAAATGCTTTTTAAAAAGCCACCCATTTTCAGAAAAAGGCCTACTACTGAAAATAAGTCTCCCTTGCAATGCCTACACACATTTTCTGATTCACACTTGTGAAAAAGAGCAACTTTGACTATGGAAATTCACAGAACGGTAATAACTATAAGAAGCACTAGATTTTCTTCATTGCATGTTTGTTTATAAAAATGTAGTAAGTACACACATGGTCTATAGGTTTACCTTGAGGGCGGGTTTCACAATCAATCTCACTAACATTAAGTGCAAGTTGCATCTGAAATCCCCCTCTCTCCACCCGCATCCTCATCCCAGCCAGACTATATCATCACCCTCAGGCCAGACACTCAGGGTGTACCTGATCAGTTCCCTGATCCAACTTGTGTGCAGCCACACCAGCACTGCTGGCACATGGAATATATGTGGCTGCCACTTTTCAGGGGATACACATAGAAGTGTCCACGGAACCGTGAACTAACAAAAACCATCTGCCAAATTATCCCAAACTAACATGCAAGACAGCAAATGTCATGGAGAATAGTAAATGCTATATAGAAATTTAGAAATTGTCATATATGTTATTTGGCAAATGATGTATTGATTTTCTTTATATAACCCCTCTATCAGCCCTACAATCCTTTCACAGAATTTTTAATACTGCATGCACAAAAATCTTATTTAAAAAAAACCCACAGGTCTTATAATAGGTCTCTTCTTTGCTTCATTTGAAATTAATTAGCTGAAGTCTAGATTCTAGATGTCCTACTCTTGTAAATCACCAAAAGTGCCCTTAATTGTCATACAACAATGACAATTCCTGTTTAGTCTATTAAAAAGTCTCTATTGGGTCACTGAAACCATCCATATTATTGCTGATATAAATGTTGAGCTTTTACTGTGCACTGTAGCTGAGCCCTGATATATTGAGACGACAGCTACTAAGTTTAATATTTTACAGAGATTTGGACTTCATTAAATTGATATGACAGAAATCAGAATTTTCAACATTCAATTACTTGTTTTCAAGAGAACACCACATGGATGCATGATTAAAAGCCAAAATAGATCTTAATCATACAGCAACACACTACAATGACTCATTGAATACAAATGTCAACAAACGACCTCAGTAAAGTTAGTTTATTTTTAGTATGTTATTCAGGGGCAGCTGAACACAAAAGTGACAGAAAAAGATCAAGGATGAAGATCTTCACTAGCTAAACACGCTTATCACAGGATGTAGTGGGAAACTAACGTGGCTTACCATATAAATTAATAATAAAAAAAACCCAAAACATCAAACTCACTAATCAGCATACAGGTGTAAGAGGGAAATAATTAGTGGTAAGGGCCTGGATTCCCCCATACCTTCCAAACTGATAGTGTGGTCCTTGATATCAAATAAACAGTAAAGAATCAGACAAGAATTTTAGCACAGACAGATTTAACTATTACAGATAAACTGGAGTAGATTTGTGCTATTTGTTAAAGAACATATCTCTTAAGCAAACAAAGAAAAAAATTCAAACCCCAGAGAAGCCTTTCAAAATATTCCACATCTGCAATTTTACAGGCTTTCCTAAAGTCAGCAGCTGACCAGAAATGCCATGGCAAAAATCAAATGCAAATACATCTGACAACTATTTACGACATGTTTTATACAACTTTAATTATTTTACCTTTAAAGTTGACATCTACAAGACTTTTCAGTTAATGGAAAACTTCTCCTAAGTTTTCTACATCAAGCCCTGCCAACCTGGCTAATTTTGCTGTTAAACACTACGTAATGGTGGGAGAAACACTGCCCTCCCTCCAATTGGAATTTTCTTTTTTTTGTTGTTAGTTATTAATACGAAACACTTTTAGACCAAGATAAAATGGAAATTACTTAGTCCTAATGTTAACAGTGTTAAAAATAAGCTTTAAAGAACATGACAGCATCTATGGCGAAATATTCCTAGGTACACCACAATCAGCTTGTATTTTGAACACCATAGACACATCTGTAAAAACCAAGTATAGTTGTACCTTGGTATCAAATCACACAGCCGGAGAAGCACAGTCTTTTCAAGGAAGTTTCCATACCCACTACATTCAGCCATAAAATATAAATGTGACTTTTTTTTTCTTTTAAGGAAGTGCTGAACATATCCTTGAAGAAAAATTAAGAAAAGTCTGTACATCATCAGATGTTAATTTCTATTCTGTTTTGGACAATCTATTTATCTGAAGACACTGACATAGTTAAAATGAAAGCAGCAGATTCCAGGTAAGCAAATAAGAATGGGAAAAGACACACAGATACACTGCTCTGCAAGACACTATAGTGTGCCTTGATAATGTGCAGGATCTACCATGAAAACTAGAGATCTATAATAAGTTAGAACCTACATCTAAATATTTTTTTCCCATTTCTTTGGTTTACTAATGCACAGGAAAAGAAATGGTACATGCTAAAAATCAAACTATGTGTTCTAATAATTTGATTAATGATAAGATGCAATAAAAAACCTAGGCAAAAAGCACAACTTGCTTTCTAAAGATGAAGAAAAAAGTTTATCATGACATATGCCATTTAAGAATGACAAACTCTTAAAACTGTTTGAATTAGATACTAAACTTTAAGGAAAACTCCCAATTCCAATTAAAATGCTTGACTAAAACTAGTCATTTTTGGGAAAATGATACCAGTTGACAAGAGATTTAAGAAAACTTAATAAGCTAACAGGTTTGGAATAAGACTGATGCCCAAAAAAGGCATTTAATAGGACTTCCTTTTTATGAACATGCTCAAAAGACTGTAAAACATATGACCTTAATTCAAATATAGCCTTTCTGTGTTACATTTTACTGGACTGACACTGTAAAGAAAGTTCTAGTATAATTTCTGTAGCAGCCACTAGTCAAAAATTAAGTATTTTTCAGTTCTATTTGGCTCTTGAACCTAAAGAACCACCTCATCTCAAGAGACTTTTAAATCAATCAGTTTCCAGGCAGGAATGAGTAACACACTTGCCCTTGAGACTTAAGATGTGCCTATACAGCTGCATGCTGACAGACAAACTCCTTTGCCAACCCTTGTAATGCTGGCAGGAGTTGTGGCAGCTCCAGCCCAGACAATGTAGCTCCATTACCCAGTCACTTGCGTCAAGGTAATCAAACCTTTCCCCTCAGCCAGGTCATCAGCTCAGGCACAGATCAACACTGTGGCATATAAAAAGTACAAAAGTCCCATGTCCAGATGACCTACCAAATTCAGGCAAAATAACTGGGACCCTGTCTGGACTCATCCATACACATCAGACATATGGAAGATGTAACCTAAAATTAAAGCAATCACAAAATCCAAAGGCCATCCAGGCAGAAAGGTTTAAGAAACCCCATAGGAGTATCACTTCCATTCCCTTTCCTACATGGTTTTACTGAGGCAATGGTATTGTAGCAAAAAGTTAAAAATACCTTTGTTCAAGAGTATAAGAAACAACCTACCACTGCAGTCTTGATTCTGACACAAAAGGGTGTTGACACAGTTTCGTACTCAGAGGTGCAAAAGGCTGGCCTAGCCAAAACTCTACTGGCATGAGCCACTCCTCTTCATGCAAATTTTGGTGTTCATCTCCCTCTGGTGGACTGTGTCCAGAGAGGGGAAACTGCTCCACCTAGAAATTCACCCTCTAGAGTATTAACATGACTCCATTCATCTTCCAATCATTGCAGATGCATCAGTAGGAAAAACCAGCATGACCTCTCAGAGTAAGTGGGTTCTAAGGCACCAGTGTCACCAGCATGTGGCCAAACTGGCAGGTGTAACTTGCTATGGTACTCATGAAACCCCCCAATTTTAATACATATGCACAGATTTCTCTGCACTTACCTGCTGTGCAATGAAAAACAGAACGAGACTTCCTTTTGTACTTGGACAGGAAGAAATGGAACAAGGTATGAAAGGCTATCCATAATTATCAGAGACCTATCATATGCAATCTGGATCAATAACTCATGAGAGCATAGAGACCCAGCATGCCTCACAGACTTTCTCACATTCTCTAAAAGGTGCCAAAACCCCATACTATTGCCATTGTCCAGATGTTAGTTAGTATCAACTGAAATGCATGAGGACAGTGAAAGACTCAATCAACCTTTCCTGGCCGATACCAAAATTAAGCTTCAGTCAGCAGAGCCAAGAGAAGCTCTCAATGCCAGACCTACACTCAACCTTCTAGGCCTACTCAACACAATCCACCTCATGAATTATTGCAGCTCCCTCACTTATATACTGGGCATTTCCTTGCATTGCTTTGTCTCCAAATTCTGTACACAGATTTCAGGAAATGGGCAATTGTTTGGCATTTGTTCTGCACTTACTCAGCTATTTCCAAAACTCTGCTTTCAAAGTGTGGGTGGCACACTTGACATTAAGTCTCAACTACAGGCACATTGTAATTTACAGGAGAAATAGCTACATGCTTCTATTCTATATTTTCTAGGTCTCCCAAATTTAGCGCTGTTTACACAGGGAAAAGGAATACAGCAATAGACACAAAGTACATGGATGAACTATTTCGATGTCAAACCAGTTCTACCAACTGCACTGTTTCATTCTCACAAGTCACCATTGTGAACAGAAACTGAAAGGTATGTCTTCTCCCCAGTCTGAGTCAGTGCAAGCTAAAACTTGCCACTGTAAACTTTCAGGGTGACAACTGCTTTGTTCAGCACTTGGGAATTCTAAAGCACTTACATT
Source organism: Lophotriccus pileatus (assembly GCA_035583135.1). Taxonomy (NCBI): domain Eukaryota; kingdom Metazoa; phylum Chordata; class Aves; order Passeriformes; family Tyrannidae; genus Lophotriccus; species Lophotriccus pileatus. The sequence continues at coordinate 24,972,650 of JAWWES010000081.1, read as the reverse complement.
TTACTAAAATGAACTTTCAAGGTACTATCCATAGGAAATATTAAATACCTTATCTCAACATGTCGAATAAACAAAATTGTTTCACATTCTAAAAACCACTTAATCATATCAAGAGTTTGTAATTATTAGTAAAATCTACCTTGGTCAACATGGAGGAAGAAGGAAAAAGATGAATCTGCTCATGAAGCAGAAATACAGATGTTGACTGCTTTTTTTTTGAGACGGACGGATTTTTTTGCAACCTTATACAATGTTCTAACTTCATCTGAGTCTGCTGATAATCAGACATCTTTTGTACTGGCACTGGAATAAGTTTCCCAACCTTCACCAATCTTAATTCACTGAGGGACACAGCACATGTACTAAATTATTGTGGAAAAATGCATCTGTATAGTTAAAGGCATTATGTCAGTATTTTCTCCAACAATGCCCATCAATTTAGGGATCTACTTTCTTTGGATGATGCTTGGCTTTAATAGTTAGGTGGCTCTGAAGCTATCAAGCCATACCTCTGCAGACTGGACTTCTTTCTTCTACTATATATCATAGTTTATTACTCTATTCTCTACCTTCACTACAATTCCAGGTAGTAACTTTTGGTCTCAGGAACAATGCAGTAGCATCCTGCTCATAATTTATGGGATTCTTAAAAACCCATCTTTTTTGTTGGTGGTGGTGGTGGTGGTGTTTGTTTGGTTTTGGGGTTTTGTTTGTTTGGGTGGGTTTTGTTTGTTTTTTGTTTGGTTGGTTTTTAATTTTTATTTTTTATTTAATGTTTCTTTTGTATACTTGCCTTTCCTCTCATTTAAAGGATCTTCATTTGAGATATTAAATCATCCAAGTATGTAGCTAGCATCAATAATTGCAAAATTACGCAACTTAGCAACATTTTTTAATGGCAAGATGCATTTGTGAAACATCATTGGCCTCTCAGACCTTAGATCAGTTTCTGGCATATGGTTGTTCTCAGACAGGTTGCCTATAGTTGTTTCTACTCAAACAAATAAACTCACCAGTGACAGGCTTTGAACTCACCTGATAAGATATTTTTAGGGACAGCAAAGTTTATAGCTTTATTTCAGGAGAGAGTCACTCTGATCAATACACATTCCAGCACATTTATTTCAGTGCCTACCCTCTTGTTTCATTGTTCTCGATGTCTTGGACACATTCTCATCTACTTTCAATTTGGGGATTGCAGCAAGTTTCATAACAGGAAGGCACATCCCTTAACACCCAGCTTTTATATGGCTAGATGGTTTGTCATCTTTCCCTGGCACAGGCACAAATGATGGAAAACTTACTTGCCATGTAGAACCAGGAAAATCAAGTCCCTGGGAACAATCAGTGCTAATGTTTTCCACAAAATCAGTGCTAATGTTTTCCACAAAAGTAACCTTTTTGCAGCTCTCCTGAAAGTTACTTTCTTAGTAACAAGGCAAGTATAGACTTGACTACCCTTTATTTCGCAAAACCAAACAAAACCACACAGACGAAAACAACAAACTAAGTTTGGAGTAAAACTCAGCAGAGTTTAGACAGTAATGTGAAATAATTCCAAACAAAGGATAAAAATAATATAAATAAAAAACCCCAAAATAATTAGTATCAATGCAGTATCACAATATTTTGGTTGTGTTTGAGGAACAAACTAAGCTACAGCTACCTGAGTTTTTGTAAATCTAAAACCGATCTACCAAGTCTTGTATACCTACATGCTACTGTTATACCAATAAAAGAATTGCTTGCTGAACTACCCAGTTTTGAAAGCAAAGATAGCAGCAAGTTGGCATGAAATTCTAAGACTTTTCCAACTTTTAATAAAGTTTGATATAATGCTTGCAACAGAAGAAAAGATTTTTGAAAGGCTGAAAAATGTTTCTAAAAGCAAAAGTTAGTTTATAATAACAATACCTACCTTTTCACAGCTAAAGGCCACAAAAAATATTTTTAAATCTTCAAGCAGTACACTGCTAAAACTTCTTAAAAAAAAAAAAAAAAGGCTTCTACAGTTGGATGGCCTGTTGTGTTTCCCTTTGTTATTCATTAATAACTTTCGTGATCATTGACCTGTATCAATTAAGCTTCCACAAAGTCCTTAAAGCAGGGCTGCTAAACCAGATCAGCTCAGCCAAGGGCTTCAGGGCTGTGAGCAGCCTCTCAGGTCAGCTGTTCCCCACCAGCAGCCTGGAGCCAAGTGCTCCATGAGGCTGATCTGAGGGTGGCCACCATCCTGTGTCCTGGCTACATGGCTTTGAACCAGCACACCAGCGAGTCTCAGAAGTGCCATTCCTTGCCAAACCCCATGAAATGAGAGATTCATGGGAGAAGGGATGGGACTGAAGGAGGGTAAGGTAGAGGGGCTAAGGCTAGCATACAGGCTAAGGCTAGCATACAGTAGTAAAGCCATAGGAGAGCAGGCGGTATGGGGTTTGCTCCTAACAGAATGAGTTCTTTTGAAAGGTGCTTTTCCTTTCAGATACTTTTCAGATGCTTTTCCTTTCCTTATGTATTGTGTGTTATTGCAGCCTGCACTTATCTGACTAATAAAATATATAATTTTCATACCTGGTTAGAAGTGGGCAAGCCATGCTAGTTTAACAGATGATGATACACACAGAAAGCATAATTAGCCTATTTAAAATTTCAACTTTTTCATCTAGAAATGAATATTAAGTTAGTAATATTGTAAAATAATTTTTATTGAATTAGCTTCTACCAGAAGGACAAAAATTAGGACTGAAATCTATAATTTTTCCTATAAATGCAGAAATATACCGCTTGGTTGCAAACATAACTTGTTATGGGTTTAGCACAAAAACATATTACATTCTTGCTTTCCTCACTATTACCTGCAATAACTAAATTCTTTACCTCCCCCCAAAAATGAGAAAAATATGGCCAAAATATTTTTTTATAAGATGGCTCTATTTTATTATGTTTCTCAAATATGGACACTGCTCTGTGTTTTAACTTTGCATTTTTAAAATAGAAATATAACACTCAACTTTTGGTTACATCATGCCTTACAGTCAGTAAAGCATATGACAAAAATAAATACAGAGAGGAAATGAAGGTATCTTCTAGAACTATTTATAGTAATTCAGCCATGCTGAACTGATTGTATTTCCTCCTATACTGAAAATGCACAGACAGCTACATCCAAAATACACGTCATCAAGTTTCAGCTTTCATCCAGTGCAAAAAATAACAGGTAAACATACTCCTAAGTAGACTAACATTGCTTTCAGTTTACACACAGAAAGAAAACTTCACTGTGGCCAAACCTTGAAAACAAGAATTTGAATAGATAATCATATATCTCTGTGAAATATACTCACATATAAGAACTCCTACCAATCAGGCTCACTTCCTTAAGAACTAAATTTTCACTTTGGTACAATATTTATTTTAATGAACAAGTAAATTGTGGTCAACATGAAGTTGTTTTTTTTTAATTAAAAGACGCTGTAAAGCATAATTATAACCTAAAGTTTCTCCCAAGTGTCTGGAAACTGACCAAGAGCTATTGGTTTCTGTGAGTCTTATGAACAACAGAAGCTGGATTTTGAACAGGGAGAGCTAATACTTTGTATCATGTCTTTGGTAAGTTATGCTTTTTCTATTTGTCTACCTCTTCATTTTAAAATTTGTTAGCTTTGGGGTCAAAAAGGCACTCTAATTTACATGGACAAACGGACCTACTAGACAGGCCACCTGAAATCAGTTAGTTCAGAGGTAAATCAAAGACATATTTGGTGCCTCTCCCATTTCCTCTCAAGTTCTAAGCCATTAACAGAGGATTTAGTTGCAGCAGTTCCATCATGTGCAATGTTTAACATCCTGAAATTCCTCTTTGTCAAGAGGGCATGATCATGGAAGATACTAACACACCTGACTCTATCCTGGTATTTTCTCAGTGAGGAAGAATAGCAGGATACAAGAATTAAATGGTGTTATGAGATCAAACCAGTTATTCAGTCTTTTTTCAGCCTTTTGTTACTCTGCATACCTGTTATTGGACTGCTTCAGGATCCCCCCAGAAGATGTCACAGGAAAAATTCAGGAACTGCGGAGCTCTGCTTTACTTATTAACTCCACATTTAGCTTTGAATCTTTTCAAATTCTTTAATACTATATCAAATTTATCTCCACTGCATACACTTATTTGAATTAAGGCTATTCTTTCAATCCACTGTTCAGAAAGTGATTCATTGTCAATAGAAAAGCATATACATATGGATTGCCAGAAATATTTTGCTCAAAAGCAGCCAGTACACATGCAGTGAAGTTTCAAGAGTGTTCCATAAGCATCCACAGTCTATTACTTCTGCTACTCTGTGTAAGCCAGGGAAAACAAGGCAAGAGTTAACCCTCTCATACTAAAAGAGGGACAGAACTTAAAGGGAAATAAAAGGTAACCAGAAATTTGGTTTACAGTACACTAAAACCCTATAATAAGCCCCCTCGCCATCTGCAATGCTGTTTCTTCAAACTGTATTTATTTGATCTATTTACAAAGGTTACATCAAGATCTAAAACCTCCAAACACTTGCACCACGACTATAGCATGAATTAAGCTCATTGGCAAGAACCTTAGTTTTATCAACAAAAATAACTGTACATAAATCCACCTTGGGAAAGTAGGAAGGCCACAGACACAACCCCAAACAAACTCATCCCAAAGGTTTCAAGGGAATCTATGTCCTGTTCCTGAACTGCTTCACCACATCTTTAGAAAGACTTTGCCACGGTTGGCTTTAGGATGTATAGTAATATGTACAAACAAGATCTTTTCATTTAAGAAGAAAAGTAACTTTGTACTGGAATATGGGGAGTGTAAGAATATAGAAAGCTCTTTCTTTTGATACCTTCTTGCCCATCAAATCTATAAGCCAAGAGTCTTCTGTCTTTTGATAATAAATACATCAGAAGCAAGAAATATCTAAAAGCAGACAGGATTTTAACAACTGGCAAAAGTAAATGGACTTCAGGTTATTTCTGCCTCTGCTTGACTAGCATTTCAGCACGTTTCCAAAGCAGTGAGGGTCACATTACTTATCCTGATTAGCTGCGCACTGTACTTCACAACTAGGTTTCATACACATCATTCAATTAATAATTCAGAATATGAGTTTGCAGTTAGAAGCTGTTATTTTGGACGGAAGAAAGAAGGACAAGGACCACATAACATTATGTTCTGACCTTCAGATAATTCCCGGGGGAAGTTTATATAGCATGTATCTATTTAGTTACCTTAAAAAATACACTTAAAATCCTGACCTCTCAGAAACCGCCTGCTTTTTTCAACACTGGTTCTGTTCTTCTGGGTGGTTTCACGGTAATAAAAAGCATACCAGACATAAAGTAAAGCTAAATGGAAAAGTCAAATAATACCCCCACAGTATACCAGCTATCATCTTCTGCTTGCAGCATGTCAGCATAGCACATGGTTCAATCCCATCAAAAGGGCAGAATAGACTGGACTCCTGAATCACTACATCAGTCAGCTGCTCCTTAACACTGCAGGTATCACATCAGAGCACTTATGCTACTTTAAGTCACACAGACAAAAAAATTAAGTGTTGGTTACTCTCCAGCTGGCAAAGTTAACAGAGGGTCTACATGAGGAAAGTCATCAGCAGTAGAATGAAAATAGAGGGTTTAAAACAAGAGCCTGCGTTCATTTGCACCCCATGTTAAGCCTGTTCTCCAGAGTCAATATCAAAAGTGCCTAGACATATTCTCACCAGAAATGTCTTAACTTCATAATTCATTCCCTGCACAAGAAGTTCATTGACTTTAGCTACAGAATGTAAGCAAACAGATGGCTTATGCTGCCAGGAATGTGCTGAAGGCTTAAAGAAATATAAACCCAGAGGATTCAGAAGTTTCACTGACCCAAGGGAGAGGGTAGGAAAAAAGTGAGAAAGGAAGTAATAGACAAGACCACTTACACATATCACACCTTCTGAAATAAGAACACAAAAAATAACATAGACATCCTTAGCTTTACATCTGATTAGTCAAACAGAGGTTAGAAAGGAAAGCATTTCTTGCTCAAGAATATCTGTTACGAAGGTCAGTGTGCAAGATATGCAGCTGAAAGATACCTGCTGACATTAAGCAGGTGTGAGCCTGTATTGCTTAACCTGTAAAAGATATAATGAGAAACTGGGGGGAAGGGGAGTCTTTAAAAAAAGAAAAAAATATAGCTTTGCCTTTTTGTTTTACAACAGAGGACTGCAAAAAACCCCTAACACTGCAAGACAAATTAGCTCAGGAGTATAAGGATGAAGAGGAGACAAACACTACTGCACTGTAGCCCTGAAAAGACTTAAACCAACTTCCTTAGCACTACTGAGGGCTTCAGGTTTTAAAACAAGCAATATGCAGGCAAATAAACTTTATAAAACATTTTCTAATCCGAATTTCTTAATAACTTCTTACAGTCAAACCCAAAATCACAATGTGCTGGACAGCTTTTACTAAAGTTTTGCTTTTTTACTCCAAGTTTTTACTTTACCTACTTCATCAAGGGAAGCCAGTTGATGTGATCCTTTTGGATTTCAGTAAAGCTGCTGATCCAGTCTCTCACAATATCCACCTGGACAAAATGTCCAGCACACAGATGGATAAACACATCATACGGTAGGTGAGCAACTGGTTCATGGGTTGAGCACAGAGGGTAATAGTGAATGGGGAACATCAGATTGGTGACCTGTCACTAGTGGGGTTCCACAGGGCTCCATCTTAGGCCCTGTGCTCTTCAACATCTTCATAAATTACTTGGAACCAGGACTGGAAGGGATACTAAGCAAGTTTGCAGATGATACAAAACTGGGAGGAGCTGCTGACTCCCTCAAAGGCAGGAAGGCCCTGCAGAGAGACCTTGACAAATGAGGGGACTGGGCAATCACCAACCATATGAAATTCAACTGCACTGGTGCAGCTTCACCTTGAATATTGTGTGCAGTTTTGGTCACCATAATGTAAGAAAGATTAAGCTGTTAGAGCGTGTCCAAAGAAGGACAATGAAGATGGTGAAAGGCCTTGAGGGGAAGCCAAATGAGGAGCAGCTGAGGTCACTTGGTGTGCTCAGCCTGGAGAAGAGGAGACTGAGGGGAGACCTCATCTCAGTCTACAGATTCCTTGTGAGGGAAAGAGGAGGGGCAGGCACTGATCTCTTCTGTGTGGTGACCAGAGACAGGACCTAAGGGAATGGCCTGAAGTTGTGTGAGGGAAGATTTAGGTTGGATATTAGAAAAAGCTGCTTCACCCAGAGAGTGACTGAGCACTGGAACAGGCTCCCCAGGGAAGCAGTCACAGCACCAAGCCTGACAGAGTTCAAGTAGTATTTGGATGATACTCTCAGGAACATGGTGTGACTGTTGGGGATGGTTCTGTGCAGGACTGAGAGTTGGGATCCTTCCAACTCAACGTATTCTGTGATTCTGTGATCCTAATATTTCACATAGAAGAAGATCACATTTGTTTTACCAGCCAGCACTGTCAGCCTCCTGGGGGTCCACGTCCACTGGATCACCAAGCTGGCAGAAGGAACACTTGTAAAACAAAAGGCACCCTCTTCCACCAAACATCTATGCTTGCAACACAACACCCAGCAACAAAGTAGGGCTTTTTAACTCAGATTTTGATGGACAGTGAATGCATTCACAGCTGTGACAAGTTGAATATCACTCAAAAGTATGATTCTCAATTATTTTGTTTGAGTTTCCTCCCTTCTTTCTTTTAATCATTACTTAATACTCCAAAAAAGTAATTTAGTCTAATAGTAAAGACTTGCAAGTATAGGATTTGGCTGCTGCTTATGCTATTTAAAATGAAAAGCATATTATAACAAAGCACGACTCATCATCTTCACACAGAACGCATAGTTTGCTATCAACAAGATTAGAACAGGTAGGAGGCCTGGAAGGGCATACTCGAAACAATAACCTAAGAAAGCAGCTGTCTTAGAAGGCACAAAATGCATTAGGGATCTAAATTCATTAGCTGTTACTTCTGCAGCAGTGTTCTGGATCTGATCGGGAAGCAGCTTAATTCCCGTTTCCCCTCACGTCTCCCATTGCACATTCCAGGTACAATGGGCATATTCCTCTTGTTTTAATTTCCAGGGAAAAGGAGATAAGATCTTGCTTTTGACCTCACCCTTTAACTGGCCCACTCAAGAAACAACGGATCTGAGATCTGGTCCCTGTAGTCTGATGGTATTCAGTCTCCTGGCTCCCATTGGGAGCTCTCCCAGTCAACTACACATTATTTGCTTGGGGCACCTTTCTCCCTCTCCTTTTGAAGCTGGACCTGGTTCACCCAAAAAGGAAAGGCTGCCGGGGACTGAGGTAAAACAAATCACAACGAGTCTGAGCCTGATGCCTGAAAGTTGGCACCACACTCTGTCTCTTCATGCCCCTTTGTTTTTTAAACCTTTAATCATTTCGTTTTAGGAAAAAAAAGCACAAAGCCACAACACACAAGGCTAGGGAGTAGAGATCAGTATTCCCATTTTCTTACTTTCAGGCCACTGAAGTTCAATGATTAATGCAGTGTCTGAGAAGCTCCTACGTCTTGCATTATTAAAGTAGCACCACTGTGCAGCCAATGTAAACACTGGAAGTCCTCTCACTGGACTTTCAGATTTCCATGCTGGAAGATGTGCATCTGACAGCACTAAGCCTTTGCAGAACTAAATTTGAGGTCTCCTGCTTCTCAGATGAGTGCTTGAATAAGCACAAGTACACACCAAACATATTTCAAGAAGAACATGTTGTAACTTCAGCTTTTGGTCTTGAATCAAGTGGACAGAGTGCTTTAAGTATGGTGCTTTGATTCAGACACTTCAACTTCAGAGCATACCAAGAATTCAAGCTTATTGCTGGTCTCTGCTTTTGCAGTGGTTCATTTTAGGCAAATATGATTTTGTAACCTGAATTTCAGAGATGCTTAACTATACTTCTTGGTTCACTCTTTTAAAAAACACAGTGCATGAGTTGGAAAATACTACTTGTTATTTCCTGAGTCTCATCTCTGGTTCACTCTGTGGCAAAGTAGAAGTAAATTTTCAGAAGAGCTGGTATATCCAACTGAAGTTTATGTTCAACTGGATGAACCTCATGAAAGTTCTTTGTGCATCTTTGTATAACAATGTTGACATAAGTTGCGGGGTAGTAAAGGAAAACAGTTTCAGAAAAAAAAATCCTCCCCACAATTTTGCCTCTTCATGAAGGGTGCGTTGGTATGTGTATTTAATATCCATGTTTTAAAGGTAATATTGGCTGCTTTCTGCTACAATAGCTTTTCTAATGCTTTTGTAAATCAAACCTTCTGTAGTCATAGCCCTGCCCTTCTGCAAGCCCTAAGGACGAAATAATTCATAAGAAATTAGGTAGGCAAGTTCCCATTGAAAAATAAAATGGCAAAGAAATAGCCATAAAGTTCCATTCCCTCCCTCTTAAAAAACCTGAAGTTTCATACAAGCTGAAGAAGGACAAAAATTATCTTGTGGGGTTTAAATTGTTGCTCTCCCTTATTCACCCTAGAATAGGAAAACTATGAGCTTCAACTCCTGAACAACTGCAGCACACTGCTGGTCCAGACAGTTCTCAGTGGAAAGAGATTTAGAATTGTATGGTCTAACAGCAAAAATATTTTTGTTTTGTTTTGTTCCAGGAAAGGTCTGGGACTTTGGATCATTTTAAAGAAGCTTGCTCAATTTAACTGAAAAAAATAGCATGCTGCACATGTTTAATAGCAGTTACATGCTCCAAGACCTCATCTTTAATCTGGGAGTAACTGAAAGAGAAAAACAAACAAACAAACAAAACCCCAAACCAAAACAAATGGGCCTCACCACTGACAACTTCATACTTCCAATTATGAGAGCTCTCTCTACAGTTTGTACTTGTATTCTTACAGACAAAATACAAAATCCATATTTACCTAATTCATATTCCCTTAACTTCACCTAGACACACTGACAAAAACAAGAAGAAAATTAAGAGACTGTATAACACCTGCTGAATGAATGCGAAGTCTCATATTTATCTCCACCACTGGGAAGAGGAAAGACAGAGAAACACACATACTATACCAATATTCCTGAGCGAAACCAACTTAAGCTTTTGAATGACTTTCCATCCACTGTAATTTTTGCCCTATACACAGTTTTTGTAGCAACAACTACCTGTAAATTGAGGAAACAATATGCAGAATTATGGCTGGGATTACAGCCTATGATGTATATGGGTAACTGTACTAACAGCAAGGTGGGTGTGCTAACAGATAAACAAACTGCATGAATGAAACAGCCTGCTACTTCTAGGAGGTCTTTGCATTCTTCTTTATTTTTTACTATCACAGAGATGGACATCCCCATGAAAATGGAAATAGAATGATTTACTAAAAGATATAAAAAGCACAAAGCGAAGTGATCATGGTCACAAATCATGATTCCTATATAATATCCCTAGAAAGTCATGGTCAATGCTGTAAGCAAATGCTTCTTTTGGACTGAAGGAAAAGAGTTAATTTCAGAACTGAGTCCACACAATGCTCATTTGTGGGGGAAAAGCACCATGTAAGAGCTGAAGATCATTCAGCTGTGTGAGCAGAGATCAGAAAGCACGTTACATTTTTGGCAAGCTCCAAAGATGTGTTATGGCAGAAACAGATGAAATAACACTGAAATACAAAACAAGTGACTGGATAAATCCCCTATATCCCTTAATTTCTCTGTCCTTACTGAAAGGTACTTAACTAACATATCAAGAAGGAGCAGCTGAAGAAAAACACATCTTTATGCACAAGGTGACAAGCCATCCTTCATTTTATAAGGCAAAGCCTTACACTTATGTTACTATTTCATATTGAGGCCTGTGACATGACTGACTTGAAGCACTTGTGAAATATAAAACATGATCTCCTTAAGTTTCTTTATAATATCTAATTGAAAATAAATAAGACAATGCATCTTTGCTAATTTTTCTTCTTCCACTGAAAAAAATGTACAAAAACATGTATTTGCTGGAGATTGGGAGGGGTGTGTGCAAAATCAGTCCAACATAACATTTCTTTCAGAGAAAATTAACATTGACTAACATCTGTAGAAGTCTGAATGACTCCAACCAGACAGGCAGTGATTGCATGAACTAATGACTAGGGCTCTCTTTGCAGGGAATGATCATCTAAGTATGCTGTAAATTGCTGAAAGGGGGACTTCAACCTGAATCTATCACTTGCCAGAATAGCAACTTGCACTTCTGCAACACATATTTCACCTCTTCTTTTTCAGTTAGGTCTAGCTGTAAGTCTACCCTATATAGAGAAATCAGACTTGGGCTAAAAATATGTTGTCACATTTCAAACCACTTTCTTTGTATCATAAAGAAAAAGAAACTTTAAATTCTAAAAGAGACTTAATAACCAGCATATTCTGGGAAACAAAGTTTACAACCAGCACTTGAAAATCCATACTTTTATACAACATTTTGGTATTTTTCTTCAGTTTTACAATAAGCAATAGGTATTTTCCTTTCTTATATTTCAACTTCAAATTGTTTAAAGAATGCTATATAGACCAATAGGCTATGGCACTGCTACTAGATAGTGAACTTCTCTGTATGGGAGCAAAACTGCCAGAACCCAGGTGCCACAAGTGATCACCCTACCATAAGAAAGGTTAAAGAATACTATATCAACTATGTAAATACATCCTTGCAGAATAGCCACATCCAAGAAATGTGTTCATCTTTTCTGAGAATAAATTTGAAGCAAATAAAGGATTTTCTTACTTAAGCACATTCTACTTCCATCAGTATTTGCAAGACTTAAAATCAGTAGGACAAACCTCTCAGGAGCACTTTGGAGACTTGGATATGTAGAAAGTGACCATTATACATCAAGTCAGAAAGCAGTTAATATGAAAAACAGGAGTGCAAGTCCAACCAATATTTTCTTAGAGGGCTGGCAGCAAACTGCCAGATGCATGTGTGACCTCAAAACAACCTTTTGCCAGATGCCTCTTTAACCTCTTACAATTACATCAACTTCTAAGAAGACTAGTATATTTTACCATTTTCTTCCTTTGGTTATGAAAATTAAGAAGATGTTCTTAATAGAGAGATTTAAAGTGTTTGGTTCTGTGCATTTTTGTCTCTTAAAGCCCCAAGCTCTATAATACAGCACCACATACTTCTTTTTTTTTTTTTTTTTTTTTTTTTGGCCAGGATTAAAACTGTTGTACAACTTAAAGAAGAAATCTTCATGTTCTTTCTTTTTTCCTCACTTGAGTCCACGTTCAAAACCAGGTAACTTTTTGAGAAAATTGTGAGCTAAGGGCCAAGACAATTTTCAGCCAAAGCAAACAATAAATCACATTTAATACTATATACCATTTTTAAGTAAATAACTTTTTCTGTCATAAAAAGTATGGTATACATCTTATGTTGCAATCAACACAACCATTCTTATTCTTCAGATTCAAAAATAGCCTGTATGCTAACATTTTGAGAAGGGCATTTCTGCAAATTTAAAAATAATCAAATTCATAGCATGGAAGCATCATGAATGCGTTCCAGGGGCTCAAGCCCTAGAAAGAAAGGAAGGAATCAAAAAAAAAAAAAAAAAAGAGAAATAAGTAGGTCGTGTATACTAAAGTGCTAAATATACAAACATCTGATTTGTGGATGAGAGAACTGTTTTTTAAATCTAGAGTACAAGTAAATGAAGAAATGCACAGTCATTTGTCAACAAAACCATACTTTGATGAGGCATTAAAAAGAAAGATTCCCTGTGCTGTACAGAATCCAAGGAAAAAAAAGTATTTCCTTTAAGAAATATACCTCTTTATCCAGCAAAACAATGAATTTCAGTTGTTCTGTAACCCAGATCCTTTAATCTGCATAAGAGATGCTGAGTTCACTCAACCAAATCACTACTGGCTTTCAGAATACAATCAACACATGCTTTTCAACAGTATTAATATAGCATGAAGCTTGTGCTCCTAATTATTCATGTTTCTGCATTCTGTTTTTTCCCCCTGCTGTAAAATATGCAAATTTACTTCTTTGTGTTATTTAGGTCCCACATGGGCCTCAACAGATCTGTTTGGAAGGAATTACAAGCCAACATCTAGATACATGCTGTCAACATTTCAAGCTTCATTGTTTTTATTAGGTTGGAATGTCATTATAGATTTGATATTAGGCTTTAAAAAGCTTTTTATAAATCCGTTGAAAACCTACAGTCTAATCAAATGGTGTACTGATAATTACTACTACTGCACTTTTGTGTGTGAAAGGGGGAGAGCAAGGCCCTTCAAGCCCTGAATCCGAGGGAAATCCCCATCTAGCGGCACCACTGAAAACCGCAGGTTGTTTTTGTGCGAAATTAGTCCCCAAGAGGATTAGTTTGACTTCATCACTGAATGGAGGAGAGACATTACCTCCTTATGCAACTAAGGATCGGTAACAGGAGGGGACTGTTTCTTCTGAATTCCTCCTCCTCCCTTTTCAATCAACTCTGGCTGTAAAATTCAATGCCCAAATGAGCTACTAACGATTTTTAAGTATAAAACCCATAAAGCAGCACTTCAGGAAACAGGTCACTTTAACTACAGTAACTTTTTAGCGGGCATCGAAGTGTTCACTTACAGTGGCACAGGCTGATACATATAAAGTATTCTTTACACAAAAATACTAAAAGATATGCCCAAATCTCAGATTATTATAAAGTTAAGTGCTAAATATTTTAACCTCAAACAACATAATGAAATAGGAGCTTGATTATTTGAAAACTGCAGGGTTGGAAATAACTACACAAGCTTTTACTGTTATATAAAAAACACAGAATGTAAGTTCATTGACACAGAAAGTGAGAGGACATTGAGACACTGCTTTTTTTCCAACTGGCACAAAGCCTTGTGCATTTCTTCAATGTAATAGTATATTTTAAAACACTGCAGCAGCCCAACCTTCCATACTAGCACCACTAAACACTCCTTAAATATTAATGAAAAAACAATGTAGAGATTCACAGGGATCTACTTCACATTACTACAGACTCCTAGAAAACAAACAGCAGCAGTAATGTTACGGTTTTACAAATCTCCTAATGCATTTAATCTTTGAGCTGTGTATGCAGGGGGAGAAACCAGAAAACCATTTGATTTGCTGTAATAAACTAGTACAGGGGTAGTCCTTTGATTTGGGAGTCTTAGTACATTAAATTTCCCTTTCATAAGAGACTCACTTTGGAAAATTTATAAAATTGCACATTTCTCTCAGAAGCAAACATTTAAGAATTTTTAAAAATATATGTAGAGATCTATAGTACTAAGATCAATATGGAAACAGTAAGGATCCTATTGCCTTTTTACGTGTTAGGTGACTGTAGGGGTGTCCCTTAATTCAAATATGCAATTTATCCGGTTTTTCCTTCCACAGTACAAAGCACCCCAAAAACTATGGGCATACAGAATAAATTCATGGCAAAACAGAAACTGCAAGTTGGAGAGGAATGTACATAAAATGTATGTAAAACATGTAAAATTGGTCTTTGGAAAAAGAGTCCAGATTTCCAGAACTAAAGGCTGACTTGGGTTGATCATTTTACTTTTTTGTACCTTCAGTACAAGAGACTTCCCATTTGTTAAGGATGTTCTTCTGCAATATAACCAGTTAACAAAGGGAAACATTCAGCTGGATGTAAGGTATACTTTTCACAGCTTCATAGATGAATGAGGATGCTCCTGCCTATAGATGAGGATGATCCCATAAGAAGGAATTATAATACTGAATTAACTAAGTAATATAGATACTGAACATATCAGAGGAAGGTTTGAGTACCTCACTTAAAATAAAGTCAAAGTTCAAATGCTTTACATCTAAAAAAATGAAACAGAAAGCTGTCCTAAGCTCAAGGAAGAAAGAGAAGTTAAATATGTCTCAAAATCAGATTTGTCAGCATCTGCAACTGAGCTTTTCTCCAAACCATTTACTCCGTTCCAATATACAACATAAAAAGATCCCTGAGAGAAACCAAACCAAACCAAACCAAAACCCAACAACTCTTAAATCCATGAAAGTGATTGGCCTTTCAAACAGAAGCTAAAAGAAAACAAAGCCTTGAACTCAGGCATGGTCAAAGGATCAGATCAAGAGCTCCTCAGAGAACTGCGCTGTCTTCAGACTCTCGTGAGAGACAACCCAACCATCCTGGCTGTTGGGCCCTGAGTGCACTGGGGGCTCAGCAGCCCCTTCCCCAGCCCAGCCCTTTGGCTGTCAGTGCCCACAGCCAGCACAAAACACAGCATAGCCTGAGCGCCTCCATCAGGGCCAGGCAATGAGCTGCAGGAGAAGCTTTTTGATGATGAGAGTGATGAAGGAACAGGCTGCCCAGAAAAGTTGTGTTCAAAGTCAGGCTGCACAGGCTTTGAACAACATGGAGGCAGGTTGGACTAGATGATCTTTAAAGGTCCTTTCCAACTCAAACCATTCTATGATTCTATGATCTTTCAGTTTCTTCAAGCAAAAACCACTCACCACCCACCCCAGTGGAACCATCAGCACCACAGGGATGTCTGCAGAGTTTCTGAGCGTCTTGCCAAACACACATGGGAAACAGCACTGCTGTCTCAGTTTTTCAGTTCCTGAATTTAGACTGCAATTTGGACTACCAGTTGCATGAATCTTTGAGATCGATGGGAGATTTTTAGCTGTGTGCCAAACCCAAAAGCTAGCATTAAACACATATTTTTCTCTGTGGCTAGCAACAGTAGGAATGAATGGTAAGTTGGAATTTATTGTATATTACAAAAGCCACAAAACTTGAGAAATTCCTTAAGAAATACTACTCTCCAAGATGCCCAAGCTAACTGAAAATTTACTTGTTTTCTTAATTCTGGCATTCAGAATGTTTGTGATGTTTGTTCACCTCACATCACACAATTTGTGATGATCAGGAAAACCTCTGAAATATTTTTTCATATATCTCCACTTGATCAAAAACAACTGCACGTGTTTTGCCTATTTCATAAGCCTCTTTTCCCTTTCAGAATAATAGTTCTGCTTGTTACAGAACCATCACCACTTTTACAGCTTCATGAAGAGGTGAGATGACCAATAGCCAGAAAATACGTGAATTGGTAGTTAGACATAAAAATGCTTTAATCCCTGGTAGAAAATTATATATTATATTTATTTTGTAGAGAGAGAATTATGAATTATTTTTTCTTGACCCCCCCCCACATACAATATTTGCCCCAAACGCTAAATTAGAGAATACACTGTAAGGTTGGTTTTGTTGCTTACATTGTTTTTATGGCTCATCTTTCTAGTCAGATATTGAATTTCCAATTGCGTTGATACTTTAAAAGGAAAGGCAGATTTAAAATATAGCACTATATAACAAGACTTGGAGACGTTATCATAAAAAAAAGAAAAAAAAACAGATTTCAGGATTTGACAGGGCAATGTCTCTGGTGGATCTTTCTCAGTAAAGCATGGAACTTGCTTCCTTCTTTTTCAAATACCAAATGATGCAGAAAGATTAAAAAAATTAAATATTGTTAGGTAAATCACACTTAATCATCCACATTTAATTTTGATGATCAGTAGTCTCACTGCATTCATTACTGAATAGACTTCATCCATACTTTAATGAAAAAGGCATTTTATTCTTTCTTGATCAATCCCATTTAAACTTGCAGTAAGACTCCTGGATGCCCTTATCAGTAGTGCATGATGTGAAGAATCTTGCAAGGGATTTGTCATAGACAAGCTCTCCTGACTACAACAGTGAGAATCAGGAGCAGGTGTCCCCTCAGGAAATATTTTTCCTCTTCTTTCTCCAGGAAAAAAGGCAAAGCACTTCCTCCCATGTCCACAGAATATCAGTGAACTAGGCTTGTTGTTCTTATATGTTCAAAATGTTCATATAAGCTCTTATACGTAATGAAAGACTGGATTTAGGAACTGACTGTAAGACATTAAATCTCACTCCCTTCAAGAGTGCTCACTGCCTACAGTAGTGTTCACAGTATTGGTCCTATAAATATCCTGCTGAGATGTGTTAAAGATATTTAGTGTTGGTATTCTAGAATATTTGACACCAAAGTTTAAAAAAGCTTCAGAACATTCCCTCTGAGTAACAGAGTAGTAACTAACAGAATAGCTAAGTGATGTGGTTTGGGTTTTTCTTTTTCCACTGACACCATTCCTAGACAAAAACACCCCTTCTAGATAAGTATCTACTTCAGTGCTGACCCACAATTCTGCAGCTACATCCATCTTGCAAGACAGTGATACATTCCACTGATAAGGTTGATGGCAGTTTTTTAGCCCATTAAAAGTTAGTTAAGATGAAACTTAGAGTCTATTTGATTACGGATTGCTAAATTAACTTCTGTCTGGAGTTAAAAATAATAATAAATAGAAAAAAAATAAGAGAGGACTCAAACAAAATTGATAATTCTTAAGTTTATATTTAACAGATTAATTTAGTGTGATTTTTGTGAACTAAGTTTAAATAGTCACTGACAGCATTTCAGGAAAAAGGAATGAAGCTAAATTGAATGCAGAATCAGAACCAGCAATTGTGGGACACAGAAACATTAGGGTGCAGAACTCTGCCTATCACAGAAACTGAAATGCTAAATGGTCTCTGGACTTTTGGGGGACAACAATGTGACTGCTTTGACCCTTGCACGATGCAAGCGTTGGCATGATTTGATGTAGCCATCAAAACAATGCAGGTGAACAAAATCCAGTAGAAGCCATTAAGCATGACAACACAGTCAGAGATATGAAAACAGATCTGTTTTAATGGAGAACTATTACAAAAAAATCTCAGTCCTCAGAAGGAGTTCCAATAATCTCTTGTATTGTTAGACTTTGATAATCTAGAGGGTTTTGTGATTTGAAAATGTTCAAGAAGTAACACATAAACAGAAACACTGTAAGACTCCTGATAAGAACAAGTCAGTAAATCAGAGCAGCGGAAGTTGAATATTGATGACAGATTCCCAAGGAGGAAAACAAATTTTCAAAAGAGGAAAAAGAAAAGGATCAGTTTCAGCATGACAGCAATACATTTTTTATTGCTTGAGCCGTTCTGCAAAAGAGCTTGATCAAAGCTACAAATTTAGCCAATTCACAGATGACTACACTTCAGATAAGTTTTTGAATAACAAGAAGACTTTGAAAACTCTAAACTGCTTAATTTTTATCAAACTAAGAGTCAGATTCTGAGACAGAACATCTACATTTGCCATGACCAGAAATTCCCAGATGATTCTTGGCTTCTAATATAGAAAGTCTGAGTGTAAAATGAAATTGAAGTAACCTGAAAAAAGCCAGTCCTTTAGCAACTGCAGTAAGATATTCTCTTCCCACAACTCTAATGATAAAGCTGGAAGCCTAATCTTTAACCTTTTTGTTTTGTAAGGATATAAATTCTCCTTGCTCAGAGTATGAGAGAAAAACAAGAAACAACATTTTCAATTCTCTTGAATATAGTTCGGATCTATGTAAATAAAATTTCAGCTATTTAGTCCAAATGAGGAGACTAGGAAAATTAACTTCTTCAGGAAAAGTAAGAATACTGAACAATTTTTATCATGGCTTTATTAACATTTCATTTGGTCTAAGCATCTTAGAGAAACGTTGACATTTTAAAGGTGAAAGAATCATTTTAGACAGAAGCACCACTTACCCACAATAACAAATCCATCTGCTTCTCTCTCCGGCACTGTAACCTTCTTTGATTCTTGACTTTTTCGGAAGAAGCTGAACATATTCTCTTGGGGTTTTTTGTCTCCTATCTAGGATGCTGCCTAAATGAAGACAAAATATGTTAAATAAATATAACAGAATTAATCATAAGAAGTTCATACCATTCCAAAGGCCACATACCTGATATTACAGCTTAATCTTTATTATTGGATTTGAAATATCAGGCATCTGTATGTCAGACAGATCACCTTGTTGATATAGTAATTTACTTCAGTAGGTAAGAAGAGAGTGAAGTACAAAAGGCTATTCTATAAAATTATGAGTGGAGTGGAATCATTAAAAAACCCCACAACTTCGACCTTACTAAAGGAAAATGGAAGAAGGAAACCCCCC
This sequence comes from Lophotriccus pileatus, assembly GCA_035583135.1. Taxonomy (NCBI): domain Eukaryota; kingdom Metazoa; phylum Chordata; class Aves; order Passeriformes; family Tyrannidae; genus Lophotriccus; species Lophotriccus pileatus. The sequence continues at coordinate 24,953,508 of JAWWES010000081.1, read as the reverse complement.
TTCAGCATTCATCCAGCATGTTTCCATATTTTCCCCAATTGCAATTTTAAAGACAGCCTAACAGTTGTGTATATTAGATTAACAGTAACCACTGATTCCCTAAAAAGAAACTGCAAAAAAATAATTTTTTGCTAATTTTTTTCAACAGTAATCCATTAAAAGAATCCTCCAAAGCAGCTAAGAGCTCCATTGCTAGAACAAAACAAGGAACACATTGGGATAAAAACATGGACTGCAAAAGAAAATTCTCAGTGTATCCTCTGTCTCAAGACTGGAAGACTACATAGAAGTAATTCTAAGTAGCTTAAAAGAGACAAATTACTATTAAAAAACGATGAAGGGACCTGTGGAGGTGTGCTTGTCTCCAGCCCCCGAGGGCTGAACTCGAACCCCTGGACAATGCCAACTGTGGAGCAGCCTGTGGTCTGCCTGAAACACATTATGTGCTGGACACAAAAGGAAGGTTTAAATAAAGGCACGTGAAGATCTTCACTACTAATATACCCATATGAAATTGGGAAAAGCGGAATAATGTCGTTTCAGCTTACAAGCAGAGTTTGAGGAGCAGAATCCTGATTTATTTTGCAGACATCAACATGCTAAGGAGAAGGTACTGACAAACCAATATACACCTCCAACAGTGGGAAGGAGTCCAAGCAAAAGAGGCATACAATGGCAAGTTTCAGTAACATAATTTCACACTAAATGTAACAAAGAAGAATCTTTAGAAGGTGGGAAAGAGAGAAGAGTGCTACTGTGAAGTGTGTGGATTTAAAAAAAAAAAAAATAAAAGAAAGAACGATAAAAATTGTGGATTAATTATTTGCTTGAATTTTTTACTGCCCACCAAAATATTCATGGTACCATAAATAAGACTTTTTTTGCCCTAGCCAGTGACCTGTAGCAATTAGCTGCACAATCAGCACTGATTGTTCATATAAACTACCTCAAACTCTGCTGTTACATTCAATGGCAAATACTTCCATACTCCATAAAGTCCTATATGAAGTGTAAGCACTGGCTTTCAGGAGCAGTGTAAAAATAGATCATGGTAAAAGCAGCAACAATTCAAACTGTGGTCTGATACCTGAGACTTGCAGGCTGAACACCCCGCAGCCTGGCCAGCTACTGCTTGCTTATGCTGACACAGTGCAGTGTCTAGCAACCAAATGAACTACACTGATGTACACAAGAACAGAACAAGCCATTCTGTGATCCAATCCCAGGTATACAGTAATTTTAAAAAAAAAAAATGTTACTTATCCACGCTTCACTCCCTTTTGCTTGTTTTCCTACCTTAGCAAGTGAAATACTGATATTTCCAGTTCCATAGAGATTACACAGTAGAAACTCCTAATTATCTCATTTATTCCTTACCTTCCCCCACACCCAGGCTCAACACATGGCGCCAGCAGCATATTCCTTTTTCAGCCCTCAGGGAATAAGTCTTCTCCTGCTACCAATTAGGGTTGTCAGTCCCATAGCTCAAGTGGTAAAAACCTGTGCTGTAATGCTCAAGAGTCAGGTTTCTGCTCCAATGATGTATGAAGGAGAGGCATTTGCAGAACAGTTTAAAATGCAATTTTACCTTCATTCTAAGTGTTCAACAACAAGAAGCAAAATCAACTAGATGTGTAAAATCTTGCAGATAGCTTTGGTAATGGCTCAGATTCCAGTCAGCCACTTCAGGTGCCAGAGCTGCAGTTGCTCCAATCACCTTTTTTTTCCTCTTTTGAGATCTGGATTAGGGTACAGTGTTCAGCTCTGTCACATAATGTCCCCCTTCCCTTCTTTCTTGCACAAAGAAAAGCATCTTAATCAGTATATACATGGCACAAAAGACTTCTATAGGGAACCGTGCACTTGCAGTCTTTTAAATCCTGCATACTTTACATACCTAAACTTCACTGCTTAAAAGACAATACCCATTTAAATTCTCAGTAAATTAGCAATCAGGACAATTTGATCTAACCAAATTAATGTTACAAGCACTTTCACATACTAGATTTTATCCTTTCGTTTACAGGAGATAGCCTGAGTATCCCGATTTTTTCTGAACCCCATAAAATTCACCTTATACATGAGTGTTGATATTTACTTTGTAATTTTCAGTTTCTGAAGTAACTTTAACTTAATTCCACTGCCATCAGTATTTCTCTAACACAAAACAAAACAAAACAAAAACCCCAAACCAAACGAAAACCAAAACCCACACATACTTTTGCCTGAAGCAGAAACCCAAACAAAGCTAACAAAAGTACTCCCTAAGCTCAGGCCTCGAGTCCTTATGCTGTTAAAACCACTGGCCCAGCACTAAGAAAATGGTGCACGTTGTATTTTGTGATTGTAAATGTGGGGAGGAGGTACAGAATCCACACATTAAAAAGACTAACGTGAAGCTGTTTCTTTCTCGAGGTGTTCACCTCCTAGAAACAAAAGTTGTGCTTGTAGATCTCAGCTCTGTGTAACGTCTGTGGTGGAAAGAGCTCACCAATTACCAGTTCCAGCATTTCAGCGGCTTTGCTGAACACAATATTAAGTGTTATAAATAAATAAATAACAAAGAATTACCAACGAAGTAGAAGGGGGGCCCAGAAACAAAAATTAGAGCTTGCATACATTACAGGAAAAGCTGTGGACAAGCAATGCTGAGGCATTTGCAATATTTGCTCTTTTAAGAATTTCATCAACTGTGGTACTTCAGAAGTAAACATAAATCTCTCCAGCAACGGGAAATGCAACCACTAAATTTCTTGAATTACATGTTAAAACAGAACAAAGCCCCTGTCCAACAAAGAAACACACAGCTGAATGGAAACACTCGTGCTTTTGAAGATAAGAACACAGTTTAAACATTTGCAGAATCAGGCTGGAGTTTTACTACTTGTAGATAAGATGAGGTTTCAGGTAATGAAAACTCAAAACAACCAGATTCCATACAAGTTTCATTTCAGAGTAAAAATTAAATTTGAAGTCGGGACCTGGATGCATGGTCACACAGACTTGAAGGAAAAAAGCACTTAGTTGTGGGGTGTTTTTAAAAGCTGTCAGCACAAAATCACAGAAAATACACCCACCATTCAGAGATAGTACTACATTCCTGCAGTCATTTCTCCTATATAGCATAGCACTTTTCCCTTCCAGATGGGATTAATCTTATTTCTATAGGAGACCTGAAATTGAATTCACTGCCTAAAGATAAAAATCTCCCTTGGTAGGAATATATTATTCCCTTCTACTCATGTTTCCCCCTCACAAAAAAAAAAAAAAGCGAACACAATCGCTGATAGTTAAGAATAATGCTTTTGGCATGGCTTCAGTCATTAGTAAGTAATAAGCTGTGAACTATTGCAATTCTGTGAGGCTGCAAAAAATATTTTGTCTTTCTGTGAGGCTCTGAGAACATACGTGGCACTGGACAAAGATGAGTTACAGACGTGCACAAAGGGGTTAATTTATTCCTCCTGCATTTTGTCAGTCTCCTTTGACAAGAACTATGGGTGACCTTTGAGCCAAACCAATATGTTAAATCCAATAAAATTTTTCAATGCAGTGAAGATCCTAGTATATTTAGCATTTACTTTTCAGCCTTTCCTGAATTTTCACAATACTTGAGGAGAATCGTAATTTAATATTAAAAACACCAAAGATGCAGACTAAGATAGAGGATGCCCAGGACTACAGCAAAGCTGAACTGCAGTGGCACTGTCACTAATTACATAAATGATGAAATGAGGACAGAAGAAGATACAAAACTGACCTTAAAGAAAGAACCAGAATAATTTCACATCTAGCAGCTTAAGCTATATAATCTATGGAAGAAGAAAACAGAGTCAGAGCAATTCTCACTTCCATATTACCATGTGCTGTGATTCACCAATAAAGCAACAATCAGAAAAAGAGCAAGATGTTCACAGCTCTGTACAGTTCTTCTTATCATGAAAACAACCAATTTAAGAGTCAAGAACATGCATGTTGAAAAGATTTCTCTCTTTTTTTGACACCAAAAGAACAGTTTAAAAGCTTTTGGTCTAATATAAATTACTATGTGAAGAATAAGAAAAAAAAGGCATATAATTTCTTTTCTCTGCAATTAAAATTAGTCATAGTCCTTTAATTTGCATTTCTTGAAAACAGAAGAATGGAAACACAAACACAAAAAAAATGGACATACATTAAACATTAATAATTTTTTTTGTACTACATAAAATGCTAATATTTATTTTTAAAGTGTTTATAAAATATAAGGAAAGCAGAAATACTAAGAACTATGCAAGCCAAATTACCATAGTATAAAAACACTTGAAGAGGCTGAATCATAAAAAATGAGCCACAATCAACTCAGACAATAAAAGCAAAAAAGGTGAACGATATAGTGACACTGAGGAGATGACAACCATCAAAGATATAACTCTGAGCACTCACCAGTCACATGCTGGTTCTGCACAGCCTCTGGCAGTAACTTGTTTCCTTGGCAAGCTGACCCAAGCTACTGCCACATAACACTAACCCAGCCAACTAACAAAACCCACTTTGCACTGGTTAGCAATATGAACTGACTTGTGGCTGGTTAGAAGAGACAGTCAGCACGTGAACGGTGCTGTGACTGCCCTCTGAAGCCAGAGCACAGTTAGATTTTCCCTAGTATTTCCTGAAACACCAGTCCTGGAAACAGAAAGAAAATCACAGAACCATAGAATGGCTGCAGTTGGAAGGGACCTCCAGGGGCCACCTTGTCCAACCCTCTGCTAAAGTAGAGCCCTCTTAGGGCTGTTTGTTCAGGATCATGTCCAGATGGCTTCTGACTATCTCCAAGGATGGAAAGGCCACAGTCTCTCTGGGCAACCTGTACCAGTGCTTAGTCACTCTGACAGTGACAAAAGTGTTCCTTGATGTTCAGGTGGAACCTCCTGTGTTTCAGTTTGTGCCCAGTGCCTCTGGTGCTGCCACTGGGCATGACTGAAAAGAGCTTGGCTCCATCCTCTTTGCACCCTCCTTTCAGGTATTTATATTCATAATAAGAGTCCCCTGAGCGTTCTCTTCTCTAGGCTGAACAGTCTCAGCTCTCTCAGCCTTTCCTCAGATGTAAGGTGCTCCAGTCCCTTAATCACTGCTGTGATCCTTCTCTGGCTTCACTCCAGTATGTCCCCATGCCCTCTTGTACCCAGCACTCCAGCCATGGCCCCACCAGTGCTGCGTAGACGGAAAGTAGCAGCTCCCTCTACCTGCTGGCAACACTACATCAAATGCAGACCAGGATATCATAGTCACCTTTGCCCCAAGACCAATTGGAAGGAACCTCTCCAGACAAGGGACAGACAGGGAAAACACAAGGAAAAAGGCAAAGATGTGTGGCAAGTGCCACAACCAGATGCCAGCTCTGTCTTACATCAGTTGCTCTAACCCTGGGGATTGAGCATAAGCTCTTTAATGGTGAAACAAAATGAAATTAACAGAACAGAGTAACTCAGTTGGAAGAGACCTACAACGATCATCTGGTCCAACTGCCTGACCAGATCAGGGAGGATCAAAAGCTCATGCATGTTATTAAGGGCATTGTCCAAATGCCTCTTAAGCACTGACAGGCTCAGGGCATTGACCACCTCTCCAGGAAGCCTGTTCCAGTGTTTGACCACCCTCTTGGTAAAGAAATGCTTCCTAATGTCCCGTATAAACCTCTCCTGGTGCAGCTTTGAATCATTCCTACATATCCATAGCTCTGAGCAACCTGGTCTAATGGAAGGTGTCCCCACCCACAGCTGGGTGATTGGAACTAGATGATCTTTCAAGTCCCTTCCAATCCAAACCATCCCGCGATCCTGAGATATCTACTGACAGCTACTGAGATAGCTACTGGACATCAGGGAGATGAGATCAGCATCCCTCTCTCCACATCCCCTCCGGAGGAAGCTGTAAACAGCAACGAGAACAATCAACCTTCTTTTCTCCAAACTACAGCAATCCAAACTCTTTAGCTGTTCCTCACAGGACATTGCTTTCCCCAGTTTTGACTCCCTCCTCTGGTTGCAGCTGCAGTGCCCGTAACTACACAACACTCCAGCTGAGCCCACACCAACGCTGAATACAGCGGGATAGTCACATCTGTTTGTGCCTGATGCACTCGAGGATGCCTTTCGCTTCTGGGCTACGAGTCCACGTTGCTGACTTACACCAGAGGGGAGCCAGCATCCAAAGGGAGAGGGAAAACATGGGCTGATTTACAAGGATTAAATGCCAGGACAGGGGTAGAAGCGGACGACCGCGTTCCCCTGCTCCCCGGGACTCGGCCCCCGCCGCCCTCCCGCCGCGGCAGCACCGACAGCACCGACACGGGCCCGGCCAGCACCCCCGCCCGCCGCTCACCGGCCTCCGCCTCCGCTTCCGGGTCGCCTCGGGCAAGGGGAAGTCCCGCCCCGCCCGGGCCGTTCCCGGTGTCCCGGTCCCTCCCTCCGCGGAAGGCGGGAAGCGGCGCCGGCGATGGACAGCGTTCTCCAGATGCCGCGGCCGCGCATCGGCACCGGGCAGCTGGCGCAGCACATCGGGAAGCCCGTCTGCTTCGTGGGCCGCGTCGAGAAGGTCCGCGGCGCGCCCGGCGGGTGTCGGGGCGGGCATGTGGCCGCCCTGCGCAGGGCTGGGGCTCTGTGCCGAGAGTCCGGCGCCTTCCTTGGGGCATCCCGGCGGCTCCAGCCGGGCCGGGAGCGGGGCGGGGGGCGGATGGATCCTCGGGGAAGGTCCCGCTGCGCGGTTCTGCGTGAGGCGGCCAAACCTGTGGCTTCCAGCTGCCTTGAGAGAGCACAGGCCTAATGTCTTCTGTAGGTTTCAATGTTCTGTTGTAGATTCATCCTCCTGGGATGTCTTGCTTTTGTAGATTCATCCTACTGGAAAGCTTTTCGTGCTTTCGGATGGCGTAGGGAAACACACGACCGTGGAGCTGGAGCAACCTGTAAGTCAGGGAATGCTTTCGAAGTACTTCATGTCGCCTCTTGTGGGTACCGGAGGTTTTGTCTCTTCTGAAACCTGTGCATGCCTTGCATGTGTTGAGTTTTTAGTCAGGGAAAAAAATATCTCTGATTCCATTTTCCACCTGTATTTCATTGCCTCTGCTTCTTGCATCTTTCAGCTAGCTTGCAGTCTTACCCGTGAACTGCCTTGGTCTTCATTAATTTTCGACTGGTGTTAAGAGACAGAACTCATTCCTTGTCAGACACATCACTGTCTGGCTGTTTTACTCTATTAGTTGTTTATAGTGTCATATATATTCCACTACATGTATTAGCTTTATTGTAGTTTCACTTTTTCCTCCCATTTTCGTATTGTTTTTATAATCAAAAAGACCCAAGAATGTGGTATTCTCAAGAATATTTTGAGTTGACATTGCTGCATCCTCTTAGAACACTTGTCATAGCATTCCAGTAAACTTCAGAGTTATCTTGAAACTTTCTTTCTTAGCGAAAAAAAACCCCAAAAAACCAAACCACCAAGCAATTAAGGCAAGGGGTATAAGATATAATGAGAACTACTCAACAAAAATACTGCTTGTTTTCACACACCCCTGAAGGAATAACACCCTGACACTCTCTTCTTTCTCTAAGTATGTTTTTTTTTTCTCTAGCAGATGTTGTAATTAAAGGATTATTTTTGTTGTGATGGCAAATGCTCTAGTTTGTCTGAGAGCATGTGTATATTAACATCTTTTTCTCTGAATGAGTTAAATGTTGAGAAATCTTGCCATTTTCATGTGAAATGATTGCATATGGTCCTCTTGGACTTTCAAGATAGTATTCTCTTCTTTGTTGATGAAAAATGCGTTTTGATCTGGCACATTTTTGTCTTATAAATGTGAAGCTAGCTGACTTTAACTTCCAACTGCAAGAACATAGCTTTTTTTTTTCCCTTGTTCAACCAAAGGCTTGCTAGTGTCTTTTCTGTTCTGAACACTTACTGACAGATTAGTTAAGAAATAATTTCCAAATATACCTCCTGAATCTGGAACTCTGGAACTGCTCCCTGGCACGTGTGATACTCCTTAGCTCTTACAGAGTTCTATAATTGACTCAGGTGCATTCAGATCTGGATTCTTCTGCTCTCTGTGTCCTAGATTACTGTCTGTTCAGTGTTTAAATGATACAGTTCCATATACTTATAAACTGGTATCTTCCTTCACATCCTTCTTCATACGTGTTTTTTTTTTGTTGTTGGTACTGAATTGGCTGTTACAAAACTGGTAAATCTCTAAGTGGGTCAAGGCTTTTGTGGATTTTTGGGGGGAGGGCAACAGGGCCATCCAATAGTACTGTATTGTTTGACATTAAACAGAATCTGTTACAAACAAAGCATCAGTTGTGGAGAGTTCCTAGCTTAAGTGCTGTGCTCTTAAGTAGAGATAGCAGCTAATTTAGTGTTGCTAATTTCATCTTTGGTATGTTTTCTAGCTAGGTGAGGAGATCTCAGGAATTATTGAAGTAGTGGGAAGAGTAACGAATCAGGCAACCATCATGTGTGAGTCATATGTCCAGTTCAGAGAAGATAAAAGTCCATTTGGTAAGTAAGAATATACATTATAACAAATTAATTTTGAGTTCTGAACTCTTCTTCAGTAAATAAGAAGGCAAAGCCTGATTACCTTTTCTTACAGACGAAGTCTTTCTTCAAGCTGCCAGATAAGGAGCAGGCTGTAGAAAAGGAGTGTCATGAGAAAAGTTCTGTACCAAATGTAGGGAGTTACTCAAAGCCGAAGCCAGTCTTGATCATTGCCATGCTCTGATTGTTCTCCCACTCCTGACAGTGCAGTTCTCACCTTGGCCTGAACTTAGTGTGATTGTGCAGCCACCAGGCCTAAAAATAACCCTCCAGAAAACAAGCAATAAGTGTTGCTGCCCTGGGGAAAATGGGAAGTTGAGGGAGACTGAGATCAGTCAGCTAACTGTTTTAAAATAAGCAATGCTTTAATGTTGTCATTGAATTCTGGGGATTTAGCTTATGCATCATAACTGTTTTCTTTGCCCTCTTTCAGATCTGGAACTCTACAATGAAGCACTAAAAATTATTCACGAATTCCCTGAATACTTCCCATTTGGTACTGGGATGAACACTTGATTTTTCTTAGCATGTATTTATTGCTTCAGGGGGGACAAGGATACCTGACAGCATAGTAACAGTTGCATTTATTTTCAACAAATATACGGAAAAGATGCTGTTACATGTGCTAAGTATTGCCTATGAAGAGTATTTTCTTTGCAAATGTATTTATTCAGCAAGGAGAATATACTTCTGTGGATGTCTTGCTCACTGTATATATCTAACCCTTTTGCATCCATGAGGAGTGTTCTCCTGCAGGATTAGACGTGTCAGAAACAAGTTCTATAAGAATCCTTTTGTTATTAGAAGAGGTTCTAGAATACTTTACTGAAGTAATTTGGTGGGGTTTTACTATAAAGATTTTAAATTACAATTGCTTTGATACAAATTTATTGAACAGGGGGTGGTATTTTAGATCTTGAAAATGATCTCAACCAATAAAAAAGATCTCACACTTGACTACTTGTGTCAGAGTGATATATGGTGACTCCTGTTCTACTTTACCTGAAACTGTTATATATAACAAAGTGAAATACAAGTGCCTTTCGCACTGATGTTAAACACTTGGAATATGTCTAGTTAGTCTTGGAGATTTCAGGCACAGTTCAGGCCCATCAAAACCTTAATTCTTGATGGGAATCTAAGCAGCAGTACCAGGATTCAGCCAGCGTGTCATGGTGACTTTAACAATAGGAACTTCCACACAGTTCTCAACTTTGTTACTGTCCAGGCTACTTACACAACTCATAGCAGAATTTTTAAGGTCTCTTAAGGTAGCACAATCAAAGTAAAATCAAACTTTGGATATACTCTCTGTGAACTACTAAAATATTTCAAAGTATTTTAAATAAACCTTAGCCATATTCATTAAACAGGTTTCAGGTTTAGTAGCTAGATTTAGTGCTTTAATAAGATTGCTAGCTTTGTACTTATTTATAGATGTCTTTTTTCATTCAAAGAATTTGTTTCAAAGACTTATTAATCAAATTTACTACAAACTGGGGAGATGATCAGTTTCACAAGGGATCTATTTTTTAACCACTCTCTACCTAGAAGACAGACAGTGACGCAGTCACTCTCACTGGGAGGGAGGAGGCTTTCTGAGGTAGGAGTCAATCTTGTATAGCAAACAGGAACACAAGGTCCCTATGGCACTATACCACACTCTGTCCTGTAATGCTATCACCAGCATTATTTTAGTGCTCAGTAGAATGTAATGTCATTCTTAATAACTTTCTGCATGTTTTCCTAGCATTTAGAACTATTTTGTTCTATTCTGCTTTAGAAATTTTGTGCATGTACAGAGTCTGTAAATAAAGCAGCCTACCACTAGATGGCTTTAGAATTTTAAAAGGACCTCCTTGGGTACAAGGTCTTGTGAATAAATGTTTGAATGTGGCTACAGTGGGTGTGAAATGCCAGTTTCCCTTTGTCAATCAAGACTCTTCTTGTTCATGCAGTCCCACAGCAGTGAAAGGTGGCTGAGCAAGCAGTACACAACTGAAAATTTCCTCTACTTTTCATTGATCTGCTTCTCTACAGACTATCAGGCTGTGGGAATAAATAGCCTACCCTGGCTATGTGGCTGTACTAACCAGACAGCAGTGCAAGAAACTGTAAAATATTCTTGCTATTAGAGTAATGCTCAGGTCATATATGCATTTATCAGCATAACCATGTGGGAAACTGCAAGCCATTCCAAATACCAAGGGAAAGGCATAACCACACCTGCTGCATGTCAGCTAGGACTGATGGTGAGCAGGGCCCCAGGCATCACACACATGAGGAAGGTATTTGGTAAGTAAAAATATACATTATAGCAAATTCATTATGAGTTCCAAACTCTTCTTCTGTAAAGAAAATAACACCAGAGAGGGATGTCACCAAAGGCAGGGCCAGCAGCAGGACCAGAAATGGAAGGTGTGAATAGCTGGTGGCTTCTTTGGGAGGACATGAGGCTGGTAAAAGGCAGAAATCTGGGAGAGAAGAGAGGGGTATGAAGTGAATTACGTAATCAGAGCTGACTTTGAGAAGGTCATGTCATTTGGGACAGGACTGCTCCCACCACATTCCTGAGTGACTTGTGAGATCTGGCACCTTTTTTCAGGGCTCTTGGTTGACCCTGCTCACCTGCTCTGCTGTCCCTCCTCGGGACACGCGCACAACTCATGTAGTGCTCGTGTGTAAGCAGCCTGTGCGTATGATGATAAAGTGCTTTTAATCAAGGGAGGCCAGGCTGGAGCATCTGAGGAAATGGAAACAATAAAATGTAATTGGCATGAACCACAGGGACAAAACATGTTAGCATTGAAGGCACCTTCAGCAGATACCAGGGTAATGCAGCCAGGGAACAGTAAATGTAAAACTGCAGCTAATAAAATGTAGCTATAGTTTTTGTTAGAAGACAACAAATCACCCCCAAAAGCATAGCTTTATTAATTTAAAAGCAAAACAAAGAAAAAAATCTGGTAATTAAAAAACATACAGCTCTTGCTTTGTAAATTTTGCAAATAGTGTAATTACTAGCCTAAAAGCCTGATTACTATTTAACAACCAAAACTGATAGCAATACTGTGCCAGAATATGCAACATTTATAATCCAAAACATTTCAAAGACATGATGAGTATCAAAGTGAGCATGTAATTTAATCTAATGCAATGACAGGATTTGACACAAACAGGTATAGTCGAGTTGAAGATGTTATAGATGAATTTTCTTTCCATAAGAAAGTGAGACATTGTATGGTGGTACATGCATTCAACTGGAATGGAAATTATCAGGAAAATGCGCTAAAGATTATCTGCAGAAGAATAAAAACACACATGACACTTAGAAATCCTCATTTCCATAACACAAAAGCTTTATTGCCTGTATTTATATAAATAGGGTATCATACAGTAAGCCTCAGTTTACATTTATAAATGGAGAACATTTTGAAGAGCTCTTCAACAGCAAAATGAAGTGTGCAAAAATACTGGAAAAAGAAATAAATATTCTAACAAGAAAAAACCCGAACTGCTCTCCCATGCCTAGAAGTATCAAGTACCTCTTAGATTTTTAATTTAAAAAAGATTGTTGTCAATTAGGCAAGAATTTTAGATCAGAAAAAAAATGCAGCAGATTAATTACAACATTAATGCTAAATCAGAAAATATAGCCCAAAGTCCTGAATGTAATCTTGTACATCCACAAAAAACACTTCCACGTTCTATCTTCTTGAAACTACATTAGAGCATGTAGAACTAGTGGTATATTACAATATATTCTCTTAAAACACCAATTTTCACAGTCCTGGCAATACAGTACCAGTTTATTGCTAGCATTCCATTTAGTACTTTATAGCACACAAGTGTTAAGTAACTCATATACTATAAATAAACACACACCAAGTAAACTGATGTTATTATCACATACCTTAAAACAGGTTTTGTTTTTTTCTCTAATTTGTGTGTTTTGTTGCCTACAAAATCAAGGACAACAATACCAATTAGCTCCTAGCACAATATTAGCGAAATACCATTGATGCTCTCTCAAGTTAATAAATAATCTTAATTCCAGCTGGTTACTCATCTAGTCTGATCAATGACTTAAAATTGTGCAGCCGTTTGGGAGCAGACTAGTGTCTGCTAGTGACAAGAAGCAGGATTTATGTAGGTTGATTCCACACTTGCAAGTATATTTCAGAAGTACAGGGAAATCCTGATTATCTCAGAGTCTTTAAATATTTTTGCAGTCAAAACTCAGCATGTAGTTTAAAACTCAGCATGTAGTTAAAAACAAATATTTACAAGTAGCCAGTCCTTGAGATTTCAGGTCTTCACAGTACTAAATTAATCAATCAACTAAAAACCTCCTATAGTTTATCTGCACTCTGCACTGAAACAGACACGTGACTTCTCACTCAGGGAAATCCTCTCTAGGATACAGACTTTGCTAGGAGAACAACCCCCAAATTCTTTAGCTTTATAATTCACATCAGCTAGGTATGTAGGCAAATTAAATAAGAGCTTGAATGCGAAGACATTGCTTTACTATGAACAAAACTTGGGAACAGAAAGAAATGGATTTTTCTTTAAAATAAAAACCTTTAGAATACAGTTAACAGTGGCACTTTGAATGAACTTACAAGGAAACCATCATTTGCATACAAGAAAGTGTGATCAAACAATGAACAGAGGAATGCACAGCATCACTTTGCCATCTTCTGAAGGACACTTTTCAAGTGTTTATTTTGAAGGTCCACTTTCACAGCATATAAACACAGCTTTGGGGCCGATCAGCATTATCCTGAAAACTTTATTGAAAAAGATCTTTGGATTTCGGTAAATCCAAAGAGTCCACAAATCCAGGAGTGCTTTTCTTTAGTCCTCTGAATAAGGACCACACACTATAGAGGCTCACTTCAGGAATACTTGTCTCTACCAAGCACACTCATACACACATCATTTTACTAATTTGATAGCATTTTATTTTTTTTTCCACAGTCAGTAAGTCATAAATTACCTTTGTCTAAAATATATGCTTGGACTATGATGGACGTCCATTAGAGAGCCACATATTTTCAAACAATATTTATGCCTGGACAGTCTCTGCTGGAATGAGATTCCCCGTTGTATCCAGCTGCATACACTTACAAGAGCAGGCAGAAACCGGGCACTCAGTATGATCCCTAAGTAGCAATCGCAGAAAAAAGAAAAAACAGGTAAAATAATTTTGCAATCTACACATTTAACTATGTGTAGGGGTGTAGTATCTGAGAAAAACTCAGCATCAGAGTTCAGTTTTATTATTTAAACATTTTATTGATAGACACAGTGAAAGAGGCATGTCCTACTCAGTGCAGCACACACATGTGAAATAAAGATTTTAACATGAACTTACCTGAACCAGCTCAGCATATGCCCAGCATGTCCTCCATGCCTACAGTTGTGACACCAAGTAAACCAGTTGCTGAACTGGGCTAACTTCTTGTCTTTGCTAAGATCCACTTTTTCATCTGACTTGGATCCTCCTGTACAGAGGCAAACCCACCCCCACAGATACAGCTGTAAATCATTACACTTCATTTATAATGATTTCAGTCCCAGCAACACTATTAAAATAAATCTGAAATTAGGAACATTATGTGAAGAAGCGGCCTCATTTTAAAAAGGGAAGTCAGTAAAATTAGTAAGAACTGGTGGAATGCCAAAACAAGAATTACATTACTGAGCTGTTGTTTCACATCGTACGGACATGCTAAACTTGCCTATTAAGCAAATATTACAGACAAAATGTCTTTCAATGGTGATTTATGTTTCAGTGGTTGATTTATGTTCCAGTGAATTACGGCTCTGTTCTGCTGCACATGAAATGTTCTGCTTTAGAAAAAAAATCAACAAAATCTAAATTAGGAATTGGAACAAGTACAATATAGAAGTCCTAACACAGATCAGTAAACGAATGAGAAGAGATATAAACAGATAACAATTGCACAGCTGCTTGTGGCTCTCTAACAAGACTGACTTAAGAATATGGACAAAATCAATTTCATTTAGATCTTACATAATGCTGAGCCCAAGACATTTAGAACCAAGAGTTCTAGTTGTAATGTCTCTTAGCTGTGACAGCATGACCTATACTTTCATACGTAGTGAAAGGAAGAACACAAATTTATTCTCTTCCTCTTGCAGCTAAAAATTAATTCATTTACCTTCTAAAATTTATGTAGCATCCCTACAATTCATCTCAAGAAAACACATTCTCCATTTCTTTCAGTTGTAAAGCTCACAATACTGACCTCCACAATACTTGAATCTTTACATCAGTCTAACTATGGAATTTCACTGAAAATCTCACTGGAAAAACTGTCAGAACCAAGTAACTGCACATACTGTCTGACCCCAAAGAACTGAAACAAAGGTTTCATCACAAAATCAAATGGGATATAAACCAGTTCTTAATTATGGTCTTTCTTCCTTCAAAATGATGACTGTGAATACTTACAGTATGCGCACACACAGAAAGAAAAAAGTGCAACAGAAGATCTTCCAATAGGAACTGCTAATTAGGCCTGTATCTGCTACTGCAGCTGAGTAACTAAAACCCACTGTGTCATACCTGGACAGCTGGAAACTGGTGTTCCCATATTTATCAAGCAAAGTGCACAGCGAGGAAGGGGCTTACGGCAACCAGGACAGCTTGTAACTTTTGACTTAGTTGGAGAACCACTGACTCCATATTGGCTAAAACCTCGCCCCTGATGAGGAATAGCTGAACAGCTGTAAGAGATTGATTTTCCACAGAAATTGCAACTCACAAACACCTAAAGAGAACAAAAGCCCATTAATTTTTTTGTCTGGTTCCATTTTTGCTACATCTATGAGTGAACCCATTCAAACTAGTATTTATTTACCAGATATTCTAGAGAGTGCCCTGGAAAGCCAAGGCTACTTGTGAAGGAGTTCTTAACATCTTGGCTTATAGATGTGGCACACAGCTCTGAGTAGTATGCTTTAATGATGCTTTTTGGGTACTTCAAAAGCACATAAAAACATGCACAACTGCTAAAACTTTGAAAGGTATTATTTAAGATAATAAAAAGCTACATCTGCAGTAATGGAAGAAATTAAGTTTACTTACTATAAATTCAGGTCTGGTCTCTCCCTCCTTATAGAGTCTCACTCTAGAGTCCCCAACCTAATAATTATCCTACTAATATTATTATTATTAATTAATGATTATCCTACTACTATTATTATTATTAATTATCCTATTAATACGTATCTGCACCCTTCATGCTACAAGTTGTGACTTGATACCAAGGAGCACATATTTAAAACTCTTTAGGGGATACTTGTGTTAACCACATGAGGAAGAAACAGTAAACTCAACTCCCTTCCACCTTGAGCAGCACAGATACAGCTGTCCCTAAACAGCTGTGATGGATACATGAATCCAAAAACAGCCTTCCTCAGAAACCCTCGGGCCCTAGAGCTTGTAATGAACATACTCAAGACATGAGAGAGTGAAAGGTGCTGTTAGTAAAACCATTTTGGCTAAAAATGCCACCAGATGTTAGGAAGATAGCATTTGGGCAGGGTGTTAGTTTTTGGGTCAGCTTCTGTTCAGAACTGATAATGAAAGTTGCTGCTGTTCCCTTTTAGTTCCAGGTTCAAGGGCTTCAAAATAGCTTTGAGGTTTCTTTCAATTAAAATAGAACAATTTGAGCTAGTTCCCTGGTTTCAGCATCATTTTCACTGACAATGAATTCAGCTGGATGATATATCTCTGATTTTGTTTTTCAGCATGTGAAGAAAAAAAACCAAGAGTTTCCAGTTTCCCCAGAAAAGAGGTGTTGATAAGTCATAGGTTCTGAAAGACCTGTAACTTGAAGGAAAAAGAGACAGGTCCTTTTTTTTAGGGCAGCCTTAGCTGAAATCCTTCTTTTGCACACAAACTGTCCTGAAAGCCAACATGCAGCCAGCAACTCTTTTTTACAGAAGTACCATGCCACATTTCTTTCTGGACTGGTCACACTTCATACAATAATTTCATTTACCTGGGCTAAAGGCTTTGAACTGGGATCCAGCTTGCTCCTATGGATATCAAATTCTGCACGTTTATGCCAAAATCTCCAAGCATCTAACAGATTCCTGTAGTTCTCAATCCAGTACTGAACTCTTTCATCCTTAAGTACATCTGATGGAGAACCCTAAAGCAGGCAGGAAAAAAATGTCAGACGCACAATACATACAATTATTCACTTTTTCAAAAGGCTTTACAAAATGCACTACGAGATAGGTGAAATAATACAGTAAAATTTGACTTGAAGAAGATGAATTTTCTGTGAGTTTGATAAAGGTTTTCTTCAGTCTGCCTCTCTGGTTGAAAATACTTGTGCTGCCACGTCCTCCTATGAACTTGTGTCTGTGAGATGAAGGATTTGAAAGTTCTGTCATATATCACAATCCATATCACTGTTAAGATTACATATGCATTTAAATACTGTGCTGGCAATAGCTGCTGCTGTTTAAGGGCCAAGATAAGTCCATCATAAAAAAACCCAAACTCAATGCTTACAGACAAACAAAAAACCTCACCTTTGTTCTCCATCAAAGTCCTGGAAGGAAAAAAAATAATGAACCTGTCAGGAAACACACCAGCAGTGAGCAGGGAAATGGGTATTCCCAGTTTAGCTAGTGGAAAGGACAATGATTTTCTTTTGTCTCTTTCCCCTTCTATCTCAACCAGAGGGTATAAAGACATGTGCTTGTCATTAACACTAATTCTTTCAGATAACTCCACAAAACAGCCATAATATATATCACCCCAATGTAACACAGAAAATACTTTTTAGTTCACATGATTCGGCACTACACTGATAAAGAAACTATGTTTTTTTTCTCCTCTGTAAAGCTTTATTTTCGAGTGAAACACTAACCTGTAGCATGCAATAGCTTGCTGTCTGGACATCTCCAGTTCTGTCAACATAACTTTCCATCAAGTCAACCCCATCTTTTGTCAGCCCTGTTAACAGTATTCCCTCCAAATTGCCAGCCTCCTTCATTTCATTTGTCAGCTTTTCAATAAACCTGTTTAGCTGTAAAAAAATATAGAATATATATAAGATTTATAATATATAATTTATAATATATATAAGATTGTCTTCTAACAGAATATGCTGCTTGCTGGATGTTACACAGAAAATGTTAAATTACTATACTGTCTTACATTGCATGAAATCAACTATTTATAAACAAACTTTAAAATTCCTGATAGGAGGTGCAAAAAGGGAGGGTATGTAATCTTTAAATACTTTGGTGAATTTAAAATAAAATATTCCTGCTGTAAAACAAAACCTTGAGACAACATAAGCATCTGTAAGTAAATAATAAGTACAAACACTCTCCCGTAACACAGGTCTACAGGTAATGCAATAGTGCTTAAACTACCATGTAATGAATACTAACAGAAAAAACCCAAACAAAAAACCCAAACAAAACAAAGAAACAAAAAAATCCCCCAAACCAACCAAGCAAAAACCAAGTTGAAGGTACAAACTAAAAACCAGATTACACCATACCTACTGTGATGACAAAAGCCAAATCACTCATGACTCTATTTCCAGTGTTCGCCCCTCCACCCCAGAGTTTCTTCCACCTCTGAATAAAGCCCAGTTTAAAAGTTTGCTTAAATGTGCAACCACAAACTCACCTGAGCATCATTGAGAAACTTGCAAGCAAATGCCACTCTGTCTCGTACAGCCACATTATTTTCATACTTTGGAGAGAAAAATGGGAACACTAACATCACATGCAAGTTTCCACACATTGTAAAAATCAGAACATTTCCACTACTGTGTAACTAATACAATGAAACTGGTTGTGTAGAAAGAAAACGGGGCATCTGAAGAAAGCTAACACTAAGTATCACCTTAATCATTTATACTCAGATAGAGGTATCAGAGGAAGACTGAGGGCTATTGGAACAGTCTGTACAAATGGCAGGAAAGCCTCCTACAACACATCCTACATGGTTTATGAAACTCAACAAAAAGAAACTTTGCAAGTCATGGAAAGCTGGACTTAGTGCTTCTAGTACATACAGCCAAGAGTCTCCTCAAGTCACAGGCGAAACAAAGCATTTTCATATTTACAAAATCTCCCTCTAATTCCTCTCTTCCTTTTCACCCTAATCCTTTACCCAAAACTCACTGTTGTGTGCTTATACAGTTGGTCAGGGACGAACATACCAACTTGCATGCCAACTGTGTAATTTACTAATAAAACTTTCTGATTGTGAACCCTCTGACTTCTGTCGTTCCTTTTGACAAATGAGCATTTACGAATCTTAGTGCTTCCTTCCCCTTAATGGTGAGTAGTCACATTTATCATATTTACAAAATAACTAGCCTAACCACTCAATTCATTCCTAAAATTGCAAATAAAAGTTAAAAAAAGTAAACAAAACACCCCATGCAAACAAAAACTAACTCCAAGACCCCAGAACACGAATTTCTCAGAAGTATATTGACACTCGAGGTGCATCGATATTTACTTTCTGCTTTTTAATCCTTTTACTAGATGAGATACTGAAGGAAAAAAGTACTGGAGTAGATTAATTCTGGTACTTAGCTATGCCCACACTTTTCCCTCCTGATATCCTCAGAATAGAAACTGTGATTGACATTGCTGAAACAAGATGTGCTTGACAAAAATCTCTTTCATGCAAACTTCAACAGGTCTCACTGAAGCAAAAATTAAAATGAAAACCAAACAAATAACACCTTATGATCAGTGAGTTTCCAATTCAACAGTGAAAAACTACAAAATTACTAGCAGACAACAACAATACTCTCTTTTGAAGAGAGGAAAAAAAAAGACTGAGGTTTCTCTCCTCTAGGATTCTAATCTCTTATTTATTTTATTGCTGTAAAAGCATCATATTATGGCAACTTTGTTTTCAGCAGCTTTGGGCCAATTACCCTGTTGCATTACAGGAGTCCTCCCTTGGGCTAAATAATTCCTACTGATTCAAGTATTTCTGTGGTTTGCTAACCAAGAATCAAGTATGTTACTCCTTCAAAGATTCAAAGTATCTCATGATTAAAGATTTAGTTTGCTCTTCACATGGCAATTCTGTATCAATTTCAGAAGAAGTGAAACTACTCTGCTTACTGTTCCTACACCATGAAATTATTTTAACAAGTAAACAAGGGAAAATAAAATACAATTCCATGCAAATATAGCTTGATGAAAGTTCTGAAAACTCCCCTGCATTTATTCAGCTTTTTGCAATTCCATTATTAATCTCTCTCCCCTTTTTACCCACTTTAAATTATTTTGATAACGTATTTCTAGTGATTTAATAACTCCACGCTAAAACTAAAATCCCTCTAAAAAATGTTTGAACTGTAATGGATATTTTGGCTGTTTATGCCCGATTTACTCACTAACACAACATTCACTAATATGAGTTGTCTGTTTAGAAGAAAGAAACGCTATTTGCTAGCATCAGGATAAAAGAATACATTCTAATCTGATTAATTCATGGAGTATTTAGCACTACCCCTACATGTTTCTATATTTTCCTACTACATGGAGGAATTTTAACCTAACAGAAATTTACTCACCAAAACACCGTCATATGAACCAGATTCACTTGTCAGGAAAGCAAACATTGCACACAAGTAAGGATTGTTCAACTGCAGTCTCAGAGTACTGCACATTTCTCTCCAAAGTGAGTTCTTCTCATCTGTGTAGCCTGACAGAGCCATTGCTACTACATTAAGGTTCAGATCACCTGATTTATGAAAAACAATCAGTGAAACAGTATTATTCAAGTTAATGACTTAAAAAAAAATCCAATTAAAACTGTAATTGAAAGCATCCATTTAAAACACAATGTTTTGTCAGGATGCAAACAAAATGCAGTAGAATTAACACTAGCTAAAATAAACGTGCATACACTAGCACGTATACACTTGTTTCTGCATTAAATGCCTCTGTTCAGGTAAGTTAACATCTCTAAAAGTCACAAGCCCACATGCACAACAGCCTCTTTATACTTCAAACAACATCACACTGGTTCTGGTATTTTGAAATGGCTATCAAAAATGATTGTCATTATCATAATTCACATCCCGAAGAAGTGAAAACCAGGATTGTATATCCAGCCATCGCTTAACAGACCTAGCTGGAGGATGACAATGTTATATAGCAGTTTCAAGTTAAGAAGCTTCCTAAAAACATGAAACATTTCATCTAAATATTCATTCTGCCAGAAAGTTCAGTTTTATTCTTGAATTTGAAGATAGCATGTCTTCACTCTGAACCCCCCTATGGAAAGTAGAGACAGACACTCATTCCCCCACTAAAAGGGGAAATATTAAAAAGAAAGGAATCTTAACAGCTTGTGTTGTCTTACCTACCCAAGTTAGTGGCAAGATAGTCTTTCTAATTTAATAGAGAACACAGATGCAAAGCAGAGTTGTAGGAGGAATACTGGCAAGGAAACAGAACAAAGCCACTTCCATCTCCTGGCACCAGTATCTCAACTTTTCCATGATACACTGCAACTCTTAACAAATATTACCCCAAAACAAATGTTTTCTGCAAATCCCAAACATTATGTTTATATTATTCCACAGCCATCGCACTGGCAATACAGCCCAACAGAAGCAGATTTACATGACATCTGGCCAAGAAGCAAATCCATTAAAGTAAAAGAATCCCACTAGTTCCGAATGTATGTCTCTCTGCGGTTTGTATCACTAGGAAATTCTGAAACGTGATCTATTTTAATTAGACAGCATGACATATGGTAGTCTGAGGAGTGAAATACCAGGATTGTGAGATTCTCAAGCTCCAAATACAACTGCATCAAGTAACAACTTTATAAGGCAACAGGCATCTCTTCCATACTATCTTCCATAATGCTGTTAATAGAAAAAAATCTACTAATCTGATAGAGTGCCAAAATAAAAGACACTAAACACAATACGCACCTTTTCCTGAGGAAGCCCCTTTATTTAGAATTTGTATTGCTCGCCGTATGTCCAAGTTGAAAAGTGCTACAGCAGCAGCTCGTTCCCAGTCTCCTTCCTGTTCCAATGAATTTAGAAAAGGTTCCACATCTAAATCTGTTCCCTTCTTTATCCACCCACAGAGCTGCAACGCCAAGTATCTCTCCTCACTTAGATATTGAATAATATCTGCCTGTCTATCAGATCCACTCCTGCTGTGCCTGAGGTTCTCTGTTGTTCCTAGAAATGGGAAATAAGTTAAATTATGCTTAAATCACAATCAAAACATGAGGCTTTCATTTCAATCATAACACAGAGTACAAAACCTGAGTGTTATTTTTTAGTACTTTAAATTAACAGTGCTTACAACTTCACAGTAAGGAGCAGCACACACGAAATTATTTTGATCTGCTAAAAAAAAATGCACCTAAACTTGACACACATTCCCCACTAAGTTTTTTTTCCCTTCCTCTATCTCTTGTTACAGTTGACAGGGCTTTTCAGTACGTTCAAAATGAAAATACATAATACACAGTCAAGCACCTGCTCTACCAGTTTTCTTCTTAGCCAGCATCAATGTGCTAGAAGCTTTCCCACCACTGAAGACTTATTTTTTGCTCCAAGGAGCATATATATTAATAAGTCATGTAATGAATAGAGAAGGTTCAAATAATAGATTATACTAACAAAAACTTCAGTGAGCATGAGAGGCAGAATGTGATACACCAGGGGCGACTACCACTTCAGAACAGGACAGCTTATCTAAACACAGTTGTGCAAACGTACTTAGTACATTAGCAGTAACTACAGTAAAGTCACATTCCTACAATTATATCCAGATGTGGAGCTTTGAAAAATAAAATAGTCTTGTGAGGAGCAAAAATTCTCAGTGCCATAGTCAAGACTCAAATGCTTGAAATAGTTCAAAGATTTACCTCTGAGGATATTATGCTTTTATGATTACTGAACACTGACAATTCTGAAAATTAGTGTAATATAATCTGTTAATTTATGTTATTAAAACACAAACAGAAATACTTTGTTTCAATATTTATAAACAGCCTCTTTGAACAATTATTAAAGATAAACCAATGAGTGGATCATTCTGCAAACACACTATAACAGAACTTAGCAAAATTACAACATTCTTACCCAAAGATGACTTCACAATTGATTTAATGCCAGCATAAACTAAGGGACCTTTGTTTCCTGTAAGTTTTTGATCCATATCTTCAGTATACTGCTTCATAAGTATTTTCATGTATAGGAAGCTTAATTTTTCCCAAGTGTTTGAAAAACTGTTTTTAAAAATTTGAAGTCACATCCTGTTAACATGCAAAGCATTTACAGCATGCTGCATTATATTTACATTTTTTAATGCAAATTTTTCACACAAAGGTATATTACTTCTTTAGGACAGAAACTACAGTAAAATAAAGGATATAATGCAGAGTGTACCAAAGCGATTTCAGCTGAGGATCTTCATTTCCAGCTAGGAGGTGATTTCTCCAAACTTGTTCAGTATCAAGACCATACCTCGACAGAGCTCTGAGCCGCATTTTCGTTGCTATGTCTTTTTCCAAGGAACTAGCCTTTCCTTCTTCTGTACACTCATACAAATGTCGTCCACAAGCCCACATTAAGGATGTCACTGGACTCCATGCAAGAGAAATTCTTTCAAAAACTGTGAAGTCAGACATAGTCCTGTTGGGGGTCACTACTACCATTCGATTTTGACTCGTGGGATGCCAGGCAAATGAAGCAATGTAATTTTCACAAGGTTGGACACTTCTCTCAATTATTGTTGGCTCAGTTTCATCTCCAATAGGCGTGGGAGTATGCTGCATGTCATACAACCTAATGATATTACTATCCCTTGTCAAAGTAGCTAACAGTCCAGTTCTTGTTGGACACCATGCAACTTTTGTTAAGGGTTTTGGTTGCTCTGTCAAGGTCAAAACAGGCTTTTCAAACTTCCTTAAATCCCATATGGCAACCTGACCTTCATAGAAGGAAGCTACACGATCATGGAAATAAGGATCAACAGTCACTCCCTGGACAGCCTTAGTGTTTACAAATATTTTTTGGCTTGTGTTCCTCAGATCAAAGATAGCCAGATTTCGATGCATTCCAGCTAATAGCAGCTTCTGATCCCGTGGAAGCCAACAGAGTGAGAGACAAGCATCATTCTGTCCTAATTCATACAGTGGCTTTGTTACTACCAGTCCTGATTCCGCATCGCCTGCTGAAAGTCTTACTTTCTCTGTAGCAACTGCAGTCTCTGGGGCATATTTGCTACTGATATCCCAGATCAGCACTGAAAAGTCAGCCCGATGTTTATCTAAGCCAGCAGCCAGCCAATTGCTATCCAGTGGATTCCACGCCAGGGTATTACACTGCCGTGCGTGTTTGGGAACAAACTCTTTGCCTATCAAATCTTTAGATTTCGAGTTGTGATCCTGGCCAAGGCTGGTAAGCACCACTCGGCCATTGGCCTGTCCAACAGCAAGGAGACACTCAGGATCATACTTGGGATACCAGGCCACACATTTCATGTAGGGCGTATCCGAGTTTATGGACAGCAGCGTAGCCGTAGTTTCTTCCGACAGCCGCAAGGACCCCGCCTTGAGTTCTGAACTCACAGCAGAGTCGATGTGATAAAGGCTCAGCTCCGAGTCACACACAACAAATCTGTCAACGTGGTGCGGGGCCCACAGAATATCAGGTTTGGAGCCACTCATGGTTGGGGTAAGCTCACGCACAACCTAAGCTCTGGTAAGAAGATTCAGGTGATATCCATGCATATGAAAACTGCTGAGAAAATAATTTGTAGAAACATTAACAAAGCCCAAGTTCTTTTGCAATTTAAGTTCATCACTAAACAAACAAGAACGACTTTTAGCCCACAGATTTAAGATGTAACAAGTTTCAGGCCAAAACCTTAAGCATTCTTTGCATTACATCATTTTCCTGAAAGCACACTTTGCTGGCATGTACCTACCGAGACAGAACCAACACAGCCACCTACAAACTGATGACAACAGGATTTGCTCTGTTTACAAACTCCACACCAGTGTTAGGCAAGAAGGCATTAACCAAGATGGGATGTGGCCCAATTCGTGGGTGGGATGCCAGGAAGGAGCCACTCCCTCAAACACCTAGAAGAGAATTTCTCTCCCTAATTGAAAGGCATTACTTGACAAAAATTAGAGTCTGTTTTGTCTGAAGCCCTCTCCACACCCTAGGAAGGCTTGCTCTCTTTGAAGATTTCTACAGACATACAACTTGTCATCTTATTGTACAGCTCCTGATGCCAACTCCTCCACCACAATGTAACCTTGTCTTCGTTCGTATCTGGTCCAGCAACATTCAAAAAGGTGCATCACTGTTAAACTCCATCTACGCTTTCAGTAGCTTCATGCCCAGAATCACTATGCATGCTCACCTACAAACAGACCCCACAAACGCCTTTTATAAGTGGAGAAAGGGACATGCTGGATTGGGGAAGTATGAAAAGACAGTGGCATTTACTTTCCCCGGGCCTGTGTGTGCCTGCCCGTCCTCCGCACCGCCCGGCTCCTACGAGCTCCGAGCGGCGCAGGGGCCCTCCGCAGCCCCTTCCCGGCAGAAGCCGGGACACCGCCACCCTCCTCTCCCTCCTTCCCACCTTCCCGGACGCAACAGCAGCTCACCCACCCCGCGGGACCCTCCAGCGCCGCCGCCGCCGCCGGCGGGAAGGAGCGGGGGAAAAGGCGGCGACCCGCCGGCCCCGCCGCCCGAGCGGGAAGCACGGGAAGCACAGGCTGGTTTCCGGCGGCGGGGGCGGTGCGGAAGGAGAAGGAAGGAGAAGGAAGGAGAAGGAAGGAGAAGGAAGCAGAAGGAAGCAGAAGGGCGGCGGTTCCGGCGCGCGCGGCGGCGGGAAGGGGGAATGGAAGCTCCGCCTGGCGCGGGGCGGGGCCGCGCGTGCACTTCCGTGCCCGGGCCGCGCGCTCCCGTTGGCGGCGGGAGCGGCGCTCTCCGCGCGCTCTCGGAGGGCCGGCGCGGACCTCGCGCTCGGGCTGGTCCCGAACCGTCCGGGGGCGATCCCGGGCCGCGTGCTCTGGGATGGCCCTGCGCGAGCACGGAGGTTGGGCCCCATGGCCCACTGTGGTCCCTTCCAGCCTGACCCACCCTGTGATTCTGTGACCTTAAAGACCATCCCGTTCCAGCCCCAACCCGCCGACCCCCGCCACCACCACCACGGGCAGGGACATTCCCCTAGACCAGGCTGCTCAAAGCCCCATCCACTCTGGCCTTGGACACTTCCAGGGATGTGGTGTCCGCCGCTTCTATGGGCGACCTGTGCCAGTGTCTCAGCACCTTCACAATGACTTTCCCATATCCAGTCTAACCCGACCCTCTCTTTCTGGGGACCTACTGAAGTAGCCAAAGCCTAGGGTTTTGGGACTCCATATCATTTCCAGGAAACCTGCTCCAGTATTTGATCAAACTCAGAGTAATAAAGTTTTCTTGCTTACAAACTACCTGGAAAAAAAAATGTATTTCCTTGCTCCTGTATTATTAGAATTTCGCAATCTGCTTTTCTGCAAGCCGTGGAGATGTGAATTTTAACCTTTTCTCCTTTTGTTTTTAATGCTCTTCAAACTTGTCTGAAATAAAAATTACAAGCTGAAGTATTAATTGGACAATTTCAAGTTCTCTCTGAATAACTTCCTTCTTCATATAGAAATAATATTTTGTCTGGAAATATTTAAATGTCACATTTTTAATTTATTTCTTATTTTAGCTGCTTCTCATTTCTTTCTTTTCTCAGAAAAGAAGTGAAATACATACTCTTTGGCTTCCTTATTAAATATTTTCCTATTTTCTCTTTTGAATTGCAGTAAATGTTTTGCAATGGTCTTACCAATGTTTTTATAGCTTTGCAAAACTTTTTAAAGAAAACATATGATAAAGCACTCTCCATCTATCTTTTTAATAATCTCCCTGTGTTCAGTGCCTTCAATTTAAAAAATGTGTATGGAATGGCTTTTAGTATCATTTATGTTAATGTCTGTTTTCTGGTTTTTTTCTTGTCTCTAAACATACTGAGGAATATGTGTTATCCAAAAAAACCTACATTTTGTGTTTTAAATTTTCATGGGGTTAATTAATTTAAGCTATAAATGTGGGATAACCGTAAAACTGGTTGGCTTAGATTTCATTCTAATATTCCTTCCATTTTTAAAGCATTTTCCCTTATAAAAGCACCCTTTTTTCCCCCCTTAATTTTTACGTACTCAGCGGTTGTTTTGATAAATAAAAAAGGCCACAGCATGTAGAAAAAAAATAAGAGTAGTTCAAATAGAGTAACCTATCATATATCAAAGGCAAAATTGGCAGCCTGTATTTCCATGCTTATCTCCTTCATTTTTCATCATTCCATTTCCTCTGCTACTGTTGAAGTGGGACAGAGTGACTTTTTCACATCTGTTTCAAATAATCACCTGCTGGTTCTTTTTATGACAAAGATGAAATTCAGTTTGTATGTTCCTAACATTTTTCCATGGGAAAGTATGGGAGTTTAGTTTGTGAGTTTAGCTAATATTTGCAATAATCACATCATCTATCTTTGATTTTAAGAGTAAGTTCTTTAGGTTGTAGCAAAGCAGCAGCTGAAGTATCTGAGATCTCATTTCTTGAGTCCTAATGATGGTCCAAATACACTACTAACATATACACAAGCTACAGCAGGGTTGTTTCCTATGTCTCTGGCACAAGAGAGATTCAGAGAAATTTAGAAATGAAAAATTGTATTTTGAACCAGTAAATGCTGTTACTCCAATGACAGGTACAAAGCAAGTTAATAGAAAGACGAACTATTTAGTTTTTCAGAATGCACAGGATTTTTTTGTAGCCACGAAATGGCAACACAACAAATGCTGTACTGTCTGCACATGAAAACTTTGGTCATCTTTGCTTTAGGCTGTTGGTGAAGTAAAAAATTTTGCAAAAATTATTCTAAATTGGAATTTTGGATGTTTTTTGGGGGGGTGTTTTATGTGTTTGACTTTCTTTAAAGACAACAAGGTGAGCCTGGTCCAAAAGGGAATTGTGGAATTTCAGGAACTGGTCTGCCAGGAAGTAAAGTGAATCTATTTTAAACTATTACTATTTTAATCTTTGCTCACTTTTCTTACAAATATAAGTAATAATTTACCTTAAAACTAATGCAAAACATTTTTCAGGTCAGCATTACATGTGTTCCTAAGTGGCACAGCAAGACTGTATTTTCAATTCTCTGACAACTCAGAACTGTACTTATTTCAGCGGATTACTCTACCTTGCTGGTACACTCACTTTTAACTTCCATTGATTTTGCAGTGCTCAAAAGATCTGTGTGTCAGGTACTGGTGCTCCCAATCTGGGTATCCAAAAGATAGGAACTTATGAAACAAGTATTTAGTTTCTCAGGAGCAGGTAAGAACTAAGATATACAATCAGTTTTTTCTTCCAGGAGATATCCTCTCTCCTTGAAGCCTTGTATTGTAGTCTTTTTACATCTTAGTCTCTAGCTTTCACCTTCTATTAGAAGGACACAGATGTTTTGCCCAGATAGTAGTCTCATTTACCAGGTGTGTACAGATTAAATGCTGATTGAGTCACTGAGTATCATTATGTCATTGTGCATTATCATGTAGATACACCAGAGGGCAGGATTTAGATAACATTAATATCTTTATAGCTTACATATTTAGCAATTAAATGATCCTGTTGATACACTTCTTGCAATCTGGTTTTAAAAAGGCATGTAATCATGACTCTACTTAGTGTATCAATAACAATGGCATTGAATTAAGATATATCTAGTATTAGGAACAGTGATTTTTAAAGATCTTTTAAAATATTTACTTCTAATTGCGTCTATTAGTGATGTCTCCTAGCCAGAGAAAAATATCCACCATTCTTAATAGTAATTATTGTCATTCTTATTGAGTGAAGAGCACACTGGGGGAAAAAATGTAAATCTAAGGCAGTGAGTTTTGATTGATATCATCAACCAAACTGATCCATAGTGAAAGTCCTTTGACACTTCACATTCATGTACTCTAGAAGAGTCTCCTTCTTTCATACTTTTATAGATCTGTATCACATTCACATTCAGTTGTGGTTTTCAAGCAACAGAATCATAATTTACTTTGTCTTCATACAGAAGCTATCTTTTGTCCTTTCCACTCTCTCTTTTTATTTCTTCCTTACTATTTTTGAGTTGCAGTAAGGAGAATAGCAGGAAATATTCAAGAAGGGCAGGTATGTTCCGGGAAAGAAAGCTGATACATGACTTTTTCCAGTAGAAGAGGTGACTTAACATGAATACAGGAACTAAAGGCTTTTAACCTGAAATTCACAAGTGTCGTGGGTCACAACAAGCAACATAAAATTAGTTTTACATATAAAACTTCATATTGCAGACCAAAGCTTTAGTATGGTTGTGTAATGGGTGCATTTAGACAGACTGAATAGTCATGGGAGCTGTAGGTACTGAGCATCTGGTGCAGGGCAGCCATTGGAACACTGATGTACTAAAAAGCTTTGCAAGAAGTATTAGAGTTAAAAACAATGCTGTAAATCTGGAGTCATATAACTTCCATCAGATTTGATTTCTAAGTGAGTACAAAGCTACTAAAATATATACTGGCAAGACTAGTGAAAAAAGAAAGCTTTGAATTGTAAATCAACACTCCTGTAATGGAACTGTCAAGATTCTTACTGTACTTCCAAAGCACAGTCAGTAGTGAAGAAGAGCTTAGGCTGTGGTCAGAGACCAACTACATACAACGTGGAGCAGATTTACAGATTTTCTAGTCAGAGGAATAAAACCAAACTTGACCTCATTGCTATCCAAACATTGGATTTTTGTCAGAACTACCAGGTTATATGTATATTTGACCAGTCAAATTGTTATGTCTAAAAATCACAAATGTTAACATTTTCTGAACTCTGCCAGATGATAGTCATGTTTGCAGGTAAAAAGAAAAAAAAAGTGAGAAATCTTTGAACACATCTGGAAAACCATTCACTCAGTTCTGTTTTGGCACATATCAGCAGATAAACCTTGCTGACTGCTGGAAAAAGCATTGTTCCATAGCTGATGATCCAATAGGCTGTCTACAAGTCTCGATCTAAGCATGCAAAATGGTAAGAATACGTATGTAGAGAGTATGAGTAATCCATAAGACTAATTTGTTGCTAATGAAATGCTTAATCATCACCATTGTCTTTAATCCAATAGAGGCTGGATGCTGCCAGTAATTATAATTTATAGCACTAACAGATATTTTGTGTAAAATATTGTATTCCGTCGAAACTCTTTAGGCAACATTTACTTAATGAAGACAATTAACCTCAATGAAGATGACACATGTCTGACAGGAGATGATGTAGGGGTTTCTAGGAAGGAGGCCTTTCAGGAGCAGGCTGCATCTGTTGGGCCAGTGATGAAACTGAACTGGAGAAAGGGTGTGAGCAGCGGTTGCAGGTATGATGTTTTTCTGTTAACAGCACGTTTCTTCAGTACATTTCATGTTAACAGACCGTGCAGAGACTGACAGTTCTGTGTAGGAATGGTACTGTGTACAGTCATATGGCAGAGGTACAGCTCTCACATGCAGCTGTCATGGCTAAACCCCAGCCAGCAACTAAACACTGTACAGCCTCTTCTCGCTCCCCACCCCCAACAGGATGAAAGTAAGAGAATTGGAAGGGTGAAAGTGAGAAAACACATGCGTTAAGAACAGTTTAATAACGAAAAAAAAACAGTAACAATGTAATGAAAAGGAAAATAACAAAAAGAGAAATAAACCCCAAGAAAGACAAGTAATGCAAAGCAAAAGAATTGCTCACCACCAGCTGGCACATGCCCTGCCAGTGCCTGAGCAGTGACCCCCCAGACAACCTTCCCCGAGCTTTATATGCTGATCATGACACCATATGGTCTGGGATATCCCTTGGGTCAGCTGGGGTCAGCTGTCCTGGCTGTGTCCCTCCCCACTCCTTATGCACCCTCAGCCCACTCCCTACTGCAGTGGGGTGAGGAGCAGAAATGCCTTGATTCGGTGCAAACACTGAACTATCAGCACTGTTTCCCCCATGAATCCAGATCAGCCCCATACCATCTATTGTGGAGAAAATTAACTCTACCCCAGACAAACCCAGTACACAAACAGATTAGTGTTATCTGCATCCTTGCTAAGAGCTAAGACCTCTCTGAGTTCATTAGTATGAGTTCTTCCATATGCTGTCATACTCAGGCTCACAGCACACATGAATAGATTATGAGTGTGGATTTCTAGCTGCATGTCTCTTTAAAAAGGGATATATCCTTGGAGAAGAAGTGGTCACAGTACCAAGCCTGTCAGAGTTCAAGAAGCATTTGGACAACTCTTTCAGGTACATGGATACTCTTCCAACTCAGGATATTCTGTGATTCTATGATTGTGTCCTGCCACCAAGGTGCTGAGGGATGTCTTGCCCAGTAGGCAATGCCTGTCCAGAGGCTGGCTGCTGACCTTCTGTTGGGCGTTTGCCCAGAACTTTTTCAGGGTGTGTCATGATTCCTTGAGATTAATCATTTCTCTCACCCCAACTTTTTATTTAACAGTGTGATAACACAGTTTTATTCTGAAGCCTGCCAGTAGATACAATTTGCATGCAACATGCTGAGAGCTACCTAAATGACAGAACTCCTTTTGGATATCCTGTCTGTGTCTGACCCCCTCAGAGAATTTAAAGAGCAGAAAGAGCCTCTGAGGACACCAGCTCAGGAAGACTTTTCCCTTCTTCTTCTTCTTTTTTTTTTTTTTTTTTTTAAGTTGTCTTTTATTATTGTAATTGCTAATGGAATTGCCACCTTTGAACGATGCAGTCCTGGCAGACTCACAAATCATCAGGTCACACTTCAGTTCTAGCCCACAAAAGATACAGTACTGTTCTCACGTCTCTCATCTAGCCAGTGCTGCAACAATAACATGGAAAAGCTGAAGATGTGACTGGCAAAGTCAAGGGTAAAGATGCAGATTGTCTAAAAGTAATTTTTTTAATGTGAAAGTTCACATTAAAGCGGGAAAACACTTGTGCTCCCAGACTGACACTGTCCCTTTAATAAAATGTCGTGTTCTCTCACTTTCTTGTTCCATTACAGGTGCTGTGTGTCTCATTGATATAGTCTTTATCTTGGACAGTTCAGAAAGTGCCAAAAATCAGTTGTTTGATTTACACAAGAATTTTGTTCAAAACATAACTGACAGCATTTTCCAGATGAAGCCAGTTAAGTCTCAGATCTATAATGTCAAACTGGCAGGTATGCAGTTCAGCAGCACAGTCAGTATTGATCATCCCTTTACAGCCTGGAAAACTGTCCAGAATTTTAAAGAGAAAATTAATTCTCTGAGCCTTATTGGCCATGGCACTTACTCCTATTATGTGGTTTCCAGTGTCACTCAGATGTTTCAAACTGAAGGTCAAAGAGAAGTGTGAAAGTGGCTTTTTTGATGACTGGTGGTGTGGATCATCCAAACAGCCCTAATGTCCAGGGTATAGCCACAGGAGCTAGAAGTCTTGGAATACATTTTTTTACCATTGGCCTTTCTAAGAAAACAGTCCAAGAATTAAAATTAATGCATTACTATGCATTTTGTTTCTTAGAATACGGCATTAAACCCTGCAAAAATATATCTGTGTGTAGTTCTAAGGAGTTATATGCTGAACTAGATGATTTTTTTTTTGAGATGCATGTATGTCACTTCCAAGTGAACACCTGTAGGTACTACTTGAAATGAAATGTCATATACAAGATAGCTAGTGCTACATCCATCTCATTTTCTCTATGGAGAAAATGTGCCTGACATGAGTGGGAGTGATCCTGCTGAATAAAATAGGTGGATTCAGCAAGAGTAAATCCGACTTTAAAGGTTTTAAAAACATTTGAAAATTCACTGCTATTTTAAGAATAAAGTAGTTACTCTTGTTATAATATGTCAGGTAACTTCAACTTAAAATGGATGCTTTTCATCTTTGGTGTTAGTTTTTAGAGTGGATGAATCATTAACAAACATCCTGTCACTCTGAAGTGATTTCATCCCCATTTTTCTTCTTCCTTAAAAATACATATGCACACACACACACAAGTAAATGAGGGTATTGCACATACAATATACTCAGTCTGGCTCTAGGACACCACAGAAGGCTATGGTGTGGTTTGTACTTGTTTGTGCATGGAGGAGAAAGAAAGAAAGGAATGCAGAAAGCTCAGGGTACGCCTGGAGTTAAAAGGCAAACACAGAGAAGGAGACATGGGGTGCTCATATCTCTTATAATGGTTTCAAACCATAATAATGTGCCAAATTCTATGTGAGGAAAATACAAGTGGCATGCTGTAAGGCATGACTTGTATGAAGACAGGTTTCACTACACTGGTCTCACTTCTTCATGATTTTCTGGTTGCTGTGACAGTTTTTAATAGACCACTAAGCAAGTCAAGATTGTTCACTGATAAAATTCATGCTGAAAAATAACAACTTTTCAGACTTTATTGCCTTTTCCACTATGATTTCATTCTGTTCAATACAGTTTGTATCACTTTTGTAGCAGATGGGCCATGATCCAAAATCCACTGAAATCTGTAGGAGTTTTTCCAAACCCTTTACTGAATTTTAGAGCAGTGCTTACATGTGCAGTTGCTGATGAGAGAAAACAAATGCTTTGGGTAATCATAAAATGCAAGTTGATTTTTAGAAAATATATAAAACTTTGTCTCTTTAGCTCCATAATAATTTCTCTGTTTAAAAAAATATCAACTGTGTTTCCGACTGTTGATGTAACAGGCTACAGAGGTTTGTTTTCTCTTTCCACTGTGGAAGTACAATGATAACTAGTAATTGTGTTCCTGAAACATCCTGGTATGTGCAGTAGAAAAGAAAGACCTTGTAAACTTCTAGTGCAAGGAATGTTTTTCAAAGCTGGGAGTTACAGTGGTCTGAGGTCTCTTGGGGACATCTCTAAGTATTTGAGGTAGTAGTGGGTGATTGCCAGAGGTCTTAACTCCTGGACTGCCATGGTTGTGTCCATCTGTGGCGACCAGTGACAGGACCTGAGGGAATGGCCTGAAGTTGTGTCAGGGGAGATTTAGGTTGGATATTAGAAAAAGATTCTTCGCCCAGAGGGTAGTTGGAAACTGGAACAGGTTCCCCAGGGAAGTGGTCACAGCACCAAGCCTGACAGAGTTCAAAAAGCATTTGGATGATACTCTCAGGCACATGGTGTGACTCCTGGGGATGGTCCTGTGCAGGGCCAGGATTTGATGATCCTTGTGGGTCCCTTCCAACTTGTC
Source organism: Lophotriccus pileatus (assembly GCA_035583135.1). Taxonomy (NCBI): domain Eukaryota; kingdom Metazoa; phylum Chordata; class Aves; order Passeriformes; family Tyrannidae; genus Lophotriccus; species Lophotriccus pileatus. The sequence continues at coordinate 24,919,557 of JAWWES010000081.1, read as the reverse complement.
ATGTTCTGTGATTCTGTGATTGGAAGTTTATTTATTTTAAGCTACAGCCACCTTTGGGGGCTGGAGTTTTATTTCCCTTGACAACCAGTATGCTCTTACTAATATGGAGACTGTAATATTAGAAAGCTGTTTTTTCTAATATTTCTTTCTCATGGTTACAGTTGCTCAGTGATTGTGATAGAATATTTGCTCTGCATTCCCTAGTGAATGTTTCCTGAAATACTGCCTGTCCTTCTCACTAGTGTGAAAGATTGCAAATGTTTCTTTGAAAATTGAAATTTTCTTTTTAAGATCCTTAATGTAAAGTGAAACATCTGTTGCCACAGATTAAGCACTAGAAGGAGACAAATTTTGCTCTGTGAAGGGATAACATAAGGAACATGAATTCTAAGCCTGATTGCTTTCCAGGAAAGCCACTGACAGAGCTAAGATTACCAAATAGTTGTATTGGATAATATTTGAGGAAAACTCAAGTTTCTTCCTGAGTCTTCAGACTGTGGAGCTTGCAAATTAAATGCTGCACCATTGCATCTATAGGCTTTCTAAACATGCTCTGTGTCAGCACTTGTATTTGAATTTCCCTGCTGTTCTCTATGTGCTTTGGCAGAAACAAAGACATGCAGCCTTGCTGGTATGAGCAAAAGCAGGCAGAAGCCACAGTGCATCTGGCCCCTGAAACTCAATTATAGTATTCAATCTTCAGCTGAAAACTAAAGCCATTAAGTTATTCAATAAGGCAGAACAAAATCTTTTACATAGTTCCAGAGAAACAGAAGTATAAGATAGATCAGAATCAAGATAGTAAAATATTTCTCTTGAAATACTGATTTCATATTACCTAACTCAAGAATTGTCACTGTCAGAAAGAATTGAATACTTGTTCTTTTCTGTAAAACTTTGGAAATGAAAGCTGAATATAATGAATATAACTTTGAATTTGTTTCTTTTTGGATTGGGGGAGCCAGGACCCAAGGGGTCACGGGGAGATGATGGACTTCCTGGAAATTCAATAAGGGGACCAACGGTAGGAGTTTTTAAACAAAAGATGGAAAGTAAATAAATATGAGAAAAATGCAAAACTCTTGTGAAAATATGCACACCACTTGAATGACTTTTTTGAGATAGGAACTCACCAATTCTTCAACTTTTCCATCATTCCAGGTCAAGTCTGTTTTTAAAATAAACATTTTCTTTTCAAAGAAGAAACACAAAATAGTTTAAATGAATATACCTCACCCTGGAAGCTTCCCAGAGGAAGTCTTCATTAGGAAGATATTCCTAAATACTATTCCTAAATAGTAGGAATAGTATTCCTAAATAATATTCCTAAATAAATTCCTAAATATTCCTAAATTCTTCAAATTCATCTCCACCTGTCATTAGCTCATGTGGTCTTTTATAGCTCTCTATGGGCAATATACTCTTTATTGAGTATAAACTAAGAGTTAATAGTTATTTTAACAGTATTTCAGTATAACAGCATTTCAGTATTACCAACCTCGCACATTCAAAAGCACAAGTAAGACCTAATGTAAAGAATTTAAAAAATAGATCTTTTGAAAGTGCTTCTTTGTATGTATATTACAGAATAGGATTTAGTTGGTTGTGTCCTTTACAACTTTAACATCAACACCAAGAATGAAGTACAATAGACTGTAGCGGGATTGCTGTGCTCACTGTTCTAGCCTTTGGTGGTTAAATGACAAGATCAACACACAAGGGAAAGACCAAGGATGAAACTGAGGATCCAGTATTAACACAGAGATTGCAGGCTTTACAAAAGTAAGAGAATAGAAAGTTCTCTTCCGTAGTACACATGAGTTTGTACAAATGCTGCTTGAAGAATACGGTAAGATGAAGGACCATCCTCTTTCCAGTGAGAAATAACTTAGAATTTAGATTAATGTACAAAAGAATGACATTTTTGGTGGTTTATCACTGTTGAACAGTAAATTGAAATTTTCAAGGAATGGTTCTCTCCTGGTTTTTAAGTAGTAACAGTAGTTCATGATGATTGTTAGATACATAAAGTTGTGACTGCTTTTTCTCCTTGAATAATGCATTACAGTTATCAGCGTGGAATTTAGCTGATATTTTAACAGCAAATTACCAAAACCCTTAAGTAGGGTTTTTCCTCAACTCCTTGGAATTGTCTTTCATTTAACTAATCAGAATAATAAAGCAGCAATAGACAACCATGCTACTCATCTTTCTACATTATTTAAGAGTAAACTGAAAAGAACAGTCCCTAGAACTGATCCCAAGTCCCCTGCTGCAAAAACTGAATATATTTCCTTTTACTTTGCAGCTTTCACCTTCTCCCCTTTAACACAGTTTATATCATATTGTACTTCTATCAGTTGTGATCTGCGTTGCAATTTTCTATAAACCTTTTGTCACTTGTCATAAGGGAATAGTTCAGGGAAAGATATCATTCTTGTGATCTCCTTTGCAGACTGAAACCAGGAACTTTCTTTGTAAACCTAATTTTTTTTTTTCCACATTCCTGTCTGCACATAAAATATTCTGCTCAATTCCATTGTTTCACTTTGTGGAACTACAGATGATAGACTCAAATTCAGAAACCAGTCAGTTTATGAGTACCTAACAAAATGTAATTCAAAATAAAGCAATGTAATAACTTTTTTGTGCTAACATCTTAGGAATACCAATAATGCTTTCCTCCTAGCTTGGCAAATTTCTATCAGTACATCTACACCTACCAGAGAATGCTGCACAGCACATAGAATCACATGTAGCGTTTATTGGTAGTATTTATTTTTCATTTTAAAACCCACTAGATTTATTTACTTTGTGTATAATCTAGAATATTACTGTGTTTTTCTTATACAAAAAAGTGATGAACATTACTTAATTGTCCAGCCATATATGTAAACAATTAGATTTTGTTATGGCAGATGATTTTTTCTTAGTAATGACCATGGACGCAAGATTTATGTTTGTGTTTTTTTTCCTTTGAAAGAGTGAAGAAGCAACTATCTCTATATTACTTCTTTAGGAAATTACTTTAAAACTGCCTGGAAAGGCTGAAAAATAGATGAATTCATTCAGCAGGCCATCTGTGACATCAATGGCACTTGCATTTTTGCCAGTGCACCAACTTAGAGTGAGTCGCTGTGACTGTCTGTTCCAGACACCACAAAATTCTGTGAAAAACTAATCACAAAATTGCTCCTAGGCCCTCTCTTCTGTATTTTCAGTGTAACTACTAAAAAAAAAAAAAGTAACAAAATAATCTGGACTAGAGAACTGTTTCTTACATAAGATTTGGGTATAGATTTGGCTTAAGTAGATTTTTAGCATTTATAGCTATAAATGGCAAAACCAGACACTTGACAAAATCCCAGTTCTTACAGAAGAGAATGTGTTAACATGTATTTGGTATTTACAGTAGTCTCTTAAGATTAAATGAAAACATCTGTTTGGCCATTTCTTACTGTAGTGGGATTAGAAGTACAAGCAGTTATGAACTCATGAGCAGATATGAGCCCATGATCCATGTTTTTCTGTCTTATTAAATAAGTTATTATTAAACATTTCTAAAACACTTCTCATTTTATCCAGAGTTTAAGAACTATGGATATTAAGAATCATGAAGAGGTAAAATTGACTTTCCTTTATAAAGCTATACCTAGAAGCACGCTCATTGTTTAAATTTTTACAGAGCTGGATCAGAATTCCATCATTTGAAAATTAGAAAACTTGAAGGAACATCTTCCAGGGCTGACACAGTTTGAATCTGGTGATCAGTATCTGTTTAAAGTCTTCCAGTTAAATGATCCCATTGGATTTGAAGGTAGAAGTGATTCATACAGCAGTGACCTACCATGTAAACTTTTTTTAAGCATAAGGGATGTTTGCATCACTATTCCAGATTTCATCTTAAAGTAGTTTCAGGGTTTCATCTTAACCAGAACATTGAGTCTACATTGTGTTTCTTCATTTACTTACCTCCTCACCTAAATCTGTGATATATATCTTTAGAAGACCCAAAGTAGCTCTTCCATTTTTCCAACAGGACCAAATTGGTTAAGAAAATCTGATTATTTGTATCTATGGTAGATGTTCATGGGCCAGGAAATTTGGACCCAAAGTCTGTTTTTGTTGGATATCTAACTAGCATATGAGTTGATTTGTTCTCCAGCCATGGACACTGTGTTCAGACAGACCAGCTGCTAACAGGACTCCATTCTTGGTTTCTTGAAGTATTATGTTGCTGCAGAAATTTACAGATGCATTGCAAGGATGAAACAGTCATTTTCAGTTGAAAAGTTTTCAGTCACTTTTAGTTTCATTTTTCTAGTTATTTGTTTTTCCTGGAACAGACAGGGAAATATTTGCTATTGGTATGTCATTATTCTTGAGGATATGTTATGTGTCAATGTATGCTGTCAATGCATATTGACAATACGAGTTGTTTACAACACTCTACAACACTCTTTTGTAGAGTCTATTAACATTTCTTGGTTCTGTGGGACTGAGTGAAAGGCATGCACTTCTCTCTATGTGGCCATATACATACCATGCTTAGGAGTGAGGTGGATGTGTGACCTACAAGCAACAATAGGGATTTCATATTGCTGGTGCTATCATGTGAACATCTACAGTACAGACCAACAGCATATCTTGAGGGATGCCTCAAAGTAATGTTTTCTTTCTCAGTTCTGGGAAGAACAGTCTACTGGAAGCTCAGTTAATTTTCTCTTAAAATGTCAGGAAAACAATCAGTGCAAAGAGGAAAAGTTTGCTGTTTGCTTCTCTTCTGGCCATGAAAGGAAGCATTGAGGTTTTGCAAATGCACAAATCTTTAGTGGAAGTCAGTGGAAGAGTCAACAGAAGGAGTGATTGTCTCTTGATACAGATCATTTTAGGCTGAACTAAGAGAAATTATCTCTTATAGCTGGTTGTACTTCTTTCTTTTACTATTTTCCCTTGTAGAATGCAGTTTTACATTATTGTGTGACAGAACCAATGTGATTACCTGGAAGTGCAAAATGTGTAACGTGTAACTTAAAGCTGCCATGTTATGTTTCAGTATTGTTCAGTTCATTGCTTAAATGTCAGTACTTACCCTCAAATTTGTAAAAGTTTAAGTTTTTAAATATAAATTTTACTTTTTACTGGCTGAAGATAGTCAATATTCTGAAGATTTCTCTCTACAATTAAAAATCTAGAAATTAATAATGTCCTAATAAGAACTCCTATTCGTCTAAGATCTCAATTCAATCAATTTAAACAACAACTAAAACAGCACAAAAATTCCTGAACTTTGCAAACAAATTGCAGGAGCTACTAACTGCTATTCTATACTTCCAAAAAGAAATGTATTTCCTTACATATTTTTAATATTTGTTACATTGTGAAGATCCAGTTACTGGCATGATTTCTGACATACTATTTTGTATTTAGGGGAACCCAGGACTACCTGGACCCCCTGGAGTAAAAGGGGATGGTCACAACGGTGAAGCTGTAAGTACAATTTTAATTCTGTACTTTGTGTCCTACTAGAAAAAAAAAATTGCTATGTGATAACTCAATATCTAGTTACTTAGATTTAGTTACTTAATTAAATACAATTAATCTCCGTTTAGCTAATTTAAATGCTTCATGTATATTTTGAAATCCTTTCCTCTCCTAGATACAGTAGCAGTTCTACAGGCAGTCAGAACTGGATATAAACGATTCTCATTTCAGCATCGTGAAAGGGATACCATGTAATTCTATAAAAATCTTTATGACTGCTTATACATGTTTAATATAATCACTGCTTTGAATTCTTTTCCCTCTCTCCCTTTTCTTTACTGTTCTCTGTTCAAGATTTCTAATACCATCTGCTTGGTCAAATTTTGCAGTTTCAATTCCTTGGTTTTTCAGCTGCTTTTCATACTGGGAGGTTAAATCCTCTTATCTGAAGATTTTCTGTCCCTTGCTTTTCTCATGGCTGTCTCCAGAGGGGGTTAATACAGCTGTTCCCTCTGCCAAATTCCATTACAAGGACATATCATCCTAAATTTCAGTCATCCAAACCATACAGACATGTTTACCAGCCTCCCACTAGTAAGTGAAGTACTGTTGCTGTCCTTCAACCACCACATGTCAAAATTCCATTAACTTTTTTTTTTATGTCTCTGATCCATCTTTATTTCAAACTACAATGATGCTGGCACTCACAAATGCACTGAGGTGGGGCCTGAGTGCTTTCAAATAAGTCATGACTCAGCTCCAATTTCCTATTGTTTAAACTGTTCCTGGGAAGATCCTTCAGGACCAGAATTAGTTCATAAGGCCTTCACTCAGAATTCCTGGTGTAATGCCACATACCTGACACATGTCATGTAATCTGTAAAGGTTCTGTTGTTGTGCTGTAACACACGTCTTTCCCCTGCCGTTCCGTGCCCCATGATCTGGAAAGACCAACTTCATAAACCACTGGCAGACATGGACAAGATTTACGTAGCTGTCTCAGTAGCATGGTGGGGCAAAGACATCTGCCTTATGAATGCTGAAAGGGAGACTGGGTGTGCCTCCAACAGTATGAAAGACAGCTAAAGGAGCTGATGAATTGAGTGGGGAGTTCAGGAGAACAGACTATCAAACACAAATGCACGCAAGCTGGTTAGGGTGTCAGGGCTTAAACCACGGAAATTAAGCATGATAAAGGCTGCTTGCTCAATCCCTTCTTTATTCCTCCCTCCACCCCAGTAAAATGGGGAGGAGAATCAAAGTGAAACTTATATGTTGAGGTAAGAACAGCTTAATAATTGAAAATAAAGTAAACTACAATAATAATGGTAAATAATAATAGTAATAATGACAATAAAAAGGAAGCAAACAAGTGGTGCACAAGAAAATTGCTCACTACCCACTAACCAATGCAAGGCGCCCCTTCCAAAACCCAGATTGGCCCCAGATTCTAGGGAACTCCCCCCCAGTTTATACACTGGGCATGACGTTCTATGGTGTGGAATATCCCTTTGGTCAGTTCAGGTCACCTGCACCACCTGTGCTCCCTCCCACTGGCAGAGCATAAGACAAGGAAAAAAGCATTGACTTACGATAAACATGACTTAGCTAAAAACCAAAACATTAGTATATTATCAGCAATGTTCTCTTATGAATCCAAAACACAGCACTGTAACAGATATTGAGAAGAAATTAACTGTACCCTAGCTGAAACCAGGACACAGGGTTACCTAACCCCCAAATTTAGGTGGGTTAGCTCTGGTATTTCAGTTGTCTCATGTCTGCAGTGTATGAATTATGGAGCACTGCCTGCTTTCTCACTGTTTTCTCGGAGCTGAGAACAACTTGGACGTTCTTCAGTCAAGAGCTGTACTTTTTATTCCACCACTCTAACAGTCTTTTTATGTTTCCACCTGGGACTGGGGATGGCTGTCACTCAGTACACATCAGAATTGTGAAGAAATTCTCTTCTTTATTGAAGCATATAAGTGCTCTTCCCTTAGGACAGCTACTGACATGCTTTATTCCTCTGCTGCACCAGGGACCTCCAGGACCAGCAGGCCCTCCAGGACCAGCAGGCCCAAAAGGCATGGGAGATGCTGGACCAAAGGTACTTGTACAATAGGAGTACATGCATCTGACTTATAGACAAGGTAGACAAACATCTTCCAAAAATGCATTAGATTATAATAAAAAAATATGACAAAGTGTTGCATTCTAATTTTTCACTTTCCATTTCAATTAGAAGAAAAGCTTGTGATAGACTTTTCTGACATGATAGAAACTAGTTCTTGCTTTATCCCCAGACTTGATGCAAATCTGCAGATTTTCCATGCATCCAAAGACCCAGAAGGTTTCTAGATGTTGCTGTTTCCATGTGGAAGTCAGATTCCAACACAAGCATGGTATTGCCTAATAATTATGCCCTTCCTTTCTCCTGCAGAAGTGCAAAGCATGAGGCCAAAAGGGAGTCAGGGGTTACATATTTTTTAAAGTTCCTAGAAATGAATTCCTAGGAGAAGATTATACACTTTTATCTAAAATTAATATTTGTTTAGAGACAAAATTTGACAGAGAAAACCAAAAAAACAAAGAAGCTGACAAAGGGATTATGAATACAACACTGAAGCACTTCCAAGATTTTTCATAAAACACAGAATAGATAAAGTGTTATAAGCAGTATGTCATTCACATTGTAACTACTACACTGTAAAAAATCTGAAAAAGAGACTTAAGCGTAAAATCATACAGGAAATTGCTTTAAAATAACCCACAGAGTGGTTTTATTAATGATTTCCTCATTACATATGTGAAGTAGGAAACAAACAGTGTGTTGCAGGAGAAAACAAAATAAATATTGCCCAAGCAGTTTTTTCCCAAACAGAAGGAACTTTCAACTTCAGTTCCCAGAACATGAGAATTCCCATTTAAAATAAACTTCAATAACCTCTTAAAAATATCCACAATAAAGGAAAAACTTAATGACATTAATTCTTAGAATGACTTGACCTTAGAATTGCCACAAAATGGTCTGACACTGGGATCTGAGAAACCTGGCTTTGTGCTTCCATTCTGAATTAGTGCTTATCAATATGAGGTATTGCACATCAAGTAATGCAAGGCCCATGACACAAACTACTAAAGAACTAAAAGTAATGTCAATTATGTCATTCAGTATAAACTTATGGGAAATGTATATTGCTAAACTAATTAAATTTTTCTGTGTGAGATTGTATCTTTTCCAATTTGAGATATCAGACTCTATATGATACAGTCTTATAATAAATTTTTGTTGGCACTACAGAAAAATATTTCATTAAAATCCTAGAATCTCATATGAAATTATTATTAATTTTTTAAAAATGCAACTTAAGACTACAAAATGTCTGGAATTTCCTCCTGATTTCCTAAATGTATAATTCTACAAAGTAATGTTTCTCAAAGAAAAGGAATTGGAAAGTCATGTCAAGTAATCGAATAAGGTGATCTCCCACTACGGTGCCACAGTTTAAAAATTACAAACCCCAGAAATATAAATCAGAATTTCACTGGGACTATAGGAGGCTAGTATAAAGAAATTTTACTTGAATCCAAAATGGAAATAAAAGATCATTTTTTACTTGAAAGGAAACCACTAGAATAATTGCAGTGAAATTTCTCACAGCTGTAAGTTTTAAAATCAGTGTTTGTGTTGTGTTTCTGAAAAAGATCACAAATACACAAATATACAGGAATGCACTTAGGAAAATCATAGTGCCTGGTTTAAATGAGATAATATCAGAAAGTGGGTCACAAGTTCCTTTTCTTCTTATAATCATGAATTCATAGAATTGCTGGGCTGTGTAATTATTAGAAAAGTTCCAGCTCAGATCATGAATGATGGAAGTGCAATAGGGTATCATAAAATGCATTAGAAAGGGGGAGGTAAAAGCTGTAAAGTAAGACAAAATGTGTCCAGTTTTTGCAGTGGAGGACGTGGGATCTAGCCTTTTTATCACAGTTGTTCTTAAACCACTGTAAGTCTTTTGATAAAATGTTGAATATATTTAATTAAATAAAAGCTTAGCTATTATAATACTTACAGTTTCCAATTTTGGCTCCAAGTAATGTAAATTATTGCCAGTTGAAGAGAGTTGTTCATATTCCTTTATAGAGACATCAAATCCTTACTTGTTGGTCCCTTCTCCACCCACGAACATAGAAAGTATTACCATTCCTCAAGACCTGTGGAGAGAAGTATATTCATGGTACTAGTAAAGAGATTTATTGGTAGCATGTTTTTGTGGAGGAATATGACCTGTGTTGAGTTAGTTGAACATTATCAATTAATAAAAAATTTGGCAAAAGGCCTGTTACTTTGACCTAGATTTGACTGAGCAAAAGCAAAATAGCAGGCACCAAGATGTGAGGCTCATAATTTCATAGTGCTTAATTACAACTGGAAATCATGGCCAGGCTTCATGAATGAAGATTTGGGAAGGGCTCTACCCAAGCTTGCTGCAAGCATGCTGATGGCTGAAAAGGCCAATGTAAGGTAGACAAATTCGGTTGCAAAAGGCACAGCAGAAAGACTCCCCAGGTGGTTTCGGCAAGACACGGTTCTTTCTGCGCTGTCTTTTCTCCTCAGGAGTGATCCTGTGCATGTTCTCAAAAGCAGCACCAGCGTTATAGATCGTGTGTCTCCAGGCCTCCTGTTTGGAGGCCAGAGCAGACCAATGTTGAAGATCAATATGGCCAAGGCTGAGAGATTGTTTCAGGGAGTCCTTGTGTCTCCTCTTTGGGGCTCCTCTCTTGCGGCAGCCAGTGGCAAGTTCACCATAGAGAACAATCTTGGGGAGTCGGTGGTCCTTCATCCTGGAGACGTGCCCTGCCCAACGCAGCTGTGCTCTCAGCAACAGGAAATAGTATAATGCAGTATCTTGTAACAGAAACCCTTATCCTTATCTTAGGCAAAAAGGGGTTTCAATGGTCCCACAAGCCAGGGATGAACCTAAACTAGATGATCTGATCTGCAAGTCATGTGGGGTGAAATGTATGTTGTTCTATATGTAGTGAGCAGCTGTAGCTTTTGCAGTGTATGACTGCTGCAGAAATGCATGAATATCTAATGAAATAGAACATCTCTGATTTAGTTCTGTGTATCCACACCAGACATGGTATAGAGCACACTCGAAAAAAAGAAACTTTTATATATATTTATATAGATATATAAACTTCTCTTTCCCTGACTTTTTGCTTCTGTTTGCCCATATTACATTTTGAATCCTTAATCTTCCTGGTAGCAAAGGTTCCACAAGGAAGAAGAATTTACTTGAATTGCAAGAATTCCACCAGAACTTAGTACATAAAATGGACAATCTTCTGGTTTTTTTTCAAATAAAATATAAGTGCACTGGCTACCTCTTATCCCTCCCACATAAAAAAAAAAAGTGAATATAAAAACAATCTCTGCAGTAAAAAAAGAACATTTATTTGATAAAAGAGACTCATAAATTTACACACTAGTTAATTTTAAATTCCTTTGAGTGTCATTATATAGGAATGTTTCACTCATTTGAATCAGAGCTCTGTTCTCTCTGCTTTCAGAAATGGCTCACATATGTGCACACTGCTAGACAGGAATTTTATGTATCAGAGGTCAAATTCACATGAAAACGAAATTGTAACATGTGGGATGCATCCAATCTTGGCAGCAACCTATTTTCTGTAGCATAGAAACAGAAGCACATAATGTCAGAATACAATAAAAAATTTGATTTAAAAGCACTGTTGCCAGCTAGGAGGTGGGTTACAGACATTCAAGAGCAAGAGCCCAGCACTAGAAATAAAGCAAGTAACTAGATAGCAGAAAGATTATTAAAATCCCTAGCACAGTCCCTAGTGCACGAACATTTGGGCTGGATTCAGCTGCAATATAAAGAAACTCTGCAGCTTGGGCCCTGAGTATTTGAACTAAAATGTGGAAAGTAGAGATGTAATATCTTTTTTTATAATATTTTCTTCTTACAAATACTGTTATATCCATCAGCTGTCACTACAATATTGCAGTGTCTGCTGTAATTTTGAGTATCAAATACACATGCTTTACAGTAAATGAGGTATATATATTCGGAAGCCAAGGTTTACTTTTCAGTGACCATTAGGTCATTTAATGATTTTTTTCTTGAATAAATGGTACAGAATAGACATAGGAATCCATACCTTACACTGTCTTGACTCAGCTCTTTATTTCTTGCTTCAGTGGAGTTTTTCTAGTTCACTGTTTTGCTGATGGTGACAAGCTTGTCTACAAGCACAATGCAGGAAATAAATTATACCTCATCAAAGAACAGTACTAATCTTTCTTGAAATGAATTCCCTGGAGGACAGTTTAGTGTGACACCTTAGAAAAAAGAACTGCTCCACTTCGCAACTCATAAAGCAAAATAAAAGTCTTTTTCTTTAAGTCAAGAAATACAGAAACCTTGAGGATTACTATAAAGCTCTACAAAGAGCTTTTCAGTGAGACATCTGGTATTAACTAAGCATGTGAGGCTAAAATTCGATCCTTCACCTGCAACGACCCTGTGTAAGACTATGTTACCCATGGGAGGAAGAGGCAGATGACTTCAAGTCACCCTTACGCTCTTTGTGGTCTAGGCTGGTCTAAGAGCAGGTTGTAGGTATATGGGATACTGGACCATAAGGAATCATTTATCTTTGGTAACCTCCCATTCAGCTTCCATCACAGCAGCTCATAGTCTGTTTCTCGGGCCACAGCAGCCCAGGATCTCCTAAAAAGTACTTATAATGAAAAGTCTTATCTGTATATATCTCTGTGCATCTCTTAGCCCTGGTACCTCTAGCAGGTTTCAGAGGGAGGCTTGGGCAAGGAAAGCTTTGGCTGCTCTGTGCAACTTCTGCCCACAAAGAGTTTTACAAACCCCTTAAGGCTGTATTATGATTGTGGGGACATTGAGTACCAATAAATACTCCTATGATAACAAATGGCTACCTTTGGCTAGACTCTCAGTATTTCCTAATAATGTGACAATCTCAAGGAAATTGTAAGAAAATGCATTGAAGGTGGAAGTGAGAAGCTGGACATGTTTTAAAACATCAGAAATATCTACCACTCATCCCACTGCAGAGAGGCATTTCCCACCACCATGTAGCAGAATAAAGGGCTACAATATTTACATACTTAAGATTGTAGTCTTTAAGAGCTTATAGCAAAAAATTTTGGAAAAAAAGTTCCAGGGCATTGCCAATGTCTTGGCTCTTTGCACTGGCAGGGAAGGTGTGATATAAAAGCCTTAGGTCATCTGAGAGAGAAATTTCCTCACGATTGAACTTGGCAGTCAGTTTAACCCAATCAGCCTGGCACACCAATTTAAAGCTAAGAGCATCCATGTACCATGCCTATGTCCTGACTCAAAGTGGCCAGTCTCTAGTGCTGGGAAAGAAAGAAGAATTGAAATGAAATTTCAAAGCCAAATGTTACATTGAGAAGGAAAGCATTATAAGGTCAGGCTAAGCCTTAGCCTTAAAGACTGAACTTTGGGAATTTCACCTAAAAGCAGTCACCATAATGGCTGCGCACATTCCTCCCGCCAAGCAAAGAAAATCAGTAAAAGATTCTGTTTCTTTCCTTCCTTTTTTTATCTGTTTGATGTGTTGTTTCATTTCACCTATCACAACTCAAGTGACATCTGTGATTTTTGTGGTTTATACTTGCACCTCTCTCCTAGATCGAACGCTCCTCTTTGTTTCTCAGTAAAAGCGTAGATTGAATCTCCTGCCATTACCCAGCCTCCAACTATCGCCAAACCTGTTGAGAATGAATATGCTTGAGGTCCATACATTTCTGATGAATTTGGCTGAAATCAACTGATGACTTCATAATATACTGGAGAAAAAAAAAAGAGGACCAACACAGACAAGCAGAAGCACAGACAGAGTATCTCTCAAGCCTCATTTTCTTAAGAAATCAAGATAAAAGTATTTGCATCAAGGCTTTCTAAGAAAACAAAGGGCTGTTCTTTTTATTCTTCTATATTAATGCTATTAAAATTCATTTCGTTTTCATAATTGCTTAAGTTTGACAGTTCTTAAATCTAAATGTTTCTAGCATCAGAACAAGCACAATATCAGTAAAGGGCATGATCAATGTTGTGTCCCACCAGTAAGTTTCTTGTCCATCCTGGTAAACCTCTGCAAAATGTGAAGGGAAAATGGTATTGTTTCCAAATGGGCTTGCTCTTCTTTTTTTCTGTATCTGATAAGTTTGCAAAGTAGAGTCCTAACTCTGTTAGTGATTTTGATCACATGGACCTTCATGTAGAGCATAAATAATGTTGGTGCTGTGTTTTGGATGCTTTTTTTTATACCTTTCTATGAAGCAGCTGTTTATTCATGTAGCATTTATTTGGCTTGCTTTTTAAACTCATTAGTTTGACTGCTTCATAAGTGGATGAAAGATGTAGCAGTTATTAGGTGATAAATGACTGAGATTTCTGTGACTATTTTCAGGGAGACCATGGAATTAGAGGCTATCCTGGGCCCCCAGGGCCACCAGGAATCAGAACCATTGGTCCCGAGGTTGGTATGATGCTGTGATGAAGTTTTTGTGCTGTTTTGTGATGCTGGCTGCCAGACTCTGGTCTTTCAGACACCAAAAGATCTTCATCAGTTATTGATTTACGTCGGTGCAACTGCAAGAGGAATCAAGCATAAAAACATGGTCACTGACCATACACTTCTACCAACTGAATTAGAAAGGGATACTAACAGGATAAAAATTGCATTTGCAGCTAAACTTTATGAGATTACAGCTGGAAATTGAGCAGAGCTATTAGACTAGTAAATCAGTTATAAGATGCATTTCTTCTGCTGGTATCTATCCTGTTTCCAAGACATTCTTTTGTGGTGGAAAATACATTAATGTGAATTTTATGTTGCAATTTTTGCTCAATTAAATCAAATCTAATTAACATAATTAGTAAAACCATTAGGAAAGAAACATGAAAACAAAATGCTAATTCTATAAGCAAAAAGCATGCAACATTTGGGCAATTTTTTCTCCCGGCACTAAAGTGATTTATAATTCAAAAAAGACATACTGAGAAGAAAATAACTTCTGTACTTACCTGGATTTCTTTATTGCAGATGTATCCATCAATTATTTTTGCAAAGGCAATGAGGAGAAACATTGTATATATTTCTCTGCTTTAATTTAATGTGAAAATGGTTATGACTTTGTAACTTTTCTAGAATTAGCACAGAGTAACAGAAGTCTCCACTGCCTTTCTGTATAAACTAGTATCTGAATTAAGAAACATTGCTGTTACCAACCCTCACAGAAATGCAATAAGCGACAGAGCATTTTAGTATGTGACTGATTTCTTTTGCTTCCTCAAAGCTGCAGCAATTCCAGTACCTTGGTAAATCATACTGACACAGCCTGTTTAACAATAGTAAGTTTGGACTGAGTGTCAAAATGCTACAAAATGTGTGACACTCTGTGCTGTTACCACAAAGCCTTTGAGAATTAAAAATGTTAGATTAGCTTGCCTGCAAAGCACAAGGGCTTTGCCTGACTTTGACTGTATCGACACAAATCAGCAGATCCTGCTTGATCCTTGCCCTCCCACTTAGGATTTTCTGAATGACTGGTGCTCCCCAAGACTGTGGCACCACAGGGTCTTGACATATATACGTGGTGCTCAAGAACTAGTTAATGTGCCTGGCAGATTTACTTGCACTGGGTTTTATTACTCTGGTCCTTTGTGCTTCTACTGTTGTGCCTCTCTTGTGTGGAGGGATTATAGGAAGCCATTGTATAAAGATGGTTTTTGTTGTCTTCTATGTTAGGAAAAAAATGTGGAAAATATCACACTGTGTCATGAGCAACTATTATTCTTTAATTATTTTAAGCTTAATTGTTCCCTTCCTTCCCTGGGAATTTGCCTAAGATAATTACTAAGACGCACACTGAGAAACCATAAACCAAAGAGGAATCAGAACTAGTCTTTGACATGATTTTACTTTTTGATTGAGGTGACTTTGAGATGACTTCTTTAGTGTTACCAGGAGTTTACATCCTAATTCTTCCTTTTTTGCCTGACTATTATAGGGTATTATGGGCCAGAAAGGATTGCTTGGTCCACCTGGACTCCCTGGCAACAGCATACAAGGAAGCAAGGTAAATCTACTATGTTAAAATTAATTAAACAGCACATACAGGAATAGAAAAGAAATTAGGCAGTCTCCCACATACTCTTAATCAGGTTTTTATTCACCAGTTCCAGGCATAACCACAACTTCTCTCTTTATAAAGAGAAACACAAACATGATAACATATTCTGGACATTCAAAGTTATTAAATTGCCTTATCATAAATGTGTAGAAGAAATTATTAAAACCGGAGGCTCTAGTAGAGAACAACCCAAGTTTCTCCTGTTTTTATTAAATCCATGTACTTAAAATTGAGCATATGATGGAATATGTTCCTGATCAGGGGTATTGTGCTCAGGTCTCCAAGTCTAGGCTGTCAAACCACCACTAAGTTAGTAATAGGGACATGGTTCTAGCTGGGCTAGAAAAAGTGCCTCTCTATACTATGATTGGCTGTAGACACTAAAGCCATTGGAGATTTCATTGACAAACAGGTCTTCACTGGAAAATAATTACATTCTGGAAAAAATCCCAAACAAATTTGTGAAAATGTCTATTGTTTGAAAAATCATCCAGAGGAGAATCTTTCTTTGGTTCATTGTAGAATTACTTCATACAAGCTTTACCAGAAAAGCACAGATTCTTTTGGAATTTATTTTGTTCAGGACTTGCTTTGATTCCATCTTTAATGTCTTTCATCTTTATATTTCTGTTCAATCATTTTCCTTTTTATTCTGCATAGAATTCCTTTTTTTCACTGTGAGGTGAAACATACTTTATTATGTTCTTTCTTTCCCCCTTATTGTATAAGTCACTTTTGCAGGTTCTGATTTATTTTGTTTCCAGGCTTTCCTAGACAGAGATTTCTGTGCAGTTAAGAGTCATGACTGTCCAGACATTTGTTTCTGATCCATTTGCAGTTTGCCTCTATATTAATTAACAGTAACCACAAAGCTATTATGTATTTTAATGTGAGGACATAACTTCTTCTTTTCTCTTCTCCCTTTTTTTTTGTTGAATCTCTGAAGGCTCTTTGCTCTATTCTTGTGAAAACCTGAAAAAATTTCTGTCATCTATAGGAAAACTATTTCCTGCCTGTCTTTAATAACCATTTCTGCTGTATTTCCAGAATCTAATATTTGGGATATATCTTTGTTAATTCTATGGGTATATGAGGTTATTTATAAAAGCATAATCACCATTCTGAATAGAAATGTTTCAGCAATCAAATGCATCAGATGATACATAATAAAATATATGAATTATGTAATTTTGGTTTGTGAGAAAATATGAACATGACCCAAAATATGTTTCCATCCCTCTATGAACATATCCACCTATTTACATACCTCTCTCTCTATACATGTGTTTAGATACACATGTATAGAGAGAGAGGTATGTAAAGATAGACGTATATATACGTCTATCTATACATAGACGTATGTATAGATGCTATGTTGGCACTTCTATGAATACATATCTAAAGCATATTTTAGAAGTATGGAGAACTCAGTTTCATTATCAAAGTTTTCAAGTGCAAGAGTACAGTTCACTGACACACAGTCAAACAAACGTATGCTTGTAAATTAAGGATGTGGAATTTAGGGATGTTGGAAAGTAACGTGTTCTGGTTATGGAAGGTCTTTGTCATTGGGTTTGAAACCAAAACTGTGATGATGTGGTGGATGAAACTCATCTGGTGTTGTTTCTGTAGCACCTCATGAGTTGTATGGGTACAGTCTTGCCATTTCAGTTTTCTTTCCTTAACAAGTGCTTTTAAAAATTATTATTATTTTTATATAATTCTCAGAATAGCTTAATTCTGAACAGCTTTGGCAAATTGCTCTGGTTTACTTGTTTCCTCCATATACTGATTCCTGTTGAGCTTCTTTCTGTCTATTTTGTCTTTCTATCTCTTCACATATCAAGATTCATTCTTTTTGGCCACTCTTCAGCAGCTTAAAGCTAATGTCTTCCTGCATTTGAACTGTCAATATCACTCCAAGTATCTTTTTATATATAGTAAGAGATTCAGTGTGCATATGGTAAGAATGGAATGCCAAAAATGAGATGGGTTTCATGTAACTTTATGTTGATAACTACATTTACAGGTTTTCTTTTTTTATGCTTGGTTTCCTTTAAAAACCGCAGTCTAGACATTCTCAAATCTGTACTCTGTTCATAGAATGAGATTTTTGTGTAGAAGACTGATTATTGATCCATAACATAGCAGGATATTAGGGTCAGGTTTTCAAGGGTTTGCATTTTTACATGCATACCACTTTTTCTTTTTTTTTTATGGTAAGGCTGATGGTCAAGTTTGAATTTAATTATGTACATGGATTGACCTGACAAAGCTATAAATACTTTTAAATTAATACAGCATACTTTTGGGGTTTTATTAAATGTTCTGTTATGGCATCTATAGTAAATCCTTCTATTGTTGATTGATTGCAGGAGTAGTGGAAGCAGGATTTGGTTCTGCAGTTGACATTTTAAAGGATGAAACTCACACATGTGCTTGTGAGAAACGTCACCTGTAAAGGCATGCATTCATTTAGAACAGTAGGTCTCATTCAGTTTTCATTGTCTGAACACCAGCCTAACAGTGTCAAATGGGCAGTAACAAACAGTAGCAATAAATCTATAGTTTCATTGGATCTGACATTTATTATTAGTGAAGAATCACTGGAATACACAGCATATCCTAATTCTGGTCCATATGTATGTGCTCTGCAGAGCTGCAAAGGTGTTGGTCAGGAAGCTGTGTGATGGCCCTAGTCAGGAAAGATAGTCAAAGCCACTGCTGAACAGCGATCTTTGAAATAAGCTGGCACACTGTTTCATTTGCATTAATCCCTAAATGAAGCGCCCAAGAAACACAGTCCTGCTAAAAAGTGACTTAGAGTAAATAAGATTAAATAGTCACTATGAGTTCCTACAACAGTGCAAAAGATATTGCTTTGTGCATCCCATTGCCTTAGGAGTATTTCCTATTTGCAAGAAATTTGCTTTTTGCCCCTGGTGGATCAGCTGTGTAATTTAGTGCACCACAGTTTGTTTTTCAGTCTCCAGACATAATGGTGTCTGAATTTTTGCTGCTGTAAGAAACTGGGGAGACGGGAATGGGAGAAGTTCTGCTTACAGAGGCAAGAGGCTGGCAGTTAGCAGGCCACTGATACACAGCCCCAGTGACAAGCAGAGCGTTTCAGCTCCCTGGGTTAGGGCTAGTGGACCAAGAGGCTCCCACAGGGTGAGGCTGTAAAGGCATTGCTGCAGTGGAGTTGTGAACAGTGGAGTGTAGTGGGCAGCTTTCTTTAGCACAGGGCGAGACCACAATCACCCCATGCAAGCAGAAGCTCCCACATCAGCAGGATCTCAGTCAAATCTGGAATTTGGACAGAGAAAACCATCCACAGACATGACTCCTAGTACATTGTGTCTTCAAGGAGCTGCATCTCATTGCCTGACTCCTGGGCAACTCCCAACTCATGGGAGTCAGAAGCCCTTAATACCAGGAAGAAAAAGTTGACGTGGCTGTGCACTGTGCAGCTGCTTCTCCGCCTGCAGAAATCTGTAAGCCCCTGTCCAGCACACCAGGAATGGTCAGTGGCCAGTCCTGCTGTACTAGTGCACCTTTGGTAAAGGCTGGAGTCTTGATACTTGGAAACACTTTTGTATTTCTCTGCCCATTATGAGCAATACTACTCTTTAGGCCCATCTGTGAGCAGTAATACAAGAATCAGTAATAGATTCTTTAGTGGGACAACCTGAGAGCTCTTGACTGAAAAACAGAACTGACTATCCTTGGACTTGCATCTCATGGAGTAGGTTTGGTACAGGTGATAACTTCTCCTGATTTCATTGACATTCTCTGGAGCTGGTTTTGGCATCTGCACCAGGCATTGCTGTTATGTCAATTATGTACGTAATGTGAATTATGGTGAAGCATTTATGTACCAGGGAATATAATCACCTCTAGCTGAATTTAAAAAATGCATACAGCAGTTGATCTGAAAAAAAAAAAAAAAAAAAGTGTGTTATCCTATTATTAAATAAAGCAAGAAAGTTTTGGAAGTCAGATGCTGTGAAGAATTTTCTCTGTATTTTATATAACAGCTGTGTTTTATAACATTGTGTGACCACACTGCTAGCATGGACATGCTTTTCGAGTCTGTGTGCATGCAGCAGGGCATGTGTAACAATCATTACAAATGAATTTGAGCTTTGTAACTAAACTGATATTGTCTTCTGAAGTATCAGCAGAAAGATGTTCAGCTCTGCACACTGTGAAAAGCAGAGATGTCTTCTTATTTACTTAAGAGCAGAAAAACGAAATCTGGGTGAGATTCTGGGTGTGTATTTCTAGAGAACCTTCGTGTTGGATCTCATTTTACTGCTTGCAGACAGGATGAATAACTGTCTGAGCCTCAGTGAGGTTACTTTTGTATTTCACCTGTTCCAGTGAAATGACAATTTTTATTTAGTTAATCAGGAATAAAGTCTTCATTGTATACTTTAAAAGGTTTCATGTATGTTCTGAATCATAGCCACTTGCTGATTTCTCCAGTGTCAGACCACTTTTATCTCGAACACTGTGTGCTTCATTACATTATACAAGTATCTGGCTTTCTCTATGATGCAGAATGTTCTAAACTAAATAGAGACAACATAGATTTTAGTTTAATTTTCAGTTAAAATTAAATTCCATATTCTGTTCAGGGAGAAAAAGGAAATCAAGGTTTTCAAGGACAGAAGGGTTCAATAGGAATTGGCCTTCCTGGACCAAAGGCAAATCCCAGGTTTTGTGTGACTCCTGTATCTTTCTACAATGATTGAAGCCCAAGCCTGAATCTTTCCTTACTGAACAACTTTCTTGCTGATATAAAAATTGTGAGAATTTTCTGCACTTACCTATTCACACCTAACGAATTTTGAGCAAAGAGAATTTAAATAATTTAATTTAAATACTATTTATTAGAGATTCTCAGATGTGCAGCTTCTTATGGGAGCTGCCTAACCAAACAAAACCAAGGCTCCTGGTCAGTGTGGATGTGCAGAGCAGCTCTGCACATACACAGGTGACATCAGTGTGCCCAGGCGGAATGACTGCTGATATAAGCCTCTCTACACTAATTGCAAAATACCTGAAATATTGCATTTATTGTGAAGGTTTGTCTGAAAAGCTTGAGGAAGAAAACTGACATGGCTTTCAAGGGAAAGCAGAGATGATCAGGCTCCCTAACTTTTAAGTTACCCAAAAAAGAGTTCAGTCCTCTCTCTAGTCACCTGAGACAGGCAGTACTCATTGAGAGCACCAGCCATGTGTTGCCTGCAGTAATGGTGTTTGTGGCACTATGATCTACACTAGCTCACATTATATAGCACTTTCTGGGAATTATTCAAGCTACTGCAGCTTGGAGCTTTTATGCAACAGCGAATACCAAGCTCTTTCACATAGATAAAAATTTCTGCCTCCTAATTCTATTTTCTCTCATGTACCAAGTGCCACGTACTATAATAATAACTGCAATATTTTTACTGATCTTTATATTCATCTTGTATATCGATTAGTCTTTGCGGCCCAATGTAAATCTCTCCAAATACTCACTTTTCTGTTTGTTATTAAATACAGCAGACTTGTCACACATGAAAAGGAATGGTTTAGTTCAGAAGGAATTTCATATATGTGCCAAATACCAAAGGGATCAGGTTTTAGTATGTTTATGTGTAAGAGAGTAGAAGCACCATGGCAGTCAGCAGATCGTACTTGCTTTCCTATTATAATTAATGCTGACACTAACTTTCATGAGGTTAGATTCAATTCATGGACAGGTAATGGAAAGTGATATCCTTTGCTTTCGATATTATGATTCTGTGATATAGAATAGGAACTGTATTTCAAGAGTTTACTTAGTTGAGACTGGTTTTCTTAAACCAGCTGTGAAGGAGCTATGTACAATTTTCAGGTTTATACCAGTTTGAATAAGATCAGAATCAGACTGAGAGAGTCAAAAGGGTTCCTTAAAATAGGTAACAATCACCACAGTGAAGGCTATAACACAGGAGCTACCTATGTGATTTCATTGGATGGGTAAAAATGAAAAATAATATCAAAATGGACAGTAATCTAGATAAAGTCCTAAGCGTTAAAGTTTCATGTCAAATGTAAGCTGGTTAGTAACTTCCAGAGAGAAGTTAAAAAACTGTCCTGCACAATATCCTTCTTGGAAAAATGTCGTTTTAGAACCTAAATCTATTTACAGTATGTTTTATACCTGCATTTTGTGAAAACTGCCTCATAATATTGAACCCTACTTTTCGGAAATCAGGAGGTATAGTCAGTTGAGGGAAAAAGTGCAGAATTGCTTCTAAATGTGAAACTATGTATTTTCTAATGGATGTAGCAGTCCAAGCATGCCTTTTCCTTTGTTCTTTGCAAGCTTGCAGTTTTTCATTTGGGTTCTCTATAGAGCTGGTGTGAGTTTCAGCACACTGGCTGATCTGAGGCAGTGACATCTCTCCATAGGTCTGAGTCAACATAGGTCCAGTATAAACATTGTTTTAGAGTTCAAGAAAATCAAAGAACAGTAAATATTATATATTCGTGACATTTGCATAAAAATGTCTTTAAGGCCCCCCTGCCAAACTAAGATAATTTTCCATGGAAATTTCTTAAAGATGTTTTTACTGCCCGTCTTGCTTTCTCTGAGGGCCTGCTTTCAGATAGTCTCTTCATAATACATAAAAGATAAACCAGCCACACACACACAAACCAGTAAATTCATCTTAAAAGTTCATTGACCCTTACCTGCAGCTCTGACAATCAACAACGCTGTAGTTATGACTGAGTTTATGAGTTTAACACAGTTGGTTTAAATTAGGGAGACTATGGAGAAAAAGGTGATCCAGGGACCAAAGGAGCAAAAGGAGAAATTGGAGACCCAGGACCTCCAGGACCAAAGGTAAAACACATTTTCATATTACTTAATTTTACACAATAAAAATTAGACAAATTTGGCTTTTGTTAATTTATCTCACTGTACACATTTTCAGGGAACTTGGGGAAGAAAAGATGAACCCGGTCTTACGGTAAGTATGTAAATTAATTACTTTAACAATTAATTTATTTGAAGCAATAGGAGTTTATTTGGGGAAAATATTTAAGGGTTATATGGTCTTACCCAAGGTTGTTTATGGGACATTGCATTGCCTGCATTTTTGTAAATAAATTATTAAATATTTCAGCATTTGTAAAACTAGAACCCACAACAAATTAATACTCTTTTTCACAGAGAAGAAGTTATCAGACTTATCAATGAAATATGTGGTAAGCATTCCAGTATGGGAAAAAAATTGTTCTGATAAAATTAAAACACAGTGAATTTATTTTGACTGGATGGATTTTTCTCTGCATATTTGTGTATAAGGACACCCTTGATATGAAAACGATGCCCACTATTTTGCCAGAGCTACACCTAAAGTAATTTGGTCCAGCTCTGTTTCTGTTGATCAGTATCAGTAACTAGAGATTAATTCATTAACTGAGCTTTAACTGACTGTAAGTCTGACCATTTCCAAGTTAATAAACCTTCGGTGTTGTTTCACTTTCCATGTTGGGCTGTGCTTCTAGGACTCCTTGTTCATGTTACTCTTCATCCTCCAGTTTTACATTTCTTCTGACCTGCACTGAGGTTCTGCCCTCCAACACAGTGCTGCTGCACAGACAGACAGAACAGGTGGAGTTTTAATGCAACAGATAAATATTTTCTGCAGGTGTGTATCACCTGAGTTCCCTCTAAGGGTCTTCGGTATTTTTCAGACACTGTCGTAGTACCAGATTAGGACATTTGTCACCTTTGCAGTAGACCAGCACCAACTTTCTAGGGTGTTTTTATTGCTTTGCCTAAAAACAGTCAATGATAAAAATTGAGCTTTTCTTGCCCCTATAACCAATTGAATAAACTGTTGAAATATTTGATGTATAAACTACTGTAGCTGCATGTAATGGATATAGTGGACCATGATATTGGTATTAAAATATTAATTGAATTGAATATGGACTAGAAATAATTAAATATTACTGACTTACTGTGGAGGTGTCAATGGATTAGCCACTATTAATCCTTTCTATTTTTGTTTATGTAATATCATGAATAATTATACTGTTCACTTTCAAAATCTAGGTTAATTTCTAAGAACAAGAGCTCCCTTGGTAGGTGTGATTGAGTTTGGTTTTGGGCTTATAAAACCTCCAGACAGATCTGTGTGATACAGAGGGTCAGTTTTGACATTGTGTATCATGAAGAAAAATAAATGTAAGAAAAATATATGTAAACCTAGATTTAAAGATGCTGACTTTACAAAGCACATGATAAGGATCACAGACAGGATTAGATTCTCACACACTTGGTTCTGGCTGGCCCTGATTATTGTTAAATCTTCAAAGCTGTTGAACTACTATCAGAAATAAACAGAGTCTTTTCATAGACTTGGAGAAGAAATGCAATATTTAAAGGATTGGATGAACTGTCTGCACCTTTAAATTGCACATAGACTGCAATTTTCAGAGTTCCAATGACTCTGAAGAGTTTTCTTAAACTGACTTTGTCAGTCGTGGCCTGTAAATGCAAAGATATTTAATAGTAGCAAATTCCTTTCTGTTCTCAGTAGGTAATCAGTATGTCTGATTAAGGCAGTTATTTGTACTATGCTGTGCTAAGATTACAAATCTTCTTGAATATACTAAAACAAAAGATAGGCAAATTTTTATATTGTAGTTGCAATGTGAAGTGCAGGGTTGGCTGCTTAACACTTCTATCAAGGTAAACTCTAAAATTGTAATGATTAGCAATGGCTGTTAGCTAGAAACAGGAAAACGGGTGATTTTTCACTTGGTTTGATAAGGACAAGAACAAATTTTTTGTGAGACAATATTACTAATAGTTTATTAATAATAAATTACTGTATGTCCTGCCAGCCATTTTCCATGTCTTGACAGACTGAAGATGTCAGATCATTCCCAGTGACTGTACTAGTTAAGGAACACTGATTTACCCCAAAATTCCTTCAATTTTTTGTTTTATTTATATTTCAGAACAAGTGGTGACTGAAATGTTGGTTAAATTGAATGAATTCAGCTTAGTGACTAAACTGATTGCCTTACTTTGCCTTTTCATTACGCTCTCAGTGTCAGAAAATTATGATTCCACATCGAGTACTCACTAGAAGGAGGTCCAAACCGACCTGCTGTTATTCATATTTTTTCAGACATTATTTAACAAAAGTTTCCATAAAAATTCTATCAATATTTTTCTCATAGCATCTGAGCCCAGACAAAACCCTAACCAGACCTCTGAGTCCTGTTGTGAATCCTTCCTTCAGAGGAACTGCTACTGAAGATCTCCAGCCAATTGTGTTGCAAACACAGGTAGCAACAACCCAGAAAGGTAAGTAATAAATACTGTCCTCAGATACTAGGTGGCAAGTCTGCACCAAAAAAAAAAAACAATGAACAAACCCCACTCCGTCCTCCAATATAGTTCGGATTTTATAACTTTCTGTTGTTCTGAGTGCTCTGCCTTCAGACATCACACACAGTCAAAGCCAGATTTTCAGACCCAGATGATACCATCACATATCAGTTGCATGCTTAGGTATTTAAACAGCAGCTTGGTCCTTAAATCAGGATTTACGCAGTCCTACTTCAAACTGATCCTGTATTTTTTTAGGCCCATTCAGGTAACTCATTAATAGAAATGGGATTTGATCAAGCATTACAAGAAAGAAAAAAAAAAAAAGGATGCTCTACTTACGGAAGGAGGCGCTTCTAAGACAACAGAACTTATTCCCAGAATCCAAGCTAACTTTTACTGATGTACTTTCAGATCCAAGGTGCTTGGAACCTATGAAACCAGGGGACTGTCAGGACTATGTGGTGAAATGGTACTATGACAGGAATGGCAATTCTTGTGGTCAGTTCTGGTATGGAGGTTGTAATGGTACCAACAATAGATTTGAAACAGAAAAAGAATGTCGAGAAACCTGCGCTGACTGATGAATAAGTAAGTTGCTTCCTTTGGGTCCTCCTTCAATCACCTCTTTTCCAGGCTAAAATGATTTAGTCTATTTAAAGTCTCCAAAACTATACATACATGTTATATCATCTTTTATACCTTTGATCAACCTTGGAATGCTTGTCTGAAGCTTTTTGAGATAGTGAGATCAGAAGTGCAGGTGGGAGTCATGGATTTATACAAGTGAGGTTTTCTAATTTGTTCTCTATTTCTTATCTTTCTAACACCGTATTTGATTTTTTGACCATTACTGATACTGGAGGTGATATTTTCATAGATTATATTTCTAACACTTCATCTACAGAATGAACTGAGAGTCTGTCATATTATTTGTGAATTCATGATCATTTCCCTCTTTGTGTTTCATTTTACATGTATTAAAACTCAGTTTTCCTTTTCAACTCACAGGCTATGCAGTCAGCATCACAAGATCCTTCTGCAATTTCTTGCAGTCACTCATTTTCTTTACTACTTCAGAGGAATACAGTATTCTCACCAACTTTGTCACCTCCCTTTTTACTTCCTTCTCTAGATCACTTCGAACTATATTGAGTAGGACAGACCATAGCATCCATCCTTCAGTGACTCCTCTCCACTGATCATTTATCCTCTTTCCTTTGTTTTATTCTTTTCACCACTTAGAAGACTGTCCCTCTCAAATCAGCATAACTTTTCTTTGGGGAGGGACCTTAAGTTCTGGAAATCCAATCAGACTGTAGTGACTGCCTTAGATTCACATACTTAGTGAGTGAAGGAGGGCCTTCACAGTGATTGCTTATCAGTGATACATAACTTCCTTTACAGAAGCCAATAAATTGTATTCAATACTCTATTTCAACTTTCAGAACAGAAAAATTGCAGAGCATGATTTTCAAAACTTTACAGGAAAATTAAACAATTTCTTATATTTTCTAGAAATGACTGCTGTTGGAAGCCTTTAAAGCTGGAAGTTCATGTGTACTGAAGAACAACTGACTGAGAAGAATCCAAAATAATGTCTTAACATGAATATATTACTACCACACTTTACTGCTTTTCCCAGTATGATCTGCACATTAACCAGATTCCTGTATGATGTATGTTATCTGCAACACCATAGCAATAACTTACAATCACACATACACACACCTTTTCCCTCCAAATTTACATTACCTTATGCTAGTACATGTGGCAATAATGAGATTCTATTTTTAGGATGAAAATATCAAAAGTGTTTATGCTTAGCTTTTAATGATAGAGATCTCTTAGTCTCATGAAAACATAAAATATGCTCTAGTTTTAAACAAGAGTAAGTGGTTCCTGAAATACACAGCATTTAGAGACATAAATAAAATTTCCATTAATCGGAGCTCTTTTTGGAATACAAATAACACATCTATAGGTAATTAGAGGTATGAGGGTTTTTTCCCATTATTAAAGCACATTTGCATTAACATCAATATAATCTTTTCAATTATAAAGGTTATACTTGCCTTTAGAATTACATTAAAACCAGGATTCTTCATGTCCTTTACACTAGTCAGTACATTTCAATTTCTCAGGACCTCTGAGTTAAAAAAAAAAAAAAAAAAAAGAAGAGTTATTTAAATCTAATATATGATATTAAATTAAAAAAGGGAAAAGCACTGAAAGATGTATATAAATATTTACTTATATATTTTCTTTTAGCCATAATCCTATGTGAGCACCTTGCTAAAACTGAAAATGATGAACATGTGATTAAAATGGAAAGCAATATCTGATAAAAAGTCAAGCATTGTTATTTCTTTGCAAACAAAAGACTAGAATCTATATAGGCAGTATAGGAAATTCTTGGCATGTTTAAATGATTCCTTTCACAATTTTTCCTTCCACGCAATCAAATGACAAGCATGTACCTTGCAAAATGAACTTGTTTGCAGCAGATAGGATGCAAAACTAATTCTACAGAAATTCTATAGAAAGCTGTGCTTGAAGTAGAGTTTAAAAAATTTTCCAAAACTCTGGCCTGGTTAAGTGAGTTTTAAATTCAAAAAGAAAAAAACTGACAGCAGCCCCAGAAAACATCCTGTTCTTACACTTAGAACTATTATGATGCTCACTCAAAAAACACCGGAGGGCACAATTAATTTCTGTGAGACATGGAACAGTAAAACTGAAAGATATCACCTTGTACTCTGTGTACTATCACGATCCAATTAATTTTATACCTACCAGGAATATTTTACCTTTAGCTGGACCTGGAAACCACAGTAACAAAGCCCACTGGAATTGCAAGGAAGTCTAGGAATCTGCAGGATCTTTCAAATCTGTTCTAATCTTCTGTGCCTGGGCACTTGCTCTGGGGATGGGATTAGCTGTTGTGTTCAGCTCCAGATCTCCAGACAAGGAAATACTGGGGATAATGAGTTTGGGAATAAATATGAAGATGTAAGTTATGGATTTGCAATATCTTTGATAATTTTTACTGAAAACCTTTCTGGTAAAGCTGACAAGCTCCAGTAAGTACAAATAGCAACATCATTTGCTACTTAACAAGGTTTTTAAAAACCCAGTTACTCTTTAACATGCATACAAGGAATCTTGTGTGGAGAAGACCACTCCTTTATTTTCCACTTTCATGCAGACTTGACTAAACCCTCTGCAGCAAAGAGGAAAAAGCAAAGGCTATAAAGCTATATAAAGGTTGTATGCTGTTCAAATCAGATTATCTTCAAATGAGCATCCTTTTCTGTTCAGATCTTTCTGTGTATCCCCAGACTGCAAATTCTGAAAATATGCTCTGATATTTAGTAAATCACGAAAAAGCACGTAAGTCCCTGCTGAAAGGACCACTCTTCTCTAACTCTGCATTAGCAGTGACTGGCAGCATTGGCTCCCGTGTCCCTCACACAGCTCTGCCTCCTCAAGGGTGTCATGGAGGCAATAAACCAGGAGAGGGCCCTGCTTGCCAAACGTCTATTGCTTTAGTCCCGAGCAGTGTAAAACCATACAGCATCATTGCTGAGAGCATTACAGTTTCCACTGGCAAACAAATCCTTTATTTATGTCACAGGCAAATTTGAAAAGCCAGAATAGTTTAATCATTAAATCTTTACATCTTCTGCTAGACCAGGCCAAATGGTATAAACCATAAAAGCTAAAAGAACTGAATAACGTAGACTTTTCTATAGAACTGATGATTGTAAGATGAATTCTTTTGACATCCTTGATTCTAAGAGTTCAGAAAAAGACTCAGAAAATTAACAGGAAAATAGTACCCCATCTGCTCATCATAGAACAGCAGCAGCTTTTCACTTGGAGAAGCTGTACCAGTCTCTTGCTAACAACTATGTAATTGAATTCATCTTTTGCCTTAACCCAGTTCAGTCACTGTCTGTCCCTAGGGCCTATTCAGACTGTTTTAATAACACTGCCTCTGCATTGACCATCCTGCTGTCTGCACTCCTCTACTTCTTCTACAACTACAAATTTCCTCTGTCGCCCTAAATTGACTGAAGGTATGCAACATTTCCTGCACTGCAGTTTTGAACATCCTTGGAAAACTGAGTACCATGTTTTCTCACTTGGAATTGGCTGTCAAACGCATTCTTTGGAAGGAAAAAATTTAAAAAAAAAAGAAAAATGCTACCAATAGCATGACTGATACCAACACCTACATTTTGAAAGATAAAATTTATGGACAATATAGATTTATTGCAGCATTCTTGCACTTCTCTTGCGTGGTTTCTTTCTTAACTTTTTTGGTAGCATCACTACATACAGCACACACTTCTCAAAGCTTGAAAAGTACAGTTTAAAGCAAGTTCTCACAGGTAACTTGATGATTTCTTTTTTTTTTTTTTTTAGCAAACCAAATAACTCCTCTTCCTCCATCCCTCAGTGAAAGGACCAAAGTCTTCATGGGCAGGTGTGTGTGCTGGGACACCCCAGCTCTACCTGCAAGTTAGAACACCTTTTATAAGTTCTCTTGATATGAGATGTGGTAGGTCCAGCAGTGAGATCTTTGACATCCCCATTACCTACTGTTATTCCTCCTGTTGCTACTTAACAATCATCATTTATAATGATTTCACTCTCCTTGGGCTGACTTGCCTGCTGGAAAGCAGTGCCATGGAAAGGGATCTGGGGGTTGAGAACATGAGTCAGCAGTGCCCTGGCAGCCAGGAGGGCCAACCGTGTCCTGGGGGGCATCAGGCAAAGCATCACCAGCCAGTCAAGGGAGGGGATTGTCCCACTCTGCTCTGCTCAAGCCTCACCTTGAGTACTTCATGCAGTTTTGGGCACCAAAATATTAAAAAGACATTAAGCTATTAGAGAGCGTCCAGAGGCGGGCCACAAGGATGGTGAAGGGCCTTGAGGGGAAGCCGTATGAGTGGCTGACGTCACTTGGTTTGTTCAGCCTGGAGGAGACTGAAGGGAGACCTCACTGCAGTTACAACACCCTCTGGAGAGGAAGTGGAGGGGCAGGCACTGATCTCTTCACTCTCATGACCACTGACAAGGCTTGAAGAAACAGCATGAAGTTGTGTCAGTGGAAGTTTAGGTTGGATATTAGAAAAAGGCCCTTCACCCAGAGGGTGGCTGGGCACTGGAACAGACTGCACAGGGAAGTGATCACAACACCAAGCCTGACAGAGTTCAAGAAGCATTTGGATGATACTCTGACACATGGTGTGACTCTTGGGGATGGTCCTGTGCAGGGCCAGGAGTTGGACTTGATGATCCTTGTGGTCCCTTCCAACTTGGCATATTCTGGGATTCTGTGACATTTTACCTTCCCAGATACAGAGCATTTCCAGGTGCTGCTGAAGCTGATCTGCAGCAGAATAAAGTTTTGAAATCCCACAGGCAAATGTAAGCAGACATCTCAGCTACCATATATGATAGTTCGACAAAGAAATATAAATTATAAATTATATTTAGTTACTAAATTTTTTAGTTGAGACTGCCCTAAATAAAAGGTCTTAACTTCCAGAAGTATTATTATACCTTTTCGTAGGGACAGAATCAGATCTAAGCTTCAGGGATAAATGAAACCCAAATTTTGAGCCAAATTCTACTTAAGTGTGACTTTTATTTTGAACCAGGAATATGTAGAAATTCAGACAAATGGGTAAGGCTTTAAAATGTAATTCATAGCTTTCTGTTTCGGCTTCTTAATGTATATAAGACCTATTTTAGAGCAGTTTCTAATACGAAAAGAGGAGAGTACATTGTTGCACAATTCCTGCTTTTAGGAGATATAACCACCCTACACACGGACAGGGAGGAAGAAGAGAGATTTTTGCACTTTACTGGCTTGGCAAAAGGCATAATTCTGGCATGGTTGACCCAGGGACACAAAGAAAACTTTTTTTTCTTACTGTAAAAATACTGGTTAATAAGTGCTTTGACAAGACTAAATCTGGCAAGCACAAGGCTCAACATGTGAGTAAGCCCCCCAAAAGAGTTTTGGATTAGCTTTAAAATAACTCAGCTAATCCCAGATGCTGCTGGGAGTTTTTTAGTTGGTGCTCTTCTCTCAGCAGCTTAAAGCTTTCAAGGCACTTAAAAAAACCTGCCAGAGCAGTAAATAAATGATAAGCAATTCACAAAAAGTCCCCAGGACATATGATCCTCCCATAGCAGGGATGGGGAAGATGGGCTGCAGGGGAGACAAATGCTCAGCACCTGGAAGGCATCAATTCAGAGAAGGATTTCAGGGATTTTGTGGCCTGGTTGCAGCCTGCTGGCCCAGGGATGTCTTGGCCTGGCTGAGCACACAGGCATGGGTGTGGAGAGCAGGGCAGAGAGGCTGGGGACAGATTTTTCCATGCAAGGCGAATAGCTAGTAATTCTTCCGAATTACATTAATGACATAATTGGCAATTTCAGCTACTTCTTACTCATTCAGGGCAACTCCCTAGGCATCATGTTTTCTCAAAGGATAGCTTCTACAAGTCTTAACTACATTGCAAATTAATAGGTAAGATATATTTCTGCTGACCAGAGAGGCTGCATTTTCCAATTAATTAATGCATAATGAGATTCACATATAAAATCTGGGTTTGAAAATCAGTATTTTCATTGCAATGGCATCAGACTGCACACCACATAGTTGTACAGATCATAAGTTACTTAAGACGCAGGCTGCCAAAATACACAAGTCTCTGTAATAAGCAGAAAGTACAGTGATGAGGGTGGTGCTGGAGGCAGCACTGAGCTCTGCCTCAAGGGAATAATTGTGTTTCAAGTAGCAATTTTTAATTCTTCTTATAGATTAACTGTAAATATTGTCAACCAAAAGTCACAGTAGTCACTGGATATTCTAGATCATAGAGGTGAACTTGTGTGAGTGAAAATCATCCTTTGAGCAGAGTCGTTGAGAATTTAGCAGTCAGGCTTTTTTGAGATTTTTGATACTGTCAGTGTTGTGCTGGATTATTTTACAGTTCATAAGCTGGTTGAAACTTTCCTTTTTAGGAAGAGAAAATCACCCAACAAAAGTTACCTTAATTAAGTTAAAGTCCACATCAGTAATTTAGGTTATCATGGAGAAATGATGTTGTACCGGTCCTCAAGTCAAGCATTACAGCACTCACTGTGTCAGTAAGATATGCTTAAATGATGCAGCTGCAGTACAGCGCCCCAAGGACCACGGTATTATCCTGCAGTGCCACCAGGAAGAAAACAACACAATGCCTCTATAAAACAAAAACCAAGACATCAAGAGCTTTTTACAAGTCATATTGCAGTAACAACTTCCAAAGCCCTGTTCAGCAGCAGTAGCAGGTTAAGGACTTGTTAAATCATCTCTTAGTTCATCTCACAAATTACATGTTCTAATGTCCACTGTAGATACTTCATGTTCCTCGGTCTTTTTGACAAATTCATAAGTTGTCTTACAACTGGTTTAACCTGGACATCGTGTAAACAGGATGTCCTGCAAACCAGATTGTGAGTATTGCAGGCCTAAGATATTTACACAAAGGGAGGAAAACAACTATAAAAAGGGCCTGTGTGCACTATACCCTACTATTAAAGCCAAAGAGCAACACACTCCATAAAGATCCCTGCAGAACCCCCCTTTGTCTATAACCATTGCAATACTGCTGAATCTAGCAAATCAAGAAAAAAATCTAACGATAAATAAACAAATAAACAAAAAGCAAAGGGCTCCAGAGCTCATGAGCTGGTGTGCAGCATGTCTGAGACAGGAATAAAGATTTCAGTTTCTGCTTTTGGATTGTGCCTCTTCAGCATGACTCCTCCTGGATACACCCTGGGACACAAGCTGAACCTACCACTCCAATTAGCTCAAACTAGCAGTGCTCCAACACACCTGTTTTCTGTAAAGCCTTCTCATTTACAGCCCTGAGAACAAGGCTTCATTCTGGGAACATCATTTCACTCAACTCTTTTTTTTTTTGTTTTTAATTGGTATACTTTTCACATGGAAATATTTTTACTTCTATGTATCTTAGACTGTTTTCCATAGCATCCTGTTGTGTAATGGAAGCCCACTCCAGCAGTGCCTGTTCATCACAGAGCTGCAATGGAAGAGGGCAGCATTAATATCAGAAGTTATTTGTGATATAAAACTCATGCCAACAGTCACATCAGGATTATTCTCACACTCAGGTGTATGTTGACGCTTACAACATGCTAGTAGCACATCTTCTTCTCCAACTCCTTGGTCTCTCAGCTTCCTCACGAGGGAAGTTGAAGGGCAGGCACTGATCTCTTCTCTGTGGTGACCAATGACAGGACCTGAGGGAATGGCCTAAAGTTGTGTCAGGGGAGGTTTAGGTTCTCCACCCAGAGGGTGGTTTGGCACTGGAACAGGTTCCTTAGAGAAGTGGTCACAGCACCAAGCCTAACAGTTCAAGAAGCATTTGGACAATACTCTCAGGTACTTGGTGTGATCCTTGAGGCTGTTCTGTGCAGGGCCAGGAGTTGGACTTTGATTTTCCTTGTGGATCCCTGACAACTCAGGACATTCTATGTTTCTATGATCTTCACGTCTTTTCAGGTGCTCTACTTGCCAGTTGGTTATCATAGGGTGGCAAGCATTTGTTTGGACATTTCCTCCTGTGGGTCTTGGCAGTTTTGGGATACTGGCTGTGTTTTTTCAACAGTGCTTTCTTTAGCCAGCTTGCTTCTGAGCTAATAGGAAACAGATGTATTTGTGAAACAGCAGTGAAATGCTAAATATCAGCATAATGCTGCTGAACATCAAGGGAAAGTGTTTCTTGCCTTGTTGCATTTGTTTCTTTTATGCATTTGCTTTTTAAGAAGTACAGTGAGTAATTCACAAGCACTGGGCTTAAGTTAGGCACAGGTGCTGCAGGCAGCACAGGCCCCACTTTATTACTTCCAAGCACGAAAAAACATTTTTGATCCTGTTCTCACGTTGCCTATGACTGGTTTTTATGGCATTTTTAACAACAGCTACATCCCGGCTATCAGACATTTTGTAACGTAAAAGGGAACTGTGACAATACCAGGGCTAACCTTCCAGCTGTGCACACCAAGGAAGCATGATGTCATTGTTCAGCAAGCAATAGGAATGGTGATTGCACAGCAACAGAGCGAGAAGGGCATCCTTACTGCCATAAACTCCAGTATGCATTAACCAGGATACAACACTGGAAGGACGGCAAACTCATCCTGTAGTTAGTCACACAATCTAGCAGAACAGTTCCTTCCCCACATGACAGAAATGGCACTGAGGCAAAAGATAGTTTAATCTTCTATAAAACGGGACAGAAAAGAGATATTTTGTGTAGTACTACTCAGAATGATAAGCAGAACTTTCACAATACCACCGTTCCTCTGGAAGGAAAGGGAGAACAGGAAGAGGCATGAAGGGCGAGATGGGCATCACCCATCCCTGCTGATGGTCAGGCAAGGGCTCTCTGGGCTGTGGAAGGGAGCAGCAGGGACCAACAGGACACAGAGGAGCTGAAGGTAAAACATGCAGGTGCAAAACATCTCCCTGCAAAGCTGACAAGACATTTTTAGGATTATAGGATAATTCAGGTAGGAAAAGATCACAGAAGTCATCTAGTCCATCCAGGATTCCCACTCAAAGGAGAGTCAGCTACAAGGTCAGATTGTAGACTCAAGCCTCTACACTCCTGCATACCACCAAATATCCTAGGAAAAGTGAACCTCATCCTCCAACTTGACCCTCTTGAACAGTCCAGAGCTCTTGAAGACAGTCAGAGGGAAAAGTCTGGCAGATATTAAACGCAGAACGTGCTGACTTGCAGCAGGAATTACAAAGCACTGCAGCCATACACAGAAAACCCATGAAGGTGTTCCCTTGATGAGGTGCTCCTGCTGAAACATTTTGCAGGTCAGTGATCCAGGAAGTAGCACATTACAAAAGTGTAAAATCAAAAGGGATTGTCCCCTCTTCAGTCATGTTAGAATCTCTCTACTACTGATTGATTATTAGCACAGGACATTCCCATTCTTCACAACAGCATTTTCTTACCTTATGCTCATTTAGATGATGCAATTATATATTAAAAAGTCAAAGGACAAGATGGTCCAGCTGAACATATGTAATTAGCTTTGTCTAACTGCAAAAGCCAGAGGATCAGCTAACATTTTTGGTTCATTTATATACTGCAATAGCTTTCTCAGTCTCTCCTGAGCCCAGACATATAGCCCACAAATATGTTTGGCTAATAGGACACAGCAGCAAATATGTCCTTTTTCCAAGCTTGCTTTCATTTTTTTTTCATGCTGTTAAACATTTGTAATAGTTTCCTCATTTTACAGTGATGTCAGGAATAAAATTCCTAGATGCCACGTGTAAGAGTCACTCATGCTCTCTCCGCTTCTTTGAGGCTCACAGAGACCAAGCATTCAGGGTGGCAGCTTGCCACCAGTACATATGGATATTTGTAAAAGCCCTGCTTTTTTTTTATACCCATAAAATCTACAACTCTGACTCACCAAAAAACGACAAACATGCAGCAATATTGAAACTCTTTGCTGCAGGACTGATCAGTGAGATCTAGATCCAACCAGAGAGCCACTACACATCTGTAAGGTACTGGTTCTCAGTTGGTATTGCTAAAAGTTCCTTGAACAAGAAGTGCTGGCCAATGCATGGACTGGGCATTTTCTGCAATTACAATAGGTTTGTATGAAATAATAAAGGGTCTGTGAATCTAACTTACTCTCATGGAGAAAGTAGTAGTAGTTGTACAGTTATTAATAAGACCCAAATGTACTTTTTTATGGCCTTAAAGAAAGAAGATACAGCTGATGCATGAGACCTCTTCCACTGGGAACAGTGTGAATTTGTGAACACTCAGATCTAAGTTTGTTAAGACAACTTCTATGTTTGATAAGACAACTTCTGCATTTAGAAATCACGAAGCTTAGCTAAAATGAAACATGGCCAATGCCTTTTGGAAATATTTGCTTGAATCAGCCTGAACGAGATTTATGAAATGCAGCTTTGGAAGTTGACAAAGACAAAGCAAATAGAACCCAAGCCAGTTGACAGGGAAATAGTTTAAAAGCAGGATGCTGTTGATTAGACTGACAAATGATGTTCTAATCTGGGTAAACAGACACCGCCTATTCTCTGCTACAAAACGTGGCAGCATTGACAAGTAGGAACAAAAGCTTCCTTGTTCCCATGGAAGCACTGCCAGCTTCTGAACAGGAGAGTTTGCTTTTCCAAACCTAGTTTGAAAATTTGGTTTAGACTTGATTACCCTACCTGTCCTTGAAACACTGACCATATTTCACTAGGATTTCAATAGAACCTACAGTGGAAAATGTGAAACCTGCTGTTTCCAACGGTAAATGTTCAGATGCTGGTGAAGCCCTCTTCTGTGCTGGGAAAAATTTCAGATCCTCAGGTATGATTTTCATATGATTTGTGATTAATCCCCACAGAGTGCTCACCTGGGCTACAAATGTAGGACAGATACGGTCTCCAGTTTACAGCCACATCCTCCACTTGAGAGAGAAAAGTCAGAGAACAGACATCTAACAGTACTCCCATATTTAGTGTAATTTGATTAATAAAACATTCATTAAAAAAATTCAAAACATATCTATTTGCTTTGATTTCTACCAAGTAATCAAGATTTGGCCCTAAGTTAACATTTGTCTTAAATGTTAGGCTCTCCATCTCCAGGGGCAGGGAGCAGGAAGACAGCACTTTAGAGCACATTTGGGTCATTCCCAGTTAAGAATTCATGTAGGACAGTGAAAGAAAAACAAAAACAAATTAGTAGTCCAAGGTTTTAAAGCTGCAAGGTACTAATGCACATTAATATCTAAGTCTTTTTGATCAGTTCTTAGACAGAGGAAGAACAGTGAAAACCTTGACTACCTGAGACCATGCAGGATCCAGCAGCTGTTGGGGAACACTGAAAACTCAGGATGGAACTAGGAAACAGCAGCACCAGGCGGCTGACCTGGTTCTTCAGGTGATTGAAGCTATTGAACAAGCTCCTTTCCTTGCAGACAGTTAGGATTTTATCCTAAGAGCAGAAAAGAATCAGAAGGCAAGGTGTTGCTGGAAGACAGGTTAGAAATTCAAAGAAGCAAGCCAGCCTTTCTGGCTTTAAGATGCCAAAGTGATGGCTACACACACACACAAACCATTTTGGTTTTGTACAACTCAGGAATAGTACTGCAAACTTGCGCACCTACTCAAGTAAAGTTTTAGAGTTCAAATTAAAGGAAATAACCAAGGTGCTGACATCAACTCCTTATTTAACAACCATTACTGTGAAACACCCATCTCTGGTTCCAGCTCTTGCTTTGGAAATGATCAGCTTTAGGCTGATTTTAAAACCTGCTGTAAGTCAGTAAGTTTACTGAAGGCATCGCACCATCTCACGTACAGACCTGCAGAGCTGCCACCACTCGGGACTGTGAACATGACAGCACTCCAGCTGGTACCATGTACTCCTCAGAAGGCACTTTGCAGAGCAGGTGGTAAAACTACTGCCAGGAAAAGGAAAGGAAAACAGAGGAGGGGAAAAAAATGGGAAGGTTTAAAAGACAAATCACACCCCTGAAGAAAGTTACACCTCAGATATGGCAAAAGAGTGACACTTTCTCAACCCTAGACCTGTGTAACACATGAGAGAAGCCCCAGGTAGAACTGCCACACTGAGGTGTGACATTTTGGTCAGTACAGTGAAGACTCCAGCACTTGAGGCTTCAGCCTCCCTAATAAAACAGAAAAGTATTTTTGGGGGAGGAAGGAAAGAAAGGACTGCACTTCTGTCTTGTACTTTTTACTACAAAGATGAAGCGTTATACACAACAGAACTGGGCTGAGGAGTCTGAAGAGTTAACAGGAGAGCCTGTGGGTCACAGCTCAAAAACAATCAGATCCAAATTCCAATGTTAACAAAATCATACATAAAAGTAGCCTCCCTGCCATGTTTTTTTACTAACCAGTGATGAGAGCATCTTTACAGTTTATTTTTATTGGCATTTTAAGCAGTCTTGTAGGATTACATATTAGAAAGCTGAAAAAGTGAAAAGCTCAGGCTACATTTCTAAATTATATATTTTCTTTTATAAATGCCAAATATCAACCTAACATAAAAGTGAGATCCCACAATCCATCTGTTTTCCCAAGTCTGTGTTAAATTTCTTTATGTGTGGAACAATGATAGTGTTCACTGCAGGGCTCTGATTTTCTCACTTAGTCCTCATGTAGTTGTCAGAATAAGCCCCTCATCACCAAATTTCTGGAACTCAAGGAAGGGCCTCATGAAGGTGAAACTGTCAGAAAGGAAGAAAGGCTGCTAAACATTCTGCAGCGAGAGCCAGAATGAACAATACACAGGCTTATCTTCCTTGCAGCTTAGAACAAACTTAGCAGTTCCTGGGTGTAAGATGTTTACTTAAATCACCTCCTAGTTGGCATCAGTACACAGGGAAGAACTCTAGGAAAATCCCCTTGAGCCACTTAAGCTTTCTGTAAGTGAGCTGGTGACAAGAGCTCACTTTTAAAGATATTTCACTGTGTCTACAACTTCTGGTAATCAAATAGGTGGCACCTGTTACATACTAATATAAAAACTAAAAGAGCAAGCAAAGCAAGCAAAGCAAAACCACACTTGCAGAACACTTTTTGTCCAGAGTAGCAGCTATAGCTTTTGCTCTGCCCTGCAATGCGCTGGGTGTAGTTTGATCCTGAGAAAGTTACAGTAGCACCACATAAAAACATAACCTGTGCTTGAAACTCAAGAGGAGCTTTTATCATCTGTTCAACTGGCTCTTGTTCCTTAGCTCAAATATCCCAGCTTTTGAGCACAGTTTAATTGGTTGTCACACATTTCCTGCACTTTGAAATGAAACAGCTAATTAATTCAGGTTAATAGTATTAGCAGGGTCTATTGCAGTGCTTAAGGTAACAACACTCAACTGTACTATGCTTGCACCTGCACCTTATCCAACAACCAGCATTCTGGACATTGAAACACCTCTCATCTGCCAAAACGTGATATGCTTTACTGCTGAATACTATTCTGCATAAACACCTAGGTTAGAAAGCACAACATTTAAATCTTAACAGTTTTTTTTTTCCAGAAATAAGAGGGTCACTGAAAGAAGAAATCATTTGAAAAAAGAAAAAGGTGAATAATTTTGAACAGTTTTGCTTTATCTTTGAGGTTTCAGCTGTAGTCAGTTCACTCAGGACTCTGCAGTAATATGGAGACACTGAAAAATCAGGACAATGCAGAAACAACGGCCTGCTTATGTGAATCTGGTACTAACACTTAAAAACCACTTATTTAATACTTAAAAAAATTACTATCTTTGTTTTGAAGGTAGTTTGCTATTTGTTAATACCATAATATAGAATCACAGAATCATAGCAAGTATGAGCATTGTTTTTAATTTTGTGTACCCACCCAAAAAAAAAAAAAAAAAGTTTTTTTCAGGCTAAACTGTGCTGCAATACCACACAGTCAGCATGCAGGAGGGGGCAAATGAAGACAGACATGAACTGTGTTATGAGATAACTTATTTTATTTATTCAATTCTCAACTTAATTTTGATGGTAAAAATTGGTCAAAGGCACTTCAAAGAAGGTATTTAAGAAACAAATCCTTATGGTGATCATTCCAGACAAGTCACCAACTTGTATCTACCGTTAGGAACACAACTACCTATAACTGCAAAGTGAAACATTCACAGGTTTTAAGTGGAGTATACTGTCCAGCAGCAAGATTCAATTCTTTTAGACTATTAATAACATTTGTGGAGTATTTTAAACACAGTATGGTAGAACAAAGCAAATTACACTTTTGGAGTTCCACAGACAATTTTTTGACAGAAAAAGGACAAAACTGCCTTTCCCAGTGGTCCTGTATTGAGGAATCCATTTTCATCTGTGCGTGCACTATTGGTATCAGTAGCAGGTACAGCAGAGAAATAACCCACACTTTTCTGTCATACAAAGCCAAAACACCCTGCTCAGATAACTGTTTGTAAGAGCTACTCTATCAGCTACTCACTGAAATTTATAATTCTGGAAGCAAAACAGAACAAATGGCAACATGTGAAGAAAAAGTAATTTTTAATACACACCCCTCACAAAGACAAAAAGTACTGGGAAAAGAGCTTCCACAAAATGAGAGGTGTTAACATCACCAGTGTGTAACCTCTTAAATAAGACCAATACAGACTGCAGAAATGAATTGGGAGTGAAAGAAGATTAAAATTGGTCTTTTTCTGCAAATGAAGATTAATATTTTCCTCTGACTAAGAACAGTGATCAGGAGGTAACTTCTTGGCATTCTTTTTCTTTCTGAACTAAAAAGCACTTAATAGAAGGTTAAAATGTTACTCTGTCACACTAAGGGACATTCCCACATTCACTACCTAGTAATTTCAAAACAGTTCAAAATTTTTAAATGGATCATTTAAATCTCTACAGTGCCAATGGAAGCTTTCAGGTTTTATAAAATCAAGAAACCTCTTTCAGAAACAAAACTAAATCTAACCACAGAGCAATAACCTGCGTGGCCTAAGTGAGCCCATGTTGCTGTGCTTCAGAAAGTCTCTCCACCTGAAATACAGCCTTCCTGGGGCTGCAAAAATGCTCAAACTCAATAAATACTTTCTCAAAGCACAAAGACCTGAGAGTGAAATAACAAACTACTAATAGTAGCGTAGTATTGTACATGAAAACTATACTAACTGTTCACATTCCAATCTTGTCTACGGAGTTTCTGAAGGCTGTGAGATACACACCAATTATTCCAGAGGTATCAGCTCATGGTTATGGCAATATAATTCAACAGAGAACAACAGGCTTCTGTTATGAGCACAGAATGTAAAACCCAATACTTTTCTACTTTGCTTGGAAGGAAACAAAATTCTTTGCAGTGCTGTTAGAAAGGCAAAAGAAACAGATTCAGAGGCCTATGCATAAGGACACTTTAAAACAAAGCAAGAACGGATATTTGAAGAAAAGGCTACTCGTTTCTCCAGACAGGCCACCCACTTACCACAAGATCGTATGCCCCTAGCTTTATTCCCTTCAGAAATGGAACTCGCCTCTTTATTTTTCCAGTCTCTCTGAGGTCCTGCATATTTTGTGGAAAGGTATATTCCTGCCCTGCTCTGCTAAACCTACAAGCCCCAGCTGGGCAGCAGATAAGAATCAGAACTGCTGCTGAGAAAAGGCTTCACCACGAGCTCAGCACAGACTGGTTTACCTTGCCAGCTCAGCAAATAACCTGTGTGAAGCTCAAACATCCCACTACCTGCTTCCTCCTGTCCACCTGAGACTTATGCAGGATGAAACTGCAAAGCCAGGGTTGGGATAGTTAGGATAGTAAGGAATATGAAGAGAAAATTATGTTGTTTCATGAGGCAACACATGGCAAACATATCACAAAAATCTCTAGAAAATATGCAGGATTAGTTCTGCCTGTTGTGGTAGAAAATCTTTTAATCCCCGTGGATGAACTGAGGAAGAAATCAGGAATAAAGGAACTGTACAGCAGTTCAGTAGCTCTTCTACATGGGCTGAATTTACAAAGAGATTAGGTTGGGATCTTGATTTCATTTTATACCTTCCTTAAGTATTCTTAATATTTTAACTACGTGTTTGAACAATGCCGGTGGACTTACCAATTCCATACGGATTTCACAATATGATTGGTTTGTGCTGCACATGGGATAAACATTTAGCTCACAAAAGGAAGCCCCTCTCAGCATGGTAACATCCACTGCCCTCTGGACAAGCATCCCTCTGACTAGAGCAAACTGGAAACTTTTTCCTTTTTTAAACCAATGCAGTTATAATTTTCTGCTAAAGCTGATGAACATAAAATAAAGCTCGTGTCCCCTATCAGTACTTCAGAGGCAGTCCTGCTTATAAAAGACCAACAAATTTAACCCTGCAAGAACTATTTGTTTAATTAATACGATATGAATTCAGCCTACATTCAGGCAGAGAAGATGTATGCAGCATTTCAACACCATGAGCTGTTTCAGTAATTACCATTGCTGCAGAGCAATGGTCAGAAAGGAAGTCATGACTTTAATGTTGGACAACAGATAGAACCTCAATCTGTACTAGAACTACCTTTGGAAAAAAAAATCCAGTACTTTATGGTAACACCTTCTTCCAGGAACATCCTGAAGGACAGCAGCAGTAATTAAGGCTGTCTGCTACCAGTATGTGACCTTTCCAAAACAGTGACTGGAGGTAACTAGGTTATGTCCAAATTCATCAATATGATGAAGGTGAAAAGTAATAAAAACATGAGGAAACTTCTGTTCAAGTGTGGAATAAAGACACACTACATGTGTGTCTTTATTCCACATGTCCACTACATGTGGAATAAAGACACACTTAATCCCATCCCCCACACTGCTATTCAATCAATTTGAAAAGGAGAAAAACAGAAACTCTTATTTTAACTCTATAAATTATAGGTTTGACCTCTGAAAAAAAAATCAGTAATTAAAACACCTATTTTGTCCCACACCAAGAAAGTGTTTCCAGTTAAGAGGCAGAGATACTTATGAAGTAGTGGAGAAAGTTAATGCACTTTGAAAGATTCCTGCATTCAGGCTGGCTTACCTGAATAACTATATACTTCAGCTTCAGAAAGCGCAAAATAAGGGTCATTTACCACTGCGTACTGAAAAAGCTTACAGGAAGCAGAAGAAGATACAGAAGAAATTTTTGTAAGTGGAGAAAAAAATTTTCAGAAAAGTGCAATTAAGTACTTCAGCCAAATACAAAATTGGCTTTGCTTCAGTTTTAGAATAGGACTTGTTTGTATCTGAAAAGTTTAATCTCTAAGTAGGATGATGTGAAAATTAAATGGAAACTGTAACTTTGCTAAGATACTATTCTTGCTGGTTTACATAGAATATGGGATGGAAGACAGACTTCTATTTCAAAAATCATCTACCTTATGTTGAGAAATACTCAGATTAATTTTTATCTCCATTCAATCAACAGGACGAGTTAATAAGAGAAAGAGAAAAATAAAAGCCACAGGCAAATATGTAAGCAGCTTGCATCACCTCAGCAACTTCAACAAGAATAACTATTTCTAGGTTTCTCCTTAAAACAATAGTGATCCAACTTCATATTG
The DNA here is from genome assembly GCA_035583135.1 of Lophotriccus pileatus. Taxonomy (NCBI): domain Eukaryota; kingdom Metazoa; phylum Chordata; class Aves; order Passeriformes; family Tyrannidae; genus Lophotriccus; species Lophotriccus pileatus. The sequence continues at coordinate 24,876,254 of JAWWES010000081.1, read as the reverse complement.
TTTTACACAACAGAGACGTAAAATTTTTTAAAGTAACTCATAGCATTGGACTCCATTTGTGAAACAACTCAGATTAATCTTGTATCTGAACTTCTGCTTATTCATAATAACCAGTCTGTTGGTAAGGCAAAGCAGACTTGAGATTTACTATTGTGCCTCTCCCTTCCTTTTAGGGCAAGGTACACAAAGTAACTTCAAGATGTTGGTAACACTAGAGAAAGCCATCACGAAGTGTTTGACTGGGTAGCATCCAATTTCGAGTACTAAAACTGACCTAACAGAAAGGAAACAAAGGTGAACAGAAAAAGGAACAGAAATACTGTATGATTATCTGTAAACCCATCCACTATGTTTTTTATACCAATTCTTCCAGGTATTAGTGTAATGTAACAATCTCCTATTTCACAGTTTTAGGGTCCCAAATCTCTGTGAGCAGGGCTCCAAGATCACACTCTCCCAAACAGTCAGAGCCAGTACCAGACTCTATTGAACACAGAGTGGCAGGAAGTACTGCCAACTTGATTTTTGAAATAAGAATTGCCAGGAGTAATTTCAGTCCACAAGCTTCATGCACGAGTTTGAGGAGACTCTTACTCATTGTGCTGGCTTCTTTTTGGTTTCTTCAAAGTCCAGTTATCTCTCAGAATTTTTTTGCTTTAGCTTTTGATTATCCTCCAGTGCTTCATTTTTGCTTTGCTCTTCTGGATTCTTTGACAAATCAGGATTGTACCGATACAAATACCCATATGGACGAAGATGATAAATCAAATATTCCAAATGATACATAGTCACAGAATCAACATAGTGGAATGAAACTGCTAGATCGGAGCAGCATCCAGGACCCTGAAACACAAAACAAGGCAAAATAATCACCAAGAACTGCAAAGCATGCCCTGGACTATGGATCCAGAGAGAATTCAAATAAATACTTGATTTAAAAGTAGGAAATTCACTATCATCAGTTATATATACATACTTCAAAACTTAACAAAATGTACCAGACATATCTGCCAAAGCATCTTTTCAAAATAAAGCTGACAAAGTCTGCTTCTGTGATCAAGCCAGTGAAAAAACTAACTGCCTACACTAATGTCAGAGGCTTTCTGCTTTTCCATACCTCATTTCTGACGTTGGTATTTAAAACCTACCCTACCAGGTAGTGTTTATTTTTCTGCAATCTTTTTAATGCAATTCACTTCCATGCACATTTTAACAACCTTCAATAAAAAAGTGAGGGCAGGCCAGGTAGTGCAGTGCAGATCTAATGTGGGAGGAGATGCTGAGAACATTTTGTGTGAGATATGGGGGAACACAACAGAACAGTAACTTTGCAAGGACAATACTAGTGGTGACACTCAACAAATGTGTCAAAAAGGTTTCACAGTTTTTCACTGTCCACAAAACACAGCAAAACAGCAATAACAGTTTAAGATTCATTACTTCTTCTGGAACATTAACTTTTAGCATCAACTTTAGCTGATTAGTGTATTTAACACATCTACACACGTGTTTCAGAGGATGTCACAAAAAAATCTTTGTTTCTAAAACACATTGAGCTGCTATTAAACTGCTAATTAACACATCACACACTCATGCACATCATAAGATACACTTCACAAAATGAGTACCAGGTTCCTAAGGACTTACCTCTACAGCAGGATAGTAATTGTAATTCCAGTACCAGAATGTTTTTGGTAGATATCCTCTGATTAAGTGATGTTCTGGAACAAAGGGATGAAACGTTTCTCTACCACTTGTATCCCTAGAATCTCCTGCTTCCACATTAATGATCTCCATGCATTTTCCTAGTGCTAGATCTTCAATAGAGGAACTGTGAGAGCATTTGTTCGTTTTAAATGCAGCAACAAATCTCTTCAGAGCTTCTTTGCTCAGGACATACCCTGCTCCTCCACTCATGTAGCCCTGCTTCACATAAGGCTTAAATCTTCTGCCAAAGTATATCGGTTGTTCTGGACTGTATTTTGAAAGAAGCCATCTCAAATTGTCCAATATAACATATGTATCATCATCTGCTTTCATAAACCAGTCAGCATCATCAAAATAATGTTCATACACATATTGAAAAGCTTTAATAGTCTTCCAGTACAGTTGGTCTCTGCCTTCTTTGGTTTCTAGGCCCACAGTTGGGAAGTCTTTATTTTCTTCAGAGCTCATAAAAAGTACTTTATTACACCGTTGGGCCCAAGTGGCCTTAACATGCTTGGCTTTCTTTTCTAGATTTTGAGGTCCAGTCATGACCCAACACAGTATTTTCACCTTCTGATACAGTCCCTCTGCAATATTTTTATCCTCATCTAAAAAAAGAGGAAAGTTGCAAAACAGTATTAGACTCGATTACAAAACAAACTAGGAGCAATCTCCCCACAGATAATTCTGTTTCCAGATCAGAAAAAACATGTAGACAGAAAAGAGGCTTTTGATTCCAAAGGTACCAGTTAATGAACTCAGTGTTACCTTTCAGAAGGAAACAAGCAAAACTGAAAACCAAGACACTAAAATTCTTAAAGCTACTTCAATTTCACAGGATAAAGGAGAGCATAAGAGTCATATCAAAATGAGTATCTTTTCAGGGAAGTGTGGCTTTTAGCAAACCTTGATTTCTATACAAAAGCTGTTCTTTATGATGTTGGAGGACTAATGAAAATTTAAAATATTTTTGCCATTCATAGTGAACACTACTTAATGATTACAACACAGAGGGGTCAAAAAGCTAGTAAGCTTTTTTATATATATTCATGTTAACTAACAAAGCCTAATGAATATTTCTAAAACAGCAACATATTTTTCAAGAACAAAGCAGATGGTAAGCCAGAAATAATTTATTACCACACCAAATTATATCTTATTTGTAAAAAAAAATCCAAACAGATTAAATAAGTTAGGATACTATTGTGCTAAAATGTTTTTATTTGCAGACAGTCCAGCAGAATAAACACCATTACCTGAGGTGCAGTGTAACGTAACATTTTTCAAGCTGCCAAAGCATTCCTCAAAGAAACATTTTCACTTGATACATACAGAAAGATTTTAACTTGTGTAAAAAAATATTTCATGGAGAGTGAGATCTGCAAAACTGGTACCATAAAATATTCCTGCTTAGACTTTATGCAACTACAGATCAGATTTCTTTGTAACAATGCTCTACAGTTACATGTGAAACACAAACTGATCTTACAAAGTTCAGAGTTTAAATATGTTTAAATAACCAATCATTTACTAACATCTTCAGCATATGCATTACAGTGCAATTTTTCTCATCCAAGCTGACCCTACTCAAAAACTATCCGTATTTAGGATTTAGAATGAACTCATTTAATGAGATACGTCAAATATAAAAGTAGTCCTGAAGTATGTGAAGGGTCTACCTTCTCTGGGAAAATAAAAATAATCAGAGTGAAACAGAATTTCACTGTCTTTGCAAACAGCAAAGAGTGCTTGGACTGCTGCATAATCAGCTTGGCAAGTCACATGCCCACATTGACCCCCTCCGTCCTCCCTCTCGGCCCCAATCCCATGTTTTACTAATCATATCAAAAAGAGAGTTTCTTTTTTTATAGATTTATCTTAGAGCCTAGATCAAAAGTTAGAAGTGGGGCAAAATTAGTTCCTCATGGCTAAGAAGCAATTCAGTCATATCTATAATGCCAGCAAATATATCTGCTTAGTAAAACTGTCATTTGACATCAATATTTCACTTGAGAAGTCACTACTACAAACAAGTCTGGATACAGAAGTTAGCCAAACAGTTGGACTCGCAGGAAAAAAATTAACTATTGTAACAAAAATGTAAACAAAGAAAAGGAGGTTCAGTAGAACCTCAAGAGAACAAAGTTTTTTAGATATAACCTGAACATGGGAAAGTAAAAGAAACTGATTCATACAAATTCTTGGCAGTGAAGAAGGCAACATTTTGCAATGCATGAAAAGGAAGCACATTATCTCATTAGCCGGGTGTAACAAAATACCTTTATGCTGTCCAGCGTCTGCATTGAAATTCATTTGTCCTTGCAACTGATTGCTATCAATATCTGCTGAGTGTTGACCATGTGGATCGTTGTGAAGAACATGAGGCTGGATCTTAACTTGTTCTTCTAGTATAATGCTAAACAAAAGATAGCAGATGAAGAATCCTATTGCTGATCCAAAAGTGAAGGTTAGAAGGTTCATCAAAGACTTAGAAGAGGCCATCTCCTGAAGGTAAGACACTGTAAAAACCAAATGAAAAATACACTAAGCTTAAAGCCACTTAACACAGAAATCAAATCCAAAACTACAGGAAGACATGAAGGACTAAATCTCTGAAAGCAAAGAAGTTCTAGCTCAGGAGTTCTAGCTCCCATGAGCTTGCACAGAAGTTTAAGCACAAGAGCAAATGCAAATATCCATGTAAAATTGTACATCCATTGGTAAGTTTAGTGGAAAAAGGCCTATCATATATTCTTTATCTTAAAATTGGAAAGGACAGTAATAAATCACAGTAGTGGCTGTACATAAAAAACCTACTCATTATATTTACAAAACATTTATATAAGAATGTACACGTTGAAGTGCAGTAGCTTTATAAAACTGTAATATATGTTGAGTTTTTTATTCTCTTCATCCCATGAAATTGCGCTTTAAAATGTAATACCTAAATCTACTATGAGCTAAAAGAAGATGATCAACAGCAATTGTATGGCAAGGTCAAGGCACAGCATGGTCATGAGGTGTTCTTAAAATTCCAGGAGTAAGTATATTACAGGAATTCTGTATCAGATGTCAATCACAAGTAGGTTTTTAAGATTATAAATCTACTCCCAAACTAGGGCACTTTTCCTTACACTTTTAGGAAGTACTGAGGATAGACTTTCAGAAGAAAGAGTAAGATGACATCTGAATTTTCATACAGAAACATCCATTTTTAAAATGAAGAGAAGAAATTGCATCAGCCTTAAGGCCTCTTTTACACTTCAAAAACTTGTATTCCAGTAACAAAAAAACCCCCTTCATTCAGCCACACCCTTGCTTCTCAAAAACTAAAGGATTTGGGTGACCAATTTTTATTAAACTAAATCAGCATCTACACCTGCATAAAGGGAGCTTTATACATTCAAAACAAGTGTGAATTTTAATATATTAGACACTTGAAAACTGATTTCAAGTCGTTGAGGCCTGAGGTTTTTTCATCTTTGCAGAGAGCGGAAATATTTTCTAATAACTCATGACTAAACTACAAAAACATTGACTGCTAAATATATACTGGATTCAAGCCAGAGCCTTACAAACAAGTTGATGATGTTCCCTCCGTTAGGATCATTATTAATGACAGCGGGCAAAACCCAATTAAGTGCATTAGGGAGCCAAAAAAAGAAAATTATGGAATGTACAGAACATCGATGAGAACCATCGATCAGAGCAGAGCTGCAGCCACCAAAACAACTCATTTAGCCTGCTCCTCCTTTCTCTCATTGGCTGCACAGTCTATCGGAAACAGGCTGTCCCCAAGCAAGCAAGAATGAATCACTGTGCAGCGACACGCACGCAAAAGTCCAGCTGCCTGTCTGCCCTTTTGCCCTCCTGAAGGAAAAGCAGAGAGGATGGAATGCAGGTGTGCATGTTGCTAGGTTGGCACATTCAGAAATCCATCAGATTTACTGCACACATGCACATCAAGATCATTTGAGAGTGAAGCAGCTCCAATGTGATAATGCTTTTCTTTCTGCACTGCTAGGAAAAGGAAATAAAACCGAAAATGCAGCTTGAAGCACAAAATAAAAATCAAGAAATGGGAAGGCTGTATAAAATTCATATGATTATAACTATGGTTGATAAGGAGCTGTGAAAGCACATTATACGATTTTTAATCACATATTGCCTTCCCTCACTTTAGTGCTACATCTTGGTGGAGTTGAATGATTGCCTTCAGACAGCACATCTCAAAGTATAAAACTGACTGTACAATCATTTGTGACCCAGGCCTTGAAAAAATTACTTGGTTTCCAGCTTTATTTCTATTTTTTTATGTCGCTAAATTGAGAAGAAAACACGAGGATTTTGAGCAGCCTTTGAGAATGGAAAGGATCCATTGTAATAAAATTATTAGTTTTTTGGTTTTGCTTTCCACAAAATTCCCTCAAAATTTGCAATACACAAAGGGGAATGGCCACAATAAAACAATGCATTCCTTCAGCATATTAAAAGAGGGGGGGGAATAAAAACCCATGCATGCACACAGTGTAGCTACAGCACTTTCACCACTGTTCTACTTTTCAATATTAGGGGTGTCTGCCATACAATTTCAGTTATCTGCTCTAACAGTTGTTAAAATTACTCTTGCTTGGAGAGAAAAAAAGAAAATCACTTGAAAATAACTGCAGCTTATTAAACTGTGGAATCAAGTTAAATTGGATACTTTAGGAAAAAAATTAAATGTATTGGAAATGCTAAAAAATAAAACTGCATTCATCACATTGAATGCTATGTCAGTCAGAAGCTGATTTGGCAGTACTTCACACACAAAGAGGATTTCTCACAGTAGGCAGGTAGTTGTGCTTCATATTTGATATGAAATGCCTCTAGTTACAGTTTTCAATCTAAAATAATCTGCTTATCATTCTATCAATTTTATACCAACAGACTGGATCACTACACATGTGTGTGGGTGTGTATCCATATGTTTATAAACTCCAACAGTAAACTGGATAGAAACCTTATATTTTTTTATATTATCTTGATATTTAACATAAATAGAGTCTTTAATGTGGCAGCAAAAATAACTGTAATACTACAACATTACGCTATGACCAGAAAATGTCTGAAAGGTCAGCTGTTGTTATGATAAGCATCCCCACTCAGACTCTTTGTCGATATTCTTTTCAACACAGGGATTTATTCAGGGGCAAGACAGGCAAAACATTTAAGGCCAGGCTGAACAAGGTTTTAGGCAACCTGATCTAATGAAAGACATCCCTGCTCCTGGAAGAGGGTTGGACTAGTCTTTAAAGGACCCTTCCAGCTCAAACCATTCTGTGATACTACGACTCTATGGCAATCAGAGAAGGAAAAGGTAAGTGCAAAACCTACCAGGTCTCTGAAAGATCACCATTTTTATTAGTATTTCTATTTTTACTTGAGTTTTAAAAACACACTATTTAAAAAAAACACTAATAAGCATAGGTTTGAATTTAATTTATGCTCCACTGCTCTACCATGGCAGCTTAAATACAGATATTTAGATATTCATGTGAGTAGCCCTATTCATATCAATCAGACCAACAAGTGTTTTCAAATTCTGTCACAACATAAGAGTCATTTTAGATTTGGCTCCAAATTTAAGTTTTGTGAGTCAATGATTTCTGGATCTTCAAGCTTACAGAACAAATAATTTTTCTGTGTTAGGGGCTGCTGAACCCAGCAGCCCACTGAAGACAAGGCTGCTGCAACTCCATGTCCCCAGATCCAGCCAGGCTGAGGATGTATTCCCATAGTTATGCATGCAAAGACGGATATACACATGGCTGACCACACAGATCAACAGAGCTTAAAGAGGTGTTCATGCAAACACAAACATGGTTTGGCCTTATGCTGCTCCTCTCCTTAGCTGACCAGCACAGAAGTTTGTTAGTGGGGAATACACACATATGTACAATGTGGATACCTCCAGTAACTGGTCTCAGACCCTCAATCTCTTCAGGAACCAACTCTAGATCCTCAGTGTCCCTAGAGTCCTACTTTGTTGTCAAACTGAAGACTCTCTGATCTTATTGGCATCTGTCCACACTTTCAGCTGTCTCAAAACGTGGCTCCCAAGCCTCTTAATTCCACTCACTGGCTAGCCCTGAGTGACATTCACTAGCAACACACTGGCGTACTTGCCAAGACAATGCCCATGCATCCCGGTGTTCCCGGTTGTGAGCACTCCCGACACACCAGCCTCTGCAACTTAGGGTCTCCACTCCAGCTGCTGGCATTTACACCCTCACTCACTCCAGTGCCTCCAAGTGCTGGCACACCTGTGCTGGCACACAGGTCCCTACTACTCTGCTACTTACTGTGTGTGCTACTTACTGTGTGTCTCCAATTGCTGCCACTTAGGGCTCAGTATGCACACATTAATGCAGCAGAGTTCTTTTTGTCCAGGAGAACAGTTGGAAGTGCAGCTTAATGAGCAAAGAGGACAAGCAGGGCACAGTCAAACATACTGACCAGCCACTTTTTTCCAATTGACCAGGCCTTTTATGTTATCCTTTATTTTCCTGTACTTGTTTCCTTCCTTTAGACCCACCCTGAGCACCCCATAAATTCTGTACAGTCACAAGGTACTTTTCTCCTGAATCCCATAATATGTCCCTTATTTTCTAGGCAGTTAGCCCCCTCCATCTTGTGAGCTGCTTCAGACAGCCTTCCTGATGACTTCTCTTGCTGCACGTCACACCTGTGCAGTGGGGCTGGTGGCTCTCCAGTGACAGAATCAGGGGCTGCTTCCTCTGATGAGACTGAATCCCTCCTGTCCCTGCTGTGCCTCTGTGCAGTCCTGGTGACAAACTTGGTAACATATCAACCTAAATGACTGCTTCCACACTGCAACAATGTGTTAAGGTCACCTTCCCAAGCCAATGGAAACTTAGGGAATACCTATGATACTGGAGCTTGCCCCATTCCCAAATGCCCAAAAAGAAATAACTCAACCACCTTTAAATTAATACTTTCACACAATCTTTGAACCATGTAACTTTCTGAACTTGTTTAAAGGGGAAACACATTCAATTAAAAAAACCCAATCAACCAAAAAAAACCCACCCCAAAACAAAAATAACCACAGCCAACCACCCAACAGTTAAATCTGGGATTTTGAAATTTACGGAATGCAAAACATAACTCTAATTTTACACATATCTATCCCAGTATCATTCCATAATCACTTTAAGATCTGATGAATCAACAATGAGAAATGTGGTTAAAACTATATACAAGGTTGGCTCTTTCTTGTATCCCTTACTTAAGAAATGAGGGGTAAGCTCTGAGGCCCCAGGATGAAACAGGACCTAAATATCCTCTGAGAGCTGCATAAATAGTAATGAAATTGATCTCTACCACCATATCCTTAACAGGCAAGTAACACATCAGAATAATTTAAGTCAAAATGGAGAAAAAAACGTAGTTAGCTGTGCAATGCATGAGAAAGGTCTTTTGCTAAGAAACATTTATTGCTATGTGCTTTATATATTCATGTGCTTCTAAAATGAAACCATATGCACAAATTGTACATAACGTTGCCTGCATGGAGAATTACTGTGAGCTGCTGCAGTTTTCCATCGACTAAACACAGATTATACTTTTCCACTTTAAAAAAGAATAAAAAATCTAACGCTGTGAGCATTTTTTTTTGAGAGGAACTCTTCCCATCAAAAAAATACTGCTTTTTCTACCAAAAAATAAAAAGCAAGTATAGGTGGACTACAACTGCACTGAAACCAGACGTGTACCAATCCACAGCACAGGTGCGCGGGAAGGAAGATTTGGTAACCTCCTTCCTCATTCCAAAAGCTAACACCCTCCCTCGGCAACAAGTGCCCGCGCCCGCGGCTTCCCAGACCTTTCCCAGCCCAGCCCAGCCCTTGCCCAGGCCGTCAGCCCAGGAAGTGTCCCTCCACAGGCACCTCGCTCCCTGCGCTGGGCTCCGCGGCACTGCCGCCGTTCCCAGGAGACCCCTCCTCCGGCGTCCCTCCTTCCGCGGCGGGCGGCCGGGCACCTGCTGTCCCCGCACCCGCGGCTTCCCCGCTCGCCGCCGGCGGGACACGCCGGCTGCACTCTCCCGTCCCGTCCCGTCCCGACCGCACAGGGAGGAGGCCCCTCCCGCGGGCGGACGCTGCCCCCTCACCCGGCCCGGCGCCCCCCCCGCGCTGCCCCCTCACCTCGCAGGCCGGCGGGGCCCCGCCCGGCCATCAGCCGCGCGGCGGCGCGCGGGCACCCGCTGGTCGCGC
>JAWWES010000081.1:24813018-24856988 GCA_035583135.1 Lophotriccus pileatus | reverse complement strand
GCTCGAAGGCCTTATCTGCATATGCGGGTAAGGACCTTCCCCGGCTCTTCGTTCGCGAAGATGGGCCATTATTATAAAACTGGGAAAAAATGAGGAGCACAGACTTCATTAATGAGCAGTGTTCAGCTGAGAACTGAACTGACAGTGACCAGCTCAGTGTAAGTCACGAGGCTGCACCAATTTGTTCTACGTTATGGACCTTGAATTTACTCATTTACCTGTTGCCTACAGAGAAACCTCTTAGCCTTTTATTTCAGCTGATTAGAAACAAAACTAATGCAAGCACTTTCTAACTACTTAATCAGGAACTTTCTTACAGTGTTTTTTCAGCCATTCTTAAATGGTTTTAGTCTGTGGCCAAGTGGTTACTCTCAGATACCAAACAAATGATATCACCAAGTGGAAAGTCTCCTAGCTACTAACAGCACCCAATATTTACATTCAAACCTGTTCTCTCCACCCATCTAGCATCAATTTAAATTCTTCTCAACAAAAATGGAGGGAAAAATCAGCTTTGAAGGGGTAGAGTGGAGAAGACAATGCTTTGGCGAAGCTATTACACACAGTAACGTCTGCAGGAATGAAAAAACCCAGAGGGTTTCTCATATGACTTGAGAAGAACAGAGGTGTGAGACTGGGGTGTAATTACATCTAGTGCTGTCTGCAGATATGCTGAAAGAAAAGATTGGTTATTGAAAAACAACACAGTGTAAACAGATTGCAATGGGCTACTTGACAATGGTAGAGAAGAGGCCAGAAAAGGCCAGGGACATACCAGTTATTACTTGCACCATGTAACTACAAAACAGTAACACTGCCAGGGTTTAAAAGCAGTTCATATGTAGTATTTCTATGACTACTCCCATATATAACACCATCAACACCATTAAAATAGGGAATTTAACATGTAAGACATAGTGAAATGCAGCTATCCCCAGTTTTTAGAAGTGGGAGTAAAGGGGAGGATAAATATGTGACTGTTACCCAATGTGCCTTAATGATGCAGACATTAATAAGGACCTGGGAGGTGTTGCTCTTTCCCTGGCTGTACCTGTCCAGCCTTACTGGGCCACTTTCTTCTCACTGTCCCTGCTTCAGTTTCTCCATGAAAATATTCTTATTTTAGCAAATGTTTTGTGACTTACTGTCATGAAGCACTGTATGAGATCTAGTTATGAACTAGTTATACTCATTGAATGAAAATACCCAGGCAACAACTTAAACTTAATCTGACCCATCCAAAAATCTTTCCTGTGCAGAGAAAAGAAGATGTAAAGAACAGCAATTTACAAAAGTCTCTGGCAAACAAACAAATACCCCAAACAACCTAGGACAATACGTTTGTCCAGTATTTCTTGTATCTTTTCAAAATGCAGAGTGAGTGAAATTTAGATATATGGGGGGAAAAAAATCAGAACACTAAGATACAAGGTGTTCCCCAGCACAACCACTACTCTTCTATGCACAGTGACTCCACGTGCATTGCACTGCTCTTCCAGGCAGTGCACAGCTCTGAGAACTGCACATATGGCCTCTGCCAAGGCCAGTCCTGTGTTCAGATGAGGCTGTGCTGTGAACACAACTATCCTACATCCATTCCTGATCAGCACTGGAGTCTACTTCTCATGCACAGGACACTTCAACACATTTTTCTTTCTAAAGCCTAAAAGTATCCTTTTAATGGCTTCTTAAAAGTCCTTTTAAAATTCTACACACAGACCACACTTACTGCTGACAGTCTGCATGACCTGAAGAACTTTATGCACAGCACTGCAGTTTTACACTAAGTCCATTAAAACTAGCTATGAAAACATACTGCATGCAAATTACTAAGGGGTCTCTTGAAGTATGCATGGAGAATTAGGGGTTTTATTTAGCACTTCACATCCTAGTCTTCAGAGCTGAATTTCATTTACTTTAGAACTCTCAAAAGCAAACAGGCAAAACTATCAAAAAATTGAGTTCAGGTAAGCACCAAAATCCCATTTTACCCATCGTGTCTATGATTCAGAACTGAGTTTTGCAAAGCAAAATCATACATCCTCAGCAAACGCTTCCAGAGGTGCGTGCTTTGCATGCACTCCGTCTCCCAAACCAAATAAAGTGGCCTTAAAGTAATGCAGGTGTCTAAGCTCTTTCCATTGGACACCACAGAAGCCACACAAGATCTGCAGAGACAGTATTTCTGATGGCTCCAAGTCGCCCTCATGAGCCCAAAGATGCCCAGTACGCCCAGCAATGCTGCTGGTGCACGCTTTTCTTCACAGCGCTCCGGGGAAGGAGCCAGAGCCCGACCGCTCAGCCTGCGAGCTCCCGCCCTGCCGCGGGGCAGCCCGAGCCGGGGCCGCCGGGCAGGGCCGCTGTGCGGTGCGGATGCGGGTGCGGTGCGGGTACGGATACAGATGCGCGTGCGGATACGGATGAAGATGCGGATGGGGATGCAGATGATGTGCGTGCGGGCCCCGGCCGTGCTTCCCTCCGCCTTGCCGGCCCTGCGGGCAGAAAAAAGGGCGGAAGGGCAGGGCAGGGAGGCACATGATGAAACTTCGCGGCGTGTTTCAACAGCAGCTGGCGGCGGGGGAGGAGCCGGCGGGAGCCGCCTCTTCCATCCCCCGGCGCGGCGCGGACGGCGGCTCTCCGTGCGACGGCGGCCGGCAGCGGGTAAGGCAGCGGAGCGCGAAGGCACCGCGCCGCGGGGCTGGGCCGGGCAGGGCCGGCCGGCCGGGCCCCGCCGCCCCCAGGGTGGCGGGCCGAGCGGAGCCGCACGGAGCGGCCGGCGGGGAGCGGCGGGGCCCGGCTGGCGGGGGCGGAGGGCCCGGAGAGCGGCAGCCGCCGGAGGGAGGGTGGCCGTGCCCAGGGAGCCTGGGGAGCAGCGGGCGCCGAGGGAACCGGCCCCCGGCACCTGCGGTCGCACGGGGACCGTGCGTTCCCGGGAGGACGCTCCAGCTGGTGGGAGAGCCCAGCTCCATGTGCTGAGGTGCGCAGCGCCATCACTTGTCCGGATAGGGAAGATTCGGAGGGAGTGTGGCAGTGCCGTGCTCACATTGGCACGCCTTTTGCAGCCCCAGAGTCCCTGGAGCTTTATGGCTCCCTGAACCTTAACCCTAATGGTCCCTTCGGGCTGAGGTTTCCAGCAGCATCACTTGATCTGGAGGTCCCCAGCTGCAGCCCACCTCTACTGTCAGAGACTTCTGCTGTTACTCTGAGAGCTACGAGGCCTGTGCATATCTCCAGCGACACTGGGGCTGCAAAAGCCCCGGGGTAAGCACGGCACTGCAACAACAATTGCTCCCTTCACATCTTTCTCACCTGGACCTATCACGCTGCTGGGGAACTCCAGTCTAAACCCATCCTCTTTTGGGTTGAAACCATTCCCCCTTGTCATATCACTAAAAGTCTCGCTAAAGAGCCTCTCTCTATCTTTGTTATAACCCCCCTTTATATGTAAAGGCAAGAAACTGAAAGGACCATTAATGTTTCTGCTGAAGTGATGTTACTTTAAGACATCATACTATATTCCTAGTAATTATTTGTTCTATTTGTGCTCTATGAAAAAAATCATAGACAACCTTGCTGTATCTAAAGGTAAAAATTAAACCTAATTTCTTGCTATCCGAAGTTTGTTTATCACACTCTGGACAAGCCAGGTTTTACTTAGTAAAGTCTGCTATTCTCTTTATCAGTCCTCTTGGCAGGTAAACGATTAATAGCCTACATTTGTTATCTGTAGGTATGTAGTGGGTTGACTTTGGCTGGATGCCATATGCTCACCAAGCCACTCTATCATTCCCCCCTTCAGAAGGGTGGGGTGGGAGGGTGAAGAAAATATGATGAAAAAAAGCCCAACACAACCTCCTGGGTTGAGATAAAGGCAGTTTACTAAAGCAAAAATGAAGGTCATAAATAAGCAGAAGGAAAAACCCAAAGATTTTATTCTTCCCATCAGGAAGCGACGTCTGTCCACTTCCTGGGAAGCAAGGCTTCAGCATGCATAGTGGTTGCTCTAGAAGGCAATGTCATAAATGTCATAAATAAAGAATGCCCCCCTTCCTCCTCCTTTCCCTTAGATTTTTTTATCTGAGCAGACATCATATGAAAAGGATTATCCCTTTGGACCATTTGTGTCAGCTGTCCTGGCTATGTTGCCTGGCTATGATTCCAAGATCTTGCCTGCTTCCAGCCTACTGGTGAGCAGGGAATGTTAGAGAGCACTGATGCTGTGGGAGCAGTGCTCAGCAGTAGCCAAAATCGTGGTGTGATACCATCACCTCTCTAGCTACCAGTACAGAACACAGCACTGTGAGGGCAGCTGAGGGGAAAATGAGCTCCCTGTCAACCAGACTCTAATACAGAGGGTCAGCTCTTGCTTACAGAGTTCATGTCTTTATCGAACAGGTTCTCCACTTGCACGTAGAACAACAGCCTCACAATGTGCGGGATCTGGGCCCTGTTTGGGAGCGATGAATGCCTTTCTGTCCAGTGTCTCAGTGCCATGAAGATAGCACACAGAGGTCCCGATGCATTTCGTTTTGAGAACGTCAATGGTTTCACCAACTGCTGTTTTGGTTTCCACCGCCTTGCAGTCGTTGATCAGTTATATGGTATGCAGCCTATCCGGGTGAAGAAATTCCCGTATCTGTGGCTGTGTTACAATGGAGAAATCTACAATTTCAAACAAGTAAGCATTGTATGGATGATACGGCTTTTTTTTATTTGTATTTTTATTTTAAAATTAGTGGATATTCAGAAAATCTTTAAAACATGGTAGACTAGAATATCAGAAACAAAATTAAAGTTGGTAAAGGACTAATGATGACCTGTGAATCTTGTGGCTTAGTAACATACTTAGTCTTTAATACTTTTTAGTTGACAAAAAGGGCAATAAGTATTTGTATGTTCAGGTTCGATCAATTTTAAATAAAGATGCATTCTTCCCTATCTCTTGAGTAGGGGAGTTTCAAACTTCTTTCTCCCCTTTTCTCTTCATAATGCAAATGCCTTTGGACTGTCTTGATCTTCAGTTATTTTGGGTCGTCAAACTCCAAGTTGTTTGGTGTTGCATTTTTATGATTGCATATTAACCTAGATGGGATATGTCACTTAAAATATAGCCACTATGCCACCAAAGTCCTTAGGACCTCTGCAGCAGAAGCCAGATTCTTTGTGGGGTTTTTGAGAGCCATCTAAGTAAGTCTCTTAGGCACAAAACTAGCAGCAACTCTACTTACTTCCTGAAGTGTCTGAATGTCCCTGATGGGCTAAACATTGTCATTGGGCCTTAGTCCCTGTGCTGAGATGTCCATGCTGCCTGTGTTACTTGGGAAGATGATTCAGATAATCCAAATTTGATGTATAAAGCTGCTTAAAATTGTGTCTTGATTCTGAATCATGCTGAATGACTGTGTAAAGTGTATCACATACCAAGTGTGGTAGTATCAGAAATGTATGAATAATCTGATATGTCACAGTATTTCTAACATTACAATTTTGAAGTCGGACTCAGGATACTGTTAGTCATGTCAGTGACATCAGTAGTGTCATTGAGAATTTGACTGAATAGGCAGGAGATTTTATCTTTTTTTCCCAGTCTTCAAGTATCTGGCTGTTTGAAGGATGAGATAAACTTTGCCCTGCAGTAGATGTGAAATGTATTGTACCAACAGTCTGTAATACTTGCAGGGTTTTGCATTGTGGCTTTTCTGCTGTTGAAAGCAGTAAGATTTACTCTCAATCATGCTACACACAATCTCAAACAGACCTTAATTGCAAAACTTGCATTGCCATCTGCAGGAATTTGTTTGGTCATTGTCACTACATTATGTATTTCTTTATAATGTGATTTTTCTTTCAAGCTTGTGGCAGAAACCAACCTAGGAAAGGATCATTGGAGAAACAGGTGTCTTGTTTAGGGCAATGACTTAGTTATTTTAATATTGATTCAATTTGACCTAAGACTGCCCCATAAATAACAATTAAACCCAAAGAACTTGTTAAAATGCTACAGTATTTGTTTTGTGGGGTTCCTTGTCTTGCTAGTGTTATATTGAAACCCTCTCTTTCTCTCTGTTTTGTACGTATTGAAAGGACTTTTAGAGTAGTACCACAAGAACATGAAGAATATTTGGACTGACCTAAGTCTGGCAGCTAATTTCTTCCTCCCCCAGTCCATCTGCACAGACAGAGTGAAAAGGCTGGTTTGAGGAATGGAGGAAGATCAGGCAGAAGAACATTCTCTGTGCATAAAAAAAACACTGAGGAATTGCAGTGACTGCATAAGTAAACCAAAGTTTCTTTCCGAAATACTTGACCTTGCAGAGATGTTGCAAGTGTCTATGTTTTTGGAGTTGTTTTTTTTGTTGTTGTTGTTTTTGAGACAGTGGCTGGCTGGTGCTTCTGAAGAACAGGGTTATGGGTTTGCAGTTTCACATTCTCAGATTCCAAGTGTATCCCTGAAAACTTGCCATAATGTGAGTTGCTTAAGACTGCAGAGTCAGTCTCATTGCCTAAGAGGTCATCCTGGATAATACTTTTGTAGTGGGTTTACCCTCACTGGATGCCAGGCATCCAACAAAGCTGCTCTATCACTCGCCCCCCACAAGTGGACAGGGAAGAGAAAATATAGTGAGAGGTTCATGAGCTAAGGACCAGGAGAGATCACTCACCAATTACTCTCATGGGCAAAACAGACTCAGCTTGGGGATATTAATTGAATTTATTGCCAACAAAATCAGAGCAGGATAATGAGAAGTAAAATAAGTCTTAAAAAAGAAACTTTCCCTTCACCCATACCTCCTTCTCGAGCTCTGCCTCCTCCCCCCCAGCAATGTAGGGAGATGGGGAGTGGGGGTTATGGTCAGTTCATCACATGTTCCTGCTCAAGGAGAAGATTCCTTCCCCTGCTCCAGCATGGGGTCCCTCTCATGGAAGGCAGTCCTCCATGAACATCTCCAATGTGAATCCATCCCACGGCAGCAGTTCTCCACGAACTGCTTCAGCATGGGTCACTTTTCATGAGGGTGCATTCCTTGAGGCACAGGCTGCTCCAGTGTTGGTCCCCCACAGGACCCCAAGTTCTACCAGAAAATCTATTCCAGCATGGGCTCCCCTCTCTGCAGGTCAGCAGGTCCCTGCCATCATGGGCCTCCTGTGGAGTCACAGCCTCCTTCGGGCATCCACCTGCTCTGGCATGGGTCTCCTCCATGGGCTGCAGGTGGATCTCTGCCCTCCTGTGGACCTCCATGGGCTTCAGGGGCACAGCTGCTTCACTGTGGGCTGCACCATGGGCTGCAGGGGAGCCTCAGCTCTGGCACCTAGAGCACCTCCTCCCCCTCCTTCACTGACCTTGGTGCCTGCAGACTTGTTTCTCTCACAGATTCTCACTCTGTTCTTCCCTGGTGACAATTTCATCTGCGCAATAACTTTTTTGTTTCTTCTTAAATATATTATCACAGAGGCATTACCACCATTCCTGACTGGCTCAGCCTTGGCCAGCGGTGGGTGCGTCCTGGCTGGCTGGCATTGGCTCTGCTGGACATGGGTGAAGCTTCTGTCAGCTTCTCACAGAAGCCGTTCCCTCTACCTTCCCTGCTACTAAAACCTGGCCTCACAAACAAATACAACTTGAAACACCAAAGTATAATTTCCTTCTTTGGTGGAAATATTTATATAATTTTTAAAGTGTGATTTTACACAAAAAAAAAAAATTGGTTTTCTTATTAAACAGTTACATGAATGGTGTTGCTTTTCCAGTTAGTAAGCAGACAGTGTTTGCCAATGCTTATTCATGCTTTTCTTTATTTCTTTTCTTAGCTGCAGAAGCAGTTTGGATTTGAATATCAAACATTAGTGGATGGTGAAGTTATCCTTCATCTTTATAACAGAGGAGGAATAGAACAAGCAGCATCCATGCTAGATGGTGTATTTGCTTTTATCCTTCTGGACACTGCAAACAGAAAAGTATTTCTGGCGAGAGATACCTATGGAGTCAGACCACTGTTTAAGGTGCTGACTGATGATGGATTTTTGGGTGTCTGTTCTGAGGCAAAAGGTAAAACTAGTTGTGTTTAGTTCCTAAATAATCTTAGGTATTGGTGTTGGAGACAAACTTCTTTGTCAGGCTTTCCTTCTAAGTGTGAAGAGAAAATGAACTGTAAGTTCAGTAATATATGAACTATATTTAGTAATATAAGAACTACACATCATTAAAACAAAAACCTCCAAGCTGTTTAATTGTCCTTAGTACCTCTAAAATAATTTGTTTATTTAATTTTAGAATTCTGTGTTCTGAAATCATGGCAGTATTGAAATTGACTTTTTTTATGTTACCCCAAAGTTAAATGCTGTCTGTAGAGTTAGACTAGATTTATGCTACAATTAGACTTTGTTCCTGGTGTTCTATAATGAACTGGGAAATAATGCCACAAGAACTGCTAATCTATAAAAACCATAATTTTGAAACCTTACTGAAATTGCCTGAAGCATTGGGTAATTTTCCAGTATCACTTATTTTATTTGATGACAGTTTTTTGTTTTAAGAGGACACATCCACTGCTCTCTTTTTTAAATAATCTTGGCACTTTCATAAACAAATCTGAACAGTGTCAAAAGGGAGCTTATTGCCTAAAATGCACTTTGGCTAAAATTTACTTTCAGGATTGCTTGTGGCTCTCCCATTTACTGTGTACCTGTTTTATTATCAGACTGCAATGTATATTGACTCCTCTAATAGTAATACTGTGTACTAGTACTGAGAGCTGTACCATCTCTGCTTCTTGTGAAGGAAGAAGGGAAGTGAATGTTCTGGAGACTGTGTCCTGTAATCATCACAGTGAATTATCAGTCCTTCTCTAACAGCAATTCAGTGTCTCTTTTGAGGACTTCCTCAAGGGGCATCCAGGTCACCAGCAGGTTCACAACATCCTCCTTCACAAGAGGAATGTAGATAAGGTTTGATTCTTGGCATTCAATAGCAGTGGAGTAGATCAGTCTGGAACCAATGAATTATGAAATCACTCAATCAATGTCAATTAAGTTATCACTTTAGTGATGTTTTATTTCAACCCCCTTGTTAGCTTGACTGCACTTAATTTTAAATACAAAATCAGTTCATAATTGTCATTTGAATTCTCATAAGCATATTACACCTTGACCTGGACATCATATAGTCAGTTAGAAAAGTGATCTTCTTAATGCTCACAGGGATAAATTGCTATTTGCCAATTAGTAGAACTTTTGGTTTGTTTGCTCTGCTGTCTGCCTCAGCTTGAGACAGCTCAGATCTATGTGTGGATCCTGCCAGAAGCAGAGTCATGCTCTAGCCAGGGCTGACTCTGACTCAAAAGGATATTTTTTAATACCAGATTTAGGATCTGGAGAAAATATTTGTATATAGTTTTAGTACAGAGGCTGTTGAGTGAGGTATAACTTAACCATCCTAGGTCAAAAGCACTGACATTTTTTTTTTCCCATTTCATGTGTAGGACTTATCAACTTAAAGCATTCAACATCCTTATGTTCTAAAGTGGAACCATTTCTCCCGGGTCATTATGAAGTATTGGATTTAAAGCCCTCTGGCAAGGTTGCATCAGTGGAATTAGTAAAATTTCATAGCTGTAAAGATGAACCGCTCCATATTGCGTGTGATACAGTGGAAGCTCTGCCTTCAGGTAGTACAGCAAAGATTTTGTTATGTATTCTGATTTAAAAGTAAAAAAATCATAATCTTTGAATATAAAATTTGTAGTGATTGGTTTAAAAAAGTACCATTTAAGAAAAAAAAAACCAACTTGGAAGAACTTTTAAAATGTAGGGACTTTAGAATTGTTCTTGTAGGCAATCATGTACAAAAATGGACTTGAATGCCTTTGTTATCAGAGGAGATTTAGACAAATATCTTTTTTTCTTAATTAGCATAATCCATTAAAGTCTAAGTAACGCTTTTTGGACTTTTTTCCCCTTCTCTTTTCTCTTTTGAGCAGGCTTTGACCTTGAGACGGTGAAAAGCAACATCCGTATTCTATTTGAAAATGCCGTTAGAAAACGTTTGATGGCTCACAGAAGAATTGGTTGTCTTCTGTCAGGTAAGTAACAAGAAGCACAATGATTCTGTATCTTCTCTCTCTTTTGCCCATCCTCTACTAGTTAGAGGAAAGTATATTGGCTCATCAGCTGTGATGTACCTGAAGTGATCTGAATCTTCATTTGCTTTTTAGAACAGACAAAAGAGAACTTGATAGTTTATGATAAAGTTCTCCAGTTTACAAGTATCTTGAAAGTCTTATGCTTTTAAAGTTTACTCTGGGCTGGGATCTTGGCTTGTTCAGACACTGTTTTTAAATAAGAGGAAATATATATATTCTTATTGGAAAATCACTCAATATATTCTTAAATACATGAGATTTATGCTTACATTGGTGTCTAAAAGATAAATGTAATTATTACGTTCACTTTGCACAGATTGAGCCTAGAAAAAAAAGCCTTGGCATGTTTCAGATAGCAGGAGGAACTGAAATTACTTGTCACCTTTACTGTAGTCTCCATCTTAAACTCCCTTGATTTACCAAATTACAGGAGACCATCTGGACCAAAATTATTTGCGACACTCTTTTGCAGATGAGGTAATAGCATGTGGAACAGGAAGTTTTTCACTGACTTAGCTGATCACTGTTGTGATCTGGTGGTTCAGTGTCACAGAGGTACTTTACAGAGCTAAAACTCTGTAGTCATGGGACCGACACCTTATTTCCTGTGTTTGTGTAGCACTTTTTACTTATGATCAGAGTTCGTACTGTTCATGCATTCACTGAACATCAATAATTACACTCTTTTGTCATGAACCCTATTAAATGTGCATCTGAATGAGAGAGAACTGACCAGGAGATACTGTGGAACCATTTCCCTACTATGGCATTGTAAAAAGTAGGAAGGAGGTAAATTAAACAGGAAGATATGGAGAGTTGGGAGATCCAAATCTCACTAAAAAGCCTGTTTAAACCCCAGATTTCAGATACCAAATTAGAAGGCAGTCAGCAGCTCCTCAGATTCACGTGCAGAAAGCTGTAGTAGAAAAACTAAGTGCTTGTGCTGGCATAATACCAGAGTATCTCAGTGCTTCGCAGTTTTGAGTATGCTTGGCATATCACAGTTAGAGAATTGCATCTGTTTCCAGTCACAGAGGGAGTTCTGCAACTTCACAGTGGAAACTCAGGTTTTGATTTTCCCGATTTCTGCATCCTAAGCGCTCGGTTTGTTTTCTGTGCTCTGCTTTTCTCAGTGTCTGCATGTAATTTCTACAGGATTTTTTTTTACAAGATAGCATGTCCACAAAGTGGATCAGGGTGGGAATTGATGATAATGCACTCAGCTGAAAAAACATGTGCAGACTGTAGGAAGCAAAGAGAAGGGTTTTGCTTCATGCATGTCAGAACTGCAGGCAGATGTGGGCAAACAGGTACTGTGTTCTGGTCAGTACTTCAAAGGGGAGTAGCAAGTACTAGTCAAAGATTAGGAGAATTAGCTCATGAGAATAAGAAGGTGGACCCTTAGAGTATTGGTTTTAATGTATTAGAGTATTGGTTTTATTTTTTGCTTATTTTACAAACTGTTCAAATCTTTTCACTGTCCTCTAGAAAGAAGAGGAAAAAAAGAATTATTGGGAAATGCTTACACTAAGCATTCTGGTTTTTTACTTAATTCCTTTTTATTCAAACAAACAAAAAACCTCCACGGTCCTGTCAGTAGCCTATCAAATGTGTAGGTAAGAAGAGGCTGGGGAGCAGTTTTGAAGTGAAGAGTAAATCCCATCTTGGTAGAGTTGAGAAGGGGCATGTTCTCTAGTGGTACAGTTTCCGTATACTTTCCGTGTATCTTATAGAGGGATCTCCACTGATGCTTCTGACACCAAATAACAGCTGTTACTAAAGACATTCTGCTGAAGTTGCCTGGTTCTCTTTTTAAGCAGAGGTAAATGTACACTTGTGTGAGAAGTACCTTGTATTCACACAGCTTAAAAGTGAAGCCCACTCATAAGATTCCAATATCTAGATTCAGTGTTCTTAAGGGGGAAATAAAACATCATTCAAACGTCTAATCAAATAATTTGTTTTGTTGGCAGGGGGCTTGGATTCCAGCTTGGTTGCAGCTGTTCTTCTGAAACTGATGAAAGAAATCAACATCAATTATCCATTACAAACCTTTGCAATTGGAATGGAAAACAGTCCTGATTTACTGGCTGCCAGAAAGGTATCCTAAGCTGTGTATTAATGGTTCTAACTTCATGGTATGGTGTTAATAGTAACACTGAATATTCATTTATTACTGGGATGTAAATCAGTTTGCAGTAAATCATTTAGTATAACATTTGCTGTTTAATCTTACAAAAGAGACAACTGAACCTTATCTGTTTTCTCTTGAAATCGGAAGACTTTCATGACACAGTCCCATTGTGTTGTTGCCAAAAGGACAGTACTTTGGACTTGTCTCAATTCTGCCTCTGGGTTTTAGAGTAGATGTGCATGCTATGGTTCCTATACTATGGCATTTGTATGTATGTTAAATATTGCAAGTTAATCATCACTTTTCTGAATTAAGTTCTTTGTACAAACTTTGGTATCTGGGGTACCCCTTAAGTATGCAGGCTGTCATGACTTTTGAGCTGCTTTTTCTCTTAAGGGCAAATATCTGGAGTATTTAGAGCCTCTACAGATTTGGTTATGCTTTTGGCAAGCAGCTGGATGGTCTGTTGCAGTCATGATTGAACACTGTAATCAGGGAGACACTGTTCTCTCTGGTGAATGTACCACTGCAAGTCAGAGTGGCTGCTAAGTAACATCTTTTCTTGGCCTAATGTCATAATTGTCAGTGTAGCAGAAGGGAGCTGGTGCTTTCACTCAATTTGTGTGTTTTAAACACAGTGCATATTTATAAAATGTTTTAATTGAAAAGGGATACATTATTGTAACTTTTTACAAACAGGTGGCAGCACATATAGGCAGTGAACATCATGAAGTAATACTTAATACTGAAGAGGGAATTCAGGCAATAGAAGAGGTTATCTTCTCGTTGGAGACCTATGATATAACAACTATAAGAGCTTCAATTGGTAAGATTTTTTTAATGGTAATATTTGGTTTATATCACCCACATAAAGTTTTATGCAAAACCATATGGTCATCTACTAGATTTCTTAGCTGACACAGTACATGGGAACTGTGACTGAAGTTCTGCTTCCCAGTCTAATCTGTGATACCACACTGAGGCAAAAGCAGTTACTAGTTTCGAAGTAACTGACTGCAAAAAACAACTGTCAAAAACTGTTCCTGAAGCTTTTGAGATGAAAACCAAGAAGAAGAAATATGAGATCAGCGGGTCTAGGTTTTCTGCTCTGATGAGTAAGAACCTTGGATAAAGGGGAGAAATTTATAAGTTATCTGAGATACTGAATGTTATGATAGCAGAACAATTATGATTACCCTTTCCTTGCATAATTTTTAAGCTAATGGGAAGTATTTCTTGTCACCCTTTAGTAACACAGATTCTTACAATGTATGTTTGATTCTGAGAAGTGAA
The DNA here is from genome assembly GCA_035583135.1 of Lophotriccus pileatus. NCBI lineage: Eukaryota > Metazoa > Chordata > Aves > Passeriformes > Tyrannidae > Lophotriccus > Lophotriccus pileatus. Next base: position 24,843,422 of record JAWWES010000081.1, on the reverse strand, counting down.
GGAGGTCACCAGCAGCTTTTTACAAAGCATTGGCAGCCTGATCGGAGTGAAAAACACTAATCAAATGCAATTCTGCATAATGCAAGCCACAACACTTAACCCAGTTAATCTTGTGTCATCCTAAAACGTTGTAAAGTTATGAAGCCAAATAGTCAACACAGTTTTCAAAACTGAGCTCCCTGTGTGGAATTTGCTCCAAGAAGATAGGATTTATGAAATACTGAATTTGTGGAATGTGAAATAATGATTGCAATTCTTTAAAAATTAAAGCAAACTTTTTATCTGTAATTTTTTCTTTGTAATAGTATGCTGCATAGTATGAGAAATAATGAACTAGATCCTTTTCGTTAGAATTGTAATACTTATGTCATAAAAGCATATTTTTCAGAAAAATTGCATTGAGGGGAAGAAATAATTCTGTTTAATAAATAATTCTTTACAAAAAAATTTTAAAAAGGACTTTATCCAGTTCAACCCACAGTGGCAGAGATTTAAACAGCAACTTTTGCTGGTAGCTTTGTTCCCTAAGGCTAAAGGGTTTGTTCAGCACTGTACTGGAATTAATCACATGCTGAATTTTAAATTGAGTCAAAACAGCTCCTCTGTGTGTTCTCATGGGAATCCTTCAGCATTCCCAGGATCACAAATAGATGCATCTTTCTGATATTTTGAGGGCTAAGTATAAATACACAGTTTAGATGTATTTGCAGCACTTAGCATGGCTGATGATGGCTTTGAGTAGCAAGATTTTATTTTATATCAGTTGTTTGCTACAGAAGAAAGTAGTGTAGGAGACAAACTTCTAAAACGCTAAATTTGAAACTACTAGCTGTATATAGCATTATACATGTAGCTGTACTTTAATATACTTTTTTTTTAAGGTATGTATCTTGTCTCCAAATATATTCGGAAGAAAACAGACAGCGTGGTAATTTTTTCAGGAGAAGGATCAGATGAGCTGACACAAGGATATATATATTTCCATAAGGTAAATATATTCACTATACAGAAAGCCCTTGAGCTGCTTGTTCTCCCCTTCAGCAGAACATCTCTGAGATTTCAAGGTGTGATGTTTGGGAGTTGTCACAACTGTATATTTGCTGGTTTAAAATCCAAGGGATTTGATTACCTAAATAGTAACTTTTCTAATCCTCAGCAATGCCTGAGACTGTTACTTCTTGTATGTAGTTTTTGCTAGTTCTGAGATCACTCTGTGATCACTACAAACACAGGACAGCAAGCAATGTCTCCCTCAGTGCAGCTGTGTTCCAGCTGTGTGCTCCATGCATACATTTGGTTTCAGGCACCATCTCCCGAGGAAGCTGCAGAGGAGAGCGAGAGGCTTCTGAAGGAGCTCTACCTGTTTGATGTACTTCGTGCAGACAGAACTACTGCAGCACACGGGTAAAACTCATGGGAGTTAAAAGCACAAGAAGATCTTAAAAGTTCTGCTGCTGCTGAGGAAATTACAACAGTTAACTGTTGGCTGAATAACTAAGTGATTCAGAATGCTGTCCTGCAGGATAATTTTACTCCTGCTCTCTAGGTCTAAGCTAATCTAAGATTGTCATCAGTCTTCTGAATACTAGTAACAAATGGGGCATGCCCCATGTTCTGCTTGAGCTCCGTGTCTTTATATAACTGAAGACATGACCCACTTTGGCAGAACAGTCATTGCTAATGTTCCAGGTATGCACAGGCACTCAGGGTCCCTGAGCTGTGAGTAGGTGGGAAGCACAGTGTATGAGGGCAGGCAAATCTGGTCTTCAGAGGAATCGTCAATCACATTTCTGTTCTAAACACTGTGAGACAAACTTGCTATTGCAATTGCTACAGACAACGTTTTATGAAAGAAAGTTTTGTTGGATGAGCAAATAGAGGAGGAATAAAACTGAATCTAATTGCAACTGCTTACAGTACCTCTCAATTAATTGCATCTGCTTAGAGTAGCTCTTGATTCTTAGAGTAGCAGGAAAAGACTGCTGAGGATTTGTATGCCGAGATGAAATTGAAGATGTAGCCTGAAAGAATTTCAGCAACACCAAAGCACACTGCAAAATTTAATCTGCTCTGTGACCATAGGGCCCACTCTTGCTGAACAATGCAGGAAATATCTTTTGTCTGGGACTCTACTGTTCTTTACAGAAGCAGTGAATTAGAAATACCAATATTCAGAGTTGAGGAGGGAAAGCGAAGTTGTATTTGACGTTGGGGTTTTTTGAGGTTTAGACTAAGAGGAAACTTGAATCTGATTATCAGCATGCATACGAAGAACTAAAACAGCATACTGAAAAGAGAAAAGTGTGTGTATAGTCAGGTAGCTGACTATAATAAAGAGGTAGTAGGATACAATATGTGTGACTGACATCTGAGTGACTTGTTAGTTCTCTGGGAGCAATAGGATTTTTTCATGCGTTTTTGCATAGGTGTTGCAATGGTTGTTGCAAATCCTACAGTACTGTAGTGTTGAAATTTGGGGTACTCAAAGCTGCCTAGGATATGACATCATAAATCATCGTGGTCTTTAATCTGCATGGTCCATACACTTAACTTTCCAAGTTGGTGAATTAAATGCAGATAGTCATAAATATGCAAGAAAATTTTCTTCTAAGTAAAAGCAGAAAACCTGGTGTTATGTGAAAGACAGGAAAAGCTTGACTGTTGTGGAATTTGTAAGTAGGTGACTTATGGGATTAATTCAGTATCTTTTCTGTTTATTCCCCTGTTTAGCCTTGAACTGAGAGTCCCATTTTTGGATCATCGGTTTACTTCTTACTATTTATCTCTACCAGCAGAATTGCGAATTCCAAAGGTATGTAAAACTAGGATTGGAGCCAAGTGTAAGTGTACAAATTTACTGATATATGTTCTAAGTATGACCAAATTGCTGAATTCAGTGGTTAAGTCCTCTACCCAAAGTCAAGCATGCTCTTAAATATTTTGCTGGATCGTTGGACTACTTGGAACCATTTTCTGACTAGGCCTTCTGAAAGGAAATGTTTCATAAGTCTTTAAATCCAGATTTTTGCACTTCCTGTGACTCATGACGTTTTTTGTTCTGCAAACAGAATGGAATTGAAAAATACCTTTTAAGATTGTCCTTTGAAGATTCCAATTTACTTCCCAAAGAAATACTCTGGAGACCAAAGGAAGCTTTCAGTGATGGTATAGCATCAGTAAAGAAATCCTGGTTTTCTATTCTTCAGGACTATATTGACCAACAGGTACGATATCACTTCTTTTTGGTCTTTCTCATTTAAGTGTATTAGATATGGTTGCCAAAGGGAGGCAGCTCACATGCTTAGTTGACAGAATAGATCTGGGTATTACCAGTTAATGTGAAGGAGCAAGATAAACCTTAGTCAATGCTCTTCTAGGTATCTGAGTTGGTTAAAGGCATTTGTAATGCTAGGTACAAAGAAGTGCAAGAGCCTGACAGAAATGATTGTGTAAGGATATGAACATCATTTAAGTGTCTGCATTGCAAATTATATTGTGTGTTGACAAACACAATTTCTGGGTTACAGGCAAACCAGCTGCTTCAGCTGATGGTACTTGCATGAACTTACTCTGCTGCTGAGTAACAACATAATGACTTTATAATGTACTTTCTCATTTATGTCATTCGTTTTTCAAAGCTGTTCCTACCTAAGCCATTTTGCTTTTAAGCTGTTCCTACCTAAGCCATTTTGCTTTTTAAAGCCTCTGCTTGTGAAGACTCTAGGGCATTTTGGCTCTGGACAAAGTATAATCCTCTCTGGAGTACAGGGGTAGTTTAATCCCCAAGAGAAAGGAATAACTCCCTATTTACACCAGAGCTCTGTTACAAAGAAATGTGTGTAATCAAGCCTGTGGATGGGTGCTTGTCTGTTTTATCACCATACCATTTACTTTCTCTATATCCACCAGCAAGAAAGTAGTTGGGTCAGGCAAGTGTTGTGCTGCCTGTTCTGAGCCTGTACTGTTGTAGGAGGAGCAAATTTATTTCATGTCCATGACAAGTTAGCCTGTTGGCAATGGCAGTTGCTTTAGAAATTGCCTCAACTGGTGCAACTATTCATGCTCCCTTTCAGAGCCAGCTTAGCAACTGCAGGTGTCTTTGCCTATGCATTGCAGGTCATTTGTTTCTAAGAGCTTGGTTATACAAACAGAGTCAGCGGTTCTGCAGGTAGAAAAAAACCCCTAGGAAGCCACTTACATGGCACGTACATGGCAAAGTGACTGCTTTAAGATTTTCCAGTTGTTTCACAGCAAAGGAAAGGATAGGAAAGAAGTTTTTGTGAGTTTACTAACAAAGGTGGTTGTAACCCAGACAAATGGGCTTCACATGTCATGCAGAGAGAAGTATCAACAGCACTGGAAATAGAGTTACATATTCATAAAGATCAAGGGAGTGTATGACAAAGGTTTGACCTGTCAAACCTCTGCCTCGGAATAGACTTTTTTTTTTGTAAACCTATGGGCATTTAGCGGTTGGTGAATTCTTGTGTGTCTTTAAAAGTTAAACGTATTTGCATCTTAACTTGAATTTTGCTTGTGTCTGTAGGTTGATGACCTTTTGCTGGAAAAGGCAGCAGAGAAATATCCTTTCAATCCTCCTAAAACAAAAGAAAGTTACTACTACCGCCAGATCTTTGAAAAGCACTACCCAGGGCGAAGCAGCTGGCTGCCCCACTACTGGATGCCAAGATGGGTTAAAGCTACTGATCCTTCTGCACGCACATTGAAACATTACAAGTCAGCCACCCAAGAGTAGGCTGTTGAAAAATCCCCCAAATGAAAGTGCTGCAAGCATTTTGTGTGCACTGTTTTAAGAAAACCAAACAAATTATGCAAACCTAAAGCTTAAATCGTCTTTAAGATGTATTTTGACAACACTATTGGAAATGAGAGCTTTCTGTAGTTAGTGTACTATTAAAAATTTACCCTGCTGTACCAAAACTTTGTAATTCATGGGAAAATACTTCATGGACAGAAAACTACATTATTTGACTACTCTGTTCCTTATGTGACCTCCACTGTATTCAGTTGCCTGGCAGTTATTTAATATATTTTAATGTGAGCTCTGTTACAAGGACTTGAATCAGGCTGAGGGATGCAAACTGCTGAAGGCCATCTGAGCAAAGGGGAATTTGGCCGTAGCTATTTAGTGACTTGTGTTCCTGGCTGTGGGACTTGGATAGTCTCTATATTATTCTATTCTGAATGTCTTTCTACGCACTCCAGAGAACCTTGGTGTAGTTTTCAGAGTATTTAGATATTCATAGCTATGCAGAGGTGCTTACTAGAGATTATAATAGGTGTGGTGCTGGGTGTTAATTAATTAAATGAATGGAAATCTTATTTGTTCCTGTGAAGCCACCAGTTGGCTGGTTTGAGTCTTATAAATATACCATGAGTCTAAAGATTTTGTGACTGTTATTGAAGAGCAGAACCAACAAGAGAAGCCAAATTATGTCTTTGTTTCTAACTCAAGGACTTCAATTTTTAAATTTATTTATTATTCTTGGAAAAAAAAGGTGTTAATGGGGTGATATGTGTCAGTCTGATGGAAATTGCATGAGTATTTTAAGAAATTTTTCACTTACTTTGAGAGTTTTTCCACCTGTATGATGAAAAGGTAGACTGTGTTGCTGCTGAACTTTGTGGTGAACCAACCTTGTTAACATAGATTTCAGTCAGACAAAACATCACCAATGACAATGGGATCAGATGCCTTGCTTGGAAGAATGGAAAGAAAGCTGCTTCACAAACTACAAGAACTTCCAGTATTCTGTTGAAAGCACCCGTGTTTTTCTCCAGGACAACTTTTTATTAACTACTTAGTAATGGAGGCTGCATTTTTAAAGCTAACTTAAAGGTGGTCAAGGGATAGATTTGTGTGCTACAGATTGACTTGATTAGCATCATGCTATTTGTGAAGACAAGTGTGCTTTATTGTCCCTCTTGACTAGGAAACCAAAGCCATTTTTCATTTAAGAGATAAAATATATGCTGTTCTGATTTAAAATCTGCATAAAATGACTGATGTCTATTTGTTACTCCACCCCAATCCTGAATCCATATTCCAGGAACTTTACTGAAACCTTTTGGTGGCACCAGAGCGCTTGTGAATTGCCCAGTTATGGCCAGTAGTGGCAGTATTTTGACATAAACTTGCACATACAAAGTTAATTCGTTCCTGCAGTCCTCTTAAGGGCCATGTGCTTGTCTTTTTGGATTTCTTTGAAGCAGTAAAGTATATTTTGAGAGAAGAGAGGAGTATAGATTATGTTGACTACGTGCTGATGTGATAAGGTTTACTACTTACTGTAAACTTCCCAAAACTGAGATAAATAATAGCATTTGCCTGAAGTGAAAAATAGGCAAAACACATTTTTGGGTTGTTACTCAAATGCATTTTCTGCTGCAACATTGCCAGGCATTTAAGGAAATGCACCTAATTTTTTTTTAATTCCTAATTCATTGGGCATTTACATATCAAGGCTATATTCTAGACAGGTGATCCAGTTATTATAGCTTTTTACTGATGTGCAGAGGAAGAATACAGTGGTTACTGCTTTATTCTTGTAGAAGGTAAAAATGTTAGGGCTGTCAGGAGTGTAAATCTGTTCATTCCTTCTCTGTATATCGACTTGGATTCTACAGCCTTATTGGGCTTCCATGGCACTCTGAACTTCCCCTTTGCCATTTACCTTTAAAAAAAAAAAAAAAAAAAAAAAAAAAAAAAACAAAAAAAAAAAAAGAAGAAAAAAAAATTTAAAACAAAAAGATCCAGCTATGCTGGATCATCTGCGAACTGCATACATATTGCAGTTTGTCACAGGAGGGAATGGGACTACAAGTCCAGTGTGTAATGCTGTCTACTCTTTGTCTTCTTGCTGTGGTTGCCTCTTTTCCCACTCCATTTCTTTTGGATAAAATTAAGCTGGACTAGTCTGACAGTAAGTTAGAACTAGGGATCACTTGACAGGACCCTTAGTCCATTGGTCAGAGTTTTTTTATGTGGGATGATCTGAAACTGTATAAAATGTTTGTGTTTAAAATCACAGTGAAGTGTAAAAGCACCCTATTTTAAGAGGAGAATATGGGAATTTGTGAAGGACCTTTGGTGTGGGAAATATCATTTGATGAACATCTACAAGGTGTGTAACTGTCTTCACCAAGAATAATAATTAAAAAAAAAAAACAACTTTGCAAAACTAGGATGCAGGAACCAATGTTGAACATTTCCACAGTAGTGCTGTGGAAGCTAATTTCTCAGTGAGTGTTATACTTTTATTCAGATTCAGAATTAATATCAGTCAAGGTGGTTGTTTTTCTCCACTCAGAACTGAGGTAAAATTGTAGCTAAAACCAAAAAAATCACACTTGAGACTTTGGAGGGGTGGACTTGCTCTTTTTTTTCCTGATACAGACCTAATGTCTGATTCCCTTTAATAAATGAGAGAGCGGAGTTGTGGAAGGAGGATTTGTACAAGGTAAGCCTGTATTTGAGCTGGCTATTGAACAGTCTGTCCAAAGGAGAGTGGGGCTGAAATGTGGGCAGGGCTGCTTATTTCTGCAGCAAGGTTCACTGTCTGTTCCTCAACCATTTTCCTAGGGATAGCCAAAGCACATCACCTGCGCCATGGGTCGGGGCTCGCTCTGCTCCTTGCACTGTGTTCCAGGAAGCCAACAAACCGACACATTTCCTTCCACGTGACAAAAAGTGTCTGTCAAAGTTTGAATTCAGATTGAGAGGTTGCTTCAAGAATGATTTTGTAATTTTTTACCTTTTTTTTTTTTTGTAGCCAGCAGGTGGCAGCCGCTGTTAGTACATCTGTGCAAATGAGCTCTTCACCCCTAGGGAAGGCTGCTATCCTCTTCTGCTCTGCTTCTGCTTTTAGTCTCTTCCTTCACACTCACTTGTCACTGGGATTTGTGCATGAGCCTCGTGAATAGGGATAAAACTAAGCATAAAGGAAAATGTTTTTTAATTGATCTAGCTCACAAGATGTTGTGCAGAGCTTCTCGTGCTGGTGCTGCAGGTAAGAAGGCAACTAAGCGTTGAATTGCATTAGTATTGAGGACGTTCAGTATTCAATGTAGAGGTAATTCAAAACCAGTTATATCAAAAATTAGTATTGTGAGTTGGAACACATATGCAACGTCAGTTCTAGGGAATATGGAAGATAATTCCCAGGCTAGGGAATAAGTAATGTTAATTTTACTTCTGAAGATGTTAGGCATTTTTTTGTTTTCTTATTTTCTTCATTTTTAACATGTGGATCACAGAATTTCAGACAGTTATACAGACAGAATGCTATGTTAGAAATGCAGAGTTAGAAAGATTTGGGTTGGAAGGGACCTTAAAGATCATCTAGTTCCAATGCCCCTGCCCTGGGCAGGAGCACCTTCCACTAGACCAGAAAGCTCAAAGTCCTATCCAACCTGGCTTGAATGTTTCTGGGGACAGGGCATCTGCAACTTCTCTGGGCAACGTGATCCAGGGCCACACCACCCTCACTGTAAAGAATTCTTCCTTTAATCTAAACCTATCCTTTCTCAGTTTAAAGCCATTACCCTGTGTCCTATCACTAAATGTCCTAGTAAATATCCCTCTCCAGCTCTCTTGTTTGGCCCCCTGTGCATTTTGGAAGGTGCTATAAGGTCTCCCTTCTCTTTTCCAGGCTGAACAACCACAACTCTCTTAGGCTGTTTTCATAGGAGAGGTGCTCCAGCCGTCTGATCATTTTTGTAGCCTCCTCAGGACTCTCTCCAACTGGTCCACATCCTTCTTATTTTGGGGGCACCAGAGGTGGATGCAGCACTCTGGATGGGGCCTCACCAAAGTAGGGGGGGAATCACCTCCCATGACTGATGGCTACGCTGCTTTTGCTGCAGCCCAGGATATAGTTAGTTTTCTGGGCTGTGAGCGCACATTGCCAGGTCATGTTGAGCTTCTCATTCACCAGCACCCCCAAGTCTTTCACCCCAAGGGTATTCTCAATCCATTCTCTGCCCAGTCTGTATTTGTGCTGTCCCATGTGCAGGGCCTTGCACTTGGCCTTTTTGAACTTCATGAAGTTCACATGGACCCACTTCTGAAGCCTACTAGGAAGTTTTACAGATGCACATCAGAAAGGTTTAAGGCCTTTTTTCTCTCAGCAACAGACTCCATATACCTGAGCATCTAGACTTGAACCCTGTCAGAAAAAAACATCACCCAGTCATCATCAGTGGTGTAATGACAATGTAGAGCTGGCTGTCCAATCTGACACACAACCCTTTTGCCTGCTCCAGGCTCGCTCTGAGACAGGTCTTCTGCCTTTTGTTGCGCTTATGAATTTTCACCAAGAAGAAGGTAGAGTAATTGGGCCCAAAATAGTCCCTTAGAAAATTATAATCCTGGGTACCCAAAATTATTGGAACTGACCTCAATTCTTACACCATAATCATCTTGCAGAGGCCAAGAGGAGACTCACAATGATCTGGTTGCAAAAGCAGGCTTCCTGCTACTATTGAGGATAGAAGTAATTGTCTATATTAATAAACTGTATTACTTAACATCTCTCACCACTGCTCTTGAAGACTGCCTTTAACACCTGGGGCAAAATGTATATTAATACAAATTACTTTTGATTAAAACCATTATTATTTTAGCACAAAAAGGAAGGGGGTGGTAGAAAGGAACGTTCTCTTTTTAAATATTTAAATACTCATTATACCAAAAGGATACAAATTACTGGCTGACTGACAACTTGCTAATAATAGCTTAAAAATGCAAATAGAACTATTATCTCAATTGACACTAATTGGAACTCCTTTAGCAGCCTGGGAGGGCAGGGCAGGAAGGTTTGATTGTTTCCTAGAGCTGGAATTGGGTTGGCAAGGAAGTGTGGGGAAGATGTGCTTTGGATAAACAGGTTGCTATCTGCAGACATCAGAATTCATTATATTTCAAGAAACTGTTCTGAAGTGCTGTCTTGTGCCTGTGTACAATTTTGGTTACAACTGCTGGTGCCCTGGGCTGGTCTCACTCATGCCCACATGGTGCAGGCCTTGCCTGGGCTGAATTGACAAAAGGGGAATCCAAGCTGTAAATGCTCAGGTCTCACAAAACAGCTCTTATGTCTTTTGGGAATCATAAAAATTCACTGCTTTAAAATTCACTGAATTATAAACATTTTTAAAATACAGTCTTAGAGTAGCTACACCATATATATATATTCCTTTAGTAATTAATGTGTATATTCTCCAAGCAAAATTTGCTTCCAGAGGGTATTGCTTGAATTTTAATGCATTGGTACACAGAAATACAATATGCCTATTGTTGTCTGAGTGTTATAACAGTGAAAATAAAATGCACTTCTATGTGCCAAAATTGAATGTCTGTGATTAAAGGTTTCTTCTGTTAGTGAGCTAGATGTTTTCAATGCAAAGTAGTTCATGTAGAAAACAATGTTAAAATTATATCAGCATATATTGGCATTGAGGTACTCAAGCTCTGGTTGAGAATATATGGCATAATTTACGCAGCTCTTTACCTGCTCCACACAGTTCTGCCCTCTCTTGCCTTCAGATGGTGTCTCCAATGTTAACATAATGGTTAACATGTGATTGGAACTTGATGATCTTAACGGGTCTTCTATGATGTGTTGGTGCACCTCTTACACCTCTTAAATCTCTTACTGCTATGCTTCTGAAATAACAATGTGAGAAATGGGTTAGATATGAAAAGAAAGGCTGCTTTTTTTTTTTTTTTTAATTTGCAGGAGTTTTTCTAAACATTCAGTGCTCTCTTTTGTAATTTTCTAAATTTCTTTGAACATAGGTAGCACCTTGCAGAAGTGGCTGGTTAGGTACAGGGTGTGCATTGCTTTTTTAGCTCAACCACTATAGTTACCTCTGGCCAAGGCATCTCACCTTGACCTCCATGCAGGCTTCTGGGAGAGCATGAAGCACCATGACGGATGAAGTGTTTTGTTGTTTAACAGTCTGTTCACATTTCATTTCTTCTATATGCAATAAGTGGTGACCTTGTTTAATTTGGAGATGGATGAGAAAACAAGAGGTGATGTTTGTTGCACACGCTCTGCATACATCTCTTTAAAAAGGAGTTTCTGAGCTGATGAGTTGCTCTTTTATTCTGATGGCAACCAGATATCTATCAGGGATGGAGCAGTGATAATTTTTAATTAATATCATAATGAATTTAATACCACTTCTCCCACTGACAAATGTTTTTGCTCTATGCTCTATCAGAACCATTAAAAGAATAATGCAAAGAGTGTTTTTGTCTTCCCTGAAAGATGTAGTTTGAGGATATTTGTACACTTGCTAACAGCAAAAACAAATTTAAAAAATCCCTACTTTTCCAGTAATGACTATTTTCTGCAAAGGTGAGTTATTTTGGAGATACATGAGGACATGAGGGTGTATCTGGAACAGCAGGTGTCTGCATCCTGACACAATACAACTTCAGGGAAGGAGCTGCTCTGTGCTTTTGTCCTGTCACTCTGGGAGATATTTGCTAATGCAGTCTGTGATATTCTGGCTAAGGGAACTGTTTGGGCTCATCAGAAGAAAATTTTGTCATTACCAAAGTTTGCACTGGGACTTGCTCAGTATCTCTTAATGCTAAAGCAGTTATCTAAGCCATAGTTTGAGAGACATAGTTTAAGGGACAAAGTCTGCAATTAAGTGATGGCTCTTGGTAGCTCTGAAGGACCTGCTACTGGCATACTCTGAATAAACAGCATTTTAAAGAATCACTTTAATAATTTACAAAAACCTCTTGATGTTATTCTTCTCTAGCTGATGATGACTGGGGTCTGGGTTCCTGCAAGATCTCTGTGCCTAAACATTTCCAGATTGTTCCTTTTCTTTTGGCTAGGATCACAATGAAAAACACCAGCTTCCTGGTGTGAATACAATGAAGGATTTGCAAGTGCTGCAGAACCTGAGCTCCCCTGGTGAGGTGCATACAGAGGGGCCAAACCCCCCTCCCAGCTCCCCTGTTCATGGACAGGTATGTGTGCAATGACTCTGGCTTCCCAGGGTCAGTTTGGCTGCACCTGCACCAGGGATGACCTGTCTGCATGCAACAGCAGAGAGGTGGAGATACTGGATGGAGGTTATGTCCTCCAGGTCATGCTTGGGCAAGGCAGACTGCTGAGATCTTGACTTCAGCATCTCCATCCAAGGGAAGGGAAGTTTCTGTGTGTGAGGGAGACAGTGCCTACCAGAAGAGCAACCACGTGTCAAGATGCAGATGAATGATGTGTTTCTGGGGGAAAAAAGAAACAAAAAGGGGGCTGAGCACATTGGAGGTGGGCCGTTATCTCAAACTGCCTATGGCACCTCCCCAGTGGTGACCATTGCCAGCATCACCCTGAGTTTACTCTTCCTGCTGATTTCCTGGGAAGATTTCTATTGCTTTATTTAAAGCTCACTTGCATTTTGGTGACAGGTGCCCTTGCTGCAGTGTTATTGATTAGCTTTTGCAGCCTGAGGGGTGTCAGACTGTTGCCATCAGAAAGAGCTAACTCTGTGTCACAGTTGTGGCTGGCTGTTGTGGAGGCAGTGGGGGATTTAGTGAAAGCCTCTCCAAAACCTGTAATGGCTCTGGAGAGCTGGCCCTGCCCAGAGATCGAAAGCGCAAGTGGCCCAGTGGCCCAGGGCTGCAAACAATGCTGTCCAACACATAAAAGTGTTTAAAAGCTGAAGGAGCCTTAAAAGGGAGATTAAAGGCCATGGAAATTATTTAAAGGTCCCTTTGAATTACTCAGTAATGTATAGACTACATTGCTTAAGACTAAAGGCAGATAAAAGATGTAAGAATAAGAGTTCCTGTGTGAGTCTCAAGGATCCCAGGACGCCTGTGAGGACAAATGTTTGGAGTGAGTCCATGGTAGGGACGGGCAGCTGCTGAGCTGGATGCCTGCAGATGTGTCATTCATGCACCTCCCCATCTGCCCTAGACATTCTGGGCAGGCACAGCCCCACAGCCCCAACATGGCACAGCTTGACCGAGCGGTCCCTGCCAGCGCTGAAACGTGATGAGGGGCTTTTTTTGTATTGTTGGTAGAGTCAGTTGGAACATTTCAGACTGTGCCTCTTGGTGTATTTGCTTTATTTCTAATTTGGAATAGATATCTATACAAACATAAAAATCAATGCCAATTTTAACCTTACTATTCAAAACTCAAATTAGCACAAATCTGACATTATTTTACTACCAGAAATTAAACAGAGTTATTTCCAAATGCCAGATTAAAACCAGTGATCAGAATGACAAGTAAAAGGAGCCTGCTTTGGTGCCAGAGGCTCAGCCTTGGAAGTGGAACAATGGTAGTAGTGCCATGACACGCTTGAGGGAAGGAATGCCACCAATAACAATTTTTACAGGCGCGAGGAGTGAGCCTGCGTGAACTTCATGACGTTCAGCAAGGCCAAGTGCAATGTCAGGGCAACCCCAAGCACAAATACAGGCTGGGCAGAGAATGGATTGAGAGCATCTCTGAGGAAAAGGAATTGGGGTTGTCTGTGGATGTGAAATAACATGACGCAGCTCACAGTCCAGAAGGACAACCACATCCTGGGCTGCATCAAAAGCAGTGTGGACAGCAGCTTGAGGGAGGTCATTCCGTCCCTCTGCTCTACTCTGATGAGACCCCACCTACAGTACTGCGTCCAGCGCTGGGGCCCCCAGTACAGGAAGGGCGTGGATCTGTTGGAATGAGTCTAGAAGAGGGACATGAAGATGATCAGATATTTAAACTGAAAGAGGGTGTATTTAGATTGGTTGTAAGGAAGGAATTCTTTGCAATGAGGCTGGTGAGATTCTCCAACAAGTTGCCCAGAGAAGCTGTGTCTGTCTCATCCCTGAAAGTGTTCACTGTCTGTTTGTTAGAGTTCTGAGCAAACTCATCTAGTGAAAGATGTCCCTGCCAGTGGCAGAGGGTTGGACTAGGTGATCTTTAAAAGTGCCTTCCAACCCAAACCATTCTATGTTTTTTCCATAAAAGTCAGTCCTATCTATTTACTGGATGCTGTTAAATAGTACTTGTGCTGTCCTCCAAACATATAAAACCCACTCTCTGTGGCTTTCTCTGGATGCAAATGCCTGCAGTGGTTGCCTCTGCAAGTTGGTTTGTGAGATGTGCAGGCTGCAGGGAGCGAACAGTGGGGCTTTTGCTTTGCTCTCTGCATCACACCATTCAGCGCACATGGGCGGTGAGCTCTGGGAGCACTGTAGGCTCCCAGGCTAGAGGAACAGCACTTGAAAGTTTTTTCTCTTTTTACCCTTCACTGAGCATTATTCAGCATCCATTTCCACAGTCCTTTTGCCATGCTGTTAATCAGTCAGCTTCTCCTCTTCACACTGGGAGCTCATACAGAAGTTTATTAGTCTGAAAATTAGCACTGGCAAAACGAAGAGTTGGCAGAGTGCCAGCACAACCACTGTGTCTCACAAGAGTGCGGTCCTTATTGTAAGTCAGCTTCAGTTTTCCTACCATACAGCCCCCCACCTTGCTAGATTGCCTCCTACTTAGCTGAAAATGGGATCTGTTTGAAACATGGGCAGGCTTAGGTGCTGCTTCTACCCTCACAGGAGAGAGGTCCTGCACTCGCCCACTTGTAATGGGGGCAGTTCTGCTGATGCCTTAGGTAACCTTGAAAATGGAGGTTGATGAGTTCACTTCCAAAATGGAAAAAAAACAACCAGTGAATCCCTTTTTATTACTTATTTTGAAATTTGGTTTGTATATACTGTTTGTTTCCATTGCTGATTTATCTGCAATGAAAGCTCACATCATAGCACCAAACAGAGAAGTATAGCTTTTAGCAGGGGGATAGAAGATAGGTCTCCAGATGCCCTGGCATCTGGTGAGATGTATGTAGCATTTCAGGACAGTCCTGGATATATAGTAACCAGAGAGTTTAATTAAAAAGATAATTACACTCACTTTTTTTTTTCTCTTATATTTCATGGATTCATGCCAACAGGTGCTTTTATTGTTAATCTGAGGGCTAGAATTTATTAAAAGCTTAGCTTTCAAATAATAAACCTACAATACTGGATGAATTCCACAGCAAATTATTACACTTGGAGCTGGGGGGTATACCACACTCTTTTCATTCATGCAACATATTTCTTGATTTCCATCAGGTTTAGGATGGATGGCACTTTGTGTGACCTGGAACAATCTCAGGAATTTCTGTCTCCAGTAGCATATCCTCCAAACATTCACCAAACACACATGAGGAAGCTCACAGCCTCCCTGCAGAAAAAAATTATTAATTAGATATTTCTTTCCAGTCTTAGATCATCCTTGCTTGGATCTAAATCTCATTCCAGACCAATGTGGGAAATAACTCCATTACTATCACCAAGTGAATTATGTTGCAAAAGCCCCAGAGTAGTTTTTATTTAAAATGTTACTGTCATAAAATTCCAGACTATGAAATGAAGACCTTTGATTCCCATTCAAACATTACCCACCCCCCTTTTTAAAATATATAGATAGGTAGTCACAGAACATAAAACATGCTGTAATGATACAAATATATTTTTTGATACAGAAATTACAGTACATTATAAACCATGAAAACAAATTGAGGCACTAGACTGAACATCAGCTCTGCTCTGCACTGGCTGTGAAACTGATAGACTCACTTTCAATGAACAAAAGAATATTTGCTTGGTTTAGTAAACATAACTTTATGGGTCATATCAAAGGATGTGCTTTGTTGTGAGACATCACCAGGGTTGCTGGTCCTTTCAGAACCACAACACACCTACACAACATGTATCACTACCACAATATGAAAAATAATAATTTTATTGAATGTACAACTCAAAAAAAACCCAAACCCCATCAGTTGTTAAATAAATAATTATTCCATACAGTGGTTAGTTTATATTACACCGCATTGGCCATCAGAACAAATGAAGTTTAATAAATAATACGCAGGAATGTCTCATTTACGCCTCCGTTCATAATTCTGTGCTATGCTCCCTTCAGAGGACCCTGCAAAAAATGAAGCAGAATGAAGCACACAGTGCAGCCTTGCATAAAGCCCCGTAAGCACAAGAAATGTCAGAGACCTGCAGCCAGCTGGGTCACTGCTGGACCCCAGTGGCATGTTTGGAACAAAGACGAGGCCTCCCTGCCCAACCCTGAGCTGCTTCGATTTGGTTTTACCTCTCAGACTACACTATCCTCCTGGAGGCTGAAGGTCTGAGCAGCGTCTTCTACCTCTCGTCTGTTGAGCTGTTTGAAGCACCATTAATTCAGAGCCCATTTACCTCCCAGTAATCCATCTAATTTATGGGATCTGAGCATTCAGGTGAATTTGTGGGTAGAGTCTTTCTGCACAGACATGTCCACCTTCGTTCCTGCAGAGTCAGCTTTCAGCAGGTTTAAACCCTCCCTGTCCCCAAGCCCTGCACACAGGGTTAACTTTTACTAAAGACTGTGGCAGAAGCCAAACTCCTCAGATTGACTCAGACTTCCTGTGGACTAGCTGCAGCCTAAAATAGTCTTTGGTAACATATTTTGTGTTTAGTAGTGGTAGATCTCTCTTTCTTGCTCTTTTAAAATGAGAGTGAACCCCAGAGAGCCCTTCTTGGTCAGGTCTGTCCCCAAAGCAGGGAGTGAGACATCAGCATCCGGGTACCCTGCTTTGTCACACGAGGCTTTAAGTCAGCACCAACTTACACCCAGCGGGACGGCGTAAACTCCTGCACATTGCCAGAGTTCTCAGGGGCTTTCTGCAGAAGAAAACCATAGCACCACGTAAAGGTCCTGCCCAGTTAAATATCTTCCAGTAGGGACAAGTAAAGATAGTCCTAATGCTTACTGCTCCTGATCTTGCTTTGATTATTACACAGTCCTTAGGACCTATCTGCTCCTCTTGAGGAGCAGAAGCAACTTCTTACCATTTCCCTCCCAAGGAACCAGGCAGAAAAGCAGTGAACTCTAGTTTTACCTGTCAGGCAGGTATTACATAGCCCAACAGGGTAAAACTTCATTATTTCCCTTTGTTAGAAATACCACATAACAGTAGCCTGACTACTAGCAATTTGAAATTAGGGCAATAAAATCTTCGCATTTTTTAAAACATTTGCCGTACTTTACATTCTCATATTGATGTAAATGTGATCCCAATGGAAACCAAAACCACTTTATTACTTCCAGGCTATTTACTTTTGTGATAGCAGATATATTTACAGGTATTATGCATTTAACAGCTATTGCCACCACAGATAAAATTGTATAAAATTATTCATGATACATAGCAATTTGTAAAATGATGCAGAGAGCAATATTACTAGTCTTAAATGGGGTTTAATTGAAAATAAAAGTTACTGACAACCATAATTGCAGAATATAGATCACAGCATGTATCCACATAATATAAAGGTGTCAGCTAGTAATTTAACTTTTATCATCCATTTAACAAAACAGTGGGAACTATTTCAGAGATGTGAAATACATATTAGGGGTTTTATTTTTGTAATTCCCATTCTGGAGAATCAACTGATACTTTGGTTCACACAGAGGGGTTTCCTCAGTACAGCCCTATAGCACAGGAAAGGTAGAGCTACAGGCAATCTGCAGATGCCCACAGGGGTTCTGCACGTTAGGGGAGAGGAGAGTCCTGCCCCATATGGATGCTATGGGAAAATAACACAAATTCACAGTATCCATTCAAAGCTTAAAATGCTTTGGTTGAAGTGAAAAGCTGGAAGAGGCTGGGAATGTTTAACAGCTTGATCTGCAGATTGAGGTGCTGTTCTTTCACCTTCTGCTCCAGGTTTTAGGAATAATGATCTTCAGAGACAAGGAGCACATTCCATTACCCGATGAGATCTGGATTTGGATCACAAATTTAAATGAACTTTGCATTTTCAGCCTCTGAATTTTTCTTGACATGTCAGTAAAATTTAGATTTATTTTTTTTTCATGTATTAGTACTTTGGAGACCAGCAGAACATGCAAGGACAGGGCAGTAAAGAAAGTGTCCTAGAGACTTCTACCTGAGCTCCCTGCAGCTCAAACCAGCCTGATTTTCTCAAGCATTGGAGTGAAGCAAACCCTGAAATATCTTGGGTAACAAAGAAAATCCTGGGTCTTTTTCAGAGAACTCTGAGTCTACACTACGTAAAGACTGCTTCTTCCATCCGCTGGGGGAGAACAAAGAGGCAACGGAATGAAGAGGCTGTATATCACCAAGTATCAGATTTAGTCATATACATACCAGAATTTAAAGATCTTTTGCCCATAAGTCCAACAAAGGAGTCTGTTTTATGCCCTGAAAAAATATATTTAGGGGTGTTTTAATACATTTTAACTAGGCAGGCTTCCAAGATAACGTGTTCTCGCGAGCAAGGAAGACAGGCTCCAAAACTGTTTATTGCACAGAGCAGTTGTTCACATCCCTCTCAGACAACAGAGAATGAACATCAGCCTGACTAATCAGACTTACCAGGTTAGACCAAGGCACAGGCCAATTAGTGGACATCTTCTCATTAGTTTAGACAGACTTTTTGTTTTGGGGGTTTGTTTCTTTAAGTATAATGGAAAAACAATTGACACTAAAGGATTCTTATTTCTCTCCCAGTACAATTCCTACTGATTTGAGAAAATGCACAAGAAGGCAGTGTCTTGGCATAGCCTGCATCTGTGTGAGGCATCTCTTCTACCTGTTGTTGTTTTATTTCTCTAACGTGGAAGAAAAATCTCCCTCACAGGTCAGGCACAGCCCTTACTGGAGAGGAAGCCAATGGGACTCTGTGTCTGGACACGTCTGAGCTAGACAGTCTGGCTCTGTATTTGGAATATTTATGAGTTCAGGTATTACCTTCCTGTCCCATTAGTACTTCTCAAGGCATTGGATGTGCAGAGGATACATTACTCCAAGTTTTGGCCTACAGTATATATCAAGATATAGTAGCTATAGTTCCAGATAAAGAAGAATGGCTCATTTTCATTCCTTATCTAAACTGACTTTTGAGGCAAACTTAGAAATTTCTCTTTGGAAAGAAGAATTTGCTTGCTAATTCACCTACAGAACAAGATCCTCAGACCTCACATATATTAATTCAAGCTGAAGCAGTTTCAGAAATCTGTATTTTTTTTTTTTAACTTTTGTCAGCAGGTTATTTGGCATGAGCTTTGTATCAAACTTTTTATTGATCTTCAGAGACATAACCCTAGTGAAAGTGTCTTGTGGATAACAGAACACTGGGACAACTGGTGACCTCTGTGGACAGAGAAGGTGTCACAGAATACAAGATCATTTTTACTTACTAAAAGTCTTCCAGCTTCTGTTTAAACATCTTTAGATAAATTCAGAGAATAAAACTGTCACTGTGCACACCAAAGTAACACCACAGTAATGCCATCTCCTGCTTGGTGTTACACAGAAGCAGAGCAAGGCACACCATTAATGGGGCAAGATAGGCTTGTTCAAATGGCAG
This sequence comes from Lophotriccus pileatus, assembly GCA_035583135.1. Taxonomy (NCBI): domain Eukaryota; kingdom Metazoa; phylum Chordata; class Aves; order Passeriformes; family Tyrannidae; genus Lophotriccus; species Lophotriccus pileatus. The sequence goes on along the minus strand of JAWWES010000081.1, from coordinate 24,823,948 downwards.
CACATCATCAACCAGCCCCTACTGCGAGACAATGCTGAGAGCACAGATACAGTATCTCGCATGTGACATGGGCTCTCCTGTGAAAGCATTCTTGGGGATTGGGAAATTCAATACTCTAATTTTCCAGATTTTGTCATCTTAATTGCTCCTCTCTGAGTCTGGCAGTAAGCCTGCTTTGACTATAAGAAAGGCTTACAGAATCCCCCCCTAGGGAAATAAGTGAGAGCTGCAACATCCGCACATTAGTATGGATTGAAATTTCAAAGCTTGCGGCAGCTGAGATGAGATACAGGCTCACAGTGGCACTGGGGCGGAGGTTTCAATCCTTTAACAGAACATTTCTTCACCAGCAGTGCTGCCAGTCCTTGGCTGAAACTAGTCACCTCCTAACTAATTGCATCAAATACACTATTCCTTATCTAATATCTTCTAATAATTACTTTTTTTGCATTTTTTTTTTTTAAACTTACTTTTGTGAGAGATCTGGCCATATCCTGATTGGAAGAAAAAAGGGAAGAGAAAAAAATGGAAAAAAGCATTGTTGAAAAAGGATTGGCATATACATATGATACTACTGCAATGTTTTGAAAAACCAAATACAAAAACTACCCTACACATATTCTACTTAAATGAAATTAAAGTAATGGTTTATAACTGCATTTCTCTTCGAAGAGACTACAAAAAATTGTTTTAGCTAAACCCACATAATTTAGATCAGTTTAGCTCCAATTTCTTAGATCAGTTCTTGGATCAGTAAACATGTAGAAAACATAGCAATAATTGTACACACAACAGATTTCCCCACATGGGCAATTCAGTAGCATGTATGAATTATCCCATGAATTGTCATGATATTCCTCACCGGAGTTTGTGTGCTGTAATTGGTGTGCACTTGGCACTTTAATGTCAAGCCCTCTAACTGGTGAGTTTATCTGGTATAAAACTTGAAATAAACAATCAAACAAAAAAAAAATCCCAAACCCAAACACCCCACATGGCAGCTTTTGAAAAAGACATAACACACTAAACCCGAGCGACAACCGCTGTGGAGTTTGGGGAGGCAGCAGGAGAAGGGGCGAGTGGAGAGGCGTGAGCAGCGGCCAGCCCCCCACCCCGCTCACCGGCATCCCGCTTGCCCATGAGGCCGAAGAACTGCTGGGGCCGGGGTCTCCGGGCCATCCTCTGCAGGAAGTGCTCCAGGGGCAGCGGCAGCTCCTCCTGCGGGGCGACAGCGGGCGGCGCTCAGCGCGGACCCCCCACCCCGTTCTGCCCAGGCAGTGCCCGGCACCGAGCCCCTCGCTTCCCCCCGCGGGGCCGCCAGGGCTCACCTTCGCCTGGTCACTGTCGGACCAGTCGGACCAGTAGCTAAGGTCGTCGCTGGCTCCCATCTCCGAGGCCAGCGCCTGCGCCGAGGCCAGGAGGAGCACGGCGAAAGCCAGCGGGAGCCTCATCGCCGCCTCGACGTCCTGCGGGAGCAGAGGTTGGAGCACCGGCACCCCGAGCCCCGGCGGGGCGAGCACGCACAGCCCTGCACACACACTCACAGCTGCCTCCGGGGCACACCTGGGGACACGCTACCTCGCACGTATAGGCTCCACAGGCGCCGAGTTACACCATCCCCACTTCCCCGCGACTGCTACAGACACCTCTGGACACACGCACACCCCACATTTAATAGCCTGGCACTCAGCTCGGTGTGCACACCAGCGCACAGACACACACACACACACACAGAGCCAGAGGTGCCCCTCCACACACGGACATACAGGTTATACATAAACACACCCTCACCCGTCGATGTACATCCAGGTATTCACACCTTCCCACACATACACACCCAGCCAGGTACATCCCCCTCATACACGCATCCAGGTACACACGCATCCACTTAAAAACTCACACAAATAGCTACGCACCTTAGATGCTCACACCTACGTAGGGCTGCAGCTCTCTACACACACATACACAGCTGTCCAGAGGTACACCCTCATTCCTTCACACATCAGGACAGGCACTAAAATATGCTGGCACATTCAGAGACACATAAGCAGGTATAGGCACCCACCCCGTAGAAGTACACAGATGCAGCCCCCCTGCACACACAAAGAAGTACCCACGCACGCTCCTGACAACCACACGGACAAGCGCACCCTCACAGGCACGGAGGGACTCCCGGAGGCACACGCACCGTCAGCAGCGCGCAGGTCGGGAGCTGCTCTCCGAGCGCATTGGCCGGCTGGAGGAGCGCTCCCCACTTTATATACCTGGAGACGGGGAGGGCCGAGGCAAGCTCATTTGCCTAAATGCAATTACCCCCGGTTTTATGGTCCCAGCCCCGTGACAGCCCCCGCCCCGGCGAACAGCTCCCGCCCCCCTCTCCCGCTCCCGCGGCGCCTCCCGGATCCACCCGGGGCCGTGGGGTGCGCGGCGGCCGGGCGGCTTCTCCCCGACGTTCCCCCATCACACTCCCTCCCGCTGCAGCTCCGAGCCGGCAGGGAGAACGGGGCAGGGGTCGGGGGCGAGCGGGATGCGGGGAGTGGGCTGCCTCCCGTGCCCGGGCAAGTTTTTTTCCACCCAGGTCTGCCCTCCCCTACCACTGCTCAAGCAGCCCCGGCCCGCTGGGACCAGAAGTGAGGAATGTACGAAGCTGAGAAGCGCCTGGCCGAGTAAATGCACCCCAGGTCTGGCGTGTGTGTGCTTGCAGGACGGGCTGCCGGCACAGGGCAGCAGGCTGGGACCGCTGGGCTGGCTGCTGTGACAGGCGAATGCCTTTACTGGAAACGAGCCAGTCTCGCTGGCAGCACATCCCTGCCTGCATCCTTTCCCTACGACAGCTTTGCACTGCTGCTGGCATTCGGCTCAGATAACTACTCAGGTTATCTTCCCTTTCATGGTTATTTCTCCAAGGTCAGCTGTGCATGAGGCTTCTCAATTAACCTTGGTGGTCCCTCAGCCCCCATGTTACCGTGGTGCATGGCAACACAGTCTAAATCACTCAGTCTGGACAGAGTTAAGAGTGTTTCTTTTGATAAAGAAGTGAGTACTCAGGAGCTGGAATAAGCTCCTCGGTACCACACCTCTGCCTGCTCCAGGATGTTGCCATCAAGGTTACAGTGGTAAATCTTCCTCTAGAAGTTCATTGGCATATAACTGTGGATCCAAGGAGGACCTGGACCTTTGTACTCTAAATAAAGGTGTGATTAATACCAGGCCTCCCTGTTAAGTGGAAATGCTCCTCAGAACATAAAGTATTCCCCAGAGCACAGCCAGGAATGAAACTCTTCCAGCTTCTGGAGGTGTCTACCCTTTGTCTACAAGACTGCACATGAACAAGAAAGATTGTGACTCAGTATGCTGAGGGTTCCTCTATTCAACACGGGCTGCTTTGACAGGGTGGTTGAGAAAAACAGTGGTTTGGAAAAGCCCAGCAAGGGACTTCATGCAGTACTGTCACCTGGTGTGGGCACCTCTGCTGAGACCACAAGCGTGAGTGGTGAGAATGCTTCTCATTCTGCCTATCAAAGGCTGGCAGAAATGGCAATGTTTAGCAACTCTGGGAATCCAAACCATCATGCTGCAATTTTAATCACTCCCTTTGATGTGTGAACTTTGAAAACTAAGTTTTCTTGACAGAAAAGTTGTTTTCTTGTGGGTTTTTTTCATTATGTTGTTTCTGTTTACTGTAGTGACAATGGAGCAAAGGTCATATATATCAAACCAGGCTCGTCAATCCTACAGATTTTGATGAAGCTCATGTCTCACAGAAATCCTGAGAACTCCCAACTTCCTGAGAAATCAATTTCTATCATCCAGGAGTCCACAGAAAGTATAAGTTTGAACTGAAAATCTCTGTTCTGTAATTCAACATTTTACCAAAATGGATGTAATCATAACTTGACCTATCAAATTACAGGGATTTTCTTTTTTTGAGAGACCAAGAGAAGAAAAATTAAAAAAGAGTCCATTCTATTCTTCAGAAACTTTAATGAATTCAAGTACTTTATCTAGACTTATTAGACTTATCTAATAGTTTTGTGAAATAGAAAAACTGACTAATAGGTCAAGCTCACTTTTCTCTTTCTCAATTTCTAAAATAAATTGGCTGTTTAATCTTTCTTTGACCTGCAATACCCAGACATTGCACTACGAACTTTTCAGGAAATGAGCAGATTTCATGGCTAATGAGCAATGCTGATTCCTAGGGGGATTTTCTGAGTTCATTTTTTTCATGTGGAAAGGAGGTAAAAGACTCAAATAAGGAAGCAAAAGCTACATCTTGACCTGGAAGAAGCTGAAGCTACTGCTTTTGTGCTCCCCAGTCACTGCTCTAGGGATGCACTAGAGCATGGTAAAATGTCCTTTGTACACAAACAAAAGACCATGGTTTTACCAAAACTGCCTCTTCCTCATACATATGATATTAGCATATATCTATCTATGAGTAACCTTGTGAATAAATATGTGAGCTTGCATGTAGATACAAGGTGTCTATGAATCATTGAATATAAATCATTGAATATTAATATCTCTGCTCTTTCCATGCTCAGGGCACAGATCCCACCCTCCTGTTACAGTTAGGCCATGTGATTTCTAACAACCAGGGTAAAGAATTGTGTTCATGAATCAAGAGATCCTTAGACCCAAAATAAACCAAATAGGAGTTGACATTTCCCGTGAGGGTGACAAAGAAAGGCACGTTTGGAGTCCTTATCCAGATATTTTCCTGATCAAGGTTAGGACCTGAACTAAAGGCACTTTTTGTAGCTTGAATCTCAACACTAATGGAAAACTATTTGGGAAGCAATTGCCTGTGAAACACACCTCAGAGAATTGTTTTTTACAGCAGGCTTAATCTGATACCTCCTGTGTGATGATCCTTGTGAAATGTTTATTTGAATTTTATGATGATGTTTTGGTTTCCAGTAAAATGTCCAATAGTTTAATGGTAAGTCACATTGGCTGCTACACTATTATCAAGTGATTCTCATACCATTAACAAACAGCAAATGTACAATGGGAAAATAGCAAGTTACACGTGACCATGTAAGGTTTTATACAGAACACAGATCTGAATTTTCTGAGTATGCAGAATTTCAGAGCACTTGACATGAAAAGAATGCATCTGGCATTGTTCTTCAGTGGCCTTATCCTATACAATTACATGCTATATATTTAAACCTAGAGCCTAATTCTCATGTATACTGAGATCTCTTTTCACCACTTTATCAGGGAGCTACAAATAACAGAGAGAGACTGAGAACAGTTATTTTATGTAACTTCAAAAAATTAGGGATGAGATGCAGTCTACCTAAGCACAGTGATCCTGTCTGTAAATATACCAGACCTCTGATCTGTTTTCAATCATGGCAAGAAAACTGGAAATGTTCTTATCCAAAGATACAACTTTATAAACATTGGAAAGAGAGACTATGATTGATGACCTCCTAAATTTTTCATAGATATGTGTCTCCAGGGTAAATAGAATGATTTTGATCACAGATGAGGGCTCTTTGTAACACCGTGATTTATTCTGGCACTGTAAGATTATTTATTGGCAAAGCATCCGAGTGGCATTGGAAAAATTAGCAGAACTCACAGCAGCATCTTGATTTTCTAAGTAAGTGTGGACAGGTTACTGAATTAGTCTTTCACCTGTATTTTAATTTTTACATGACAAGTTTGTCATCTTCAATTTTTTCTTTAATGAATGTTTTCATTTTCAGAGCATATGCTTGTACACATAAATACATATGAGGCATGTGTGATAATAAAACATCTCTCTCTCTCTTCCCCCCTCTCCATCTATAAAGAATGAGTGATTCTTCTTCTGCCTGTACAATAAGACATTATAGGTTCAGTTATGTTGTGCTCATAGACAGGCAAGGAGGGGAGCAGTGGGAACTGCATGCCAAAGGAATGCCCTTTCCTGGGTAGGTACAGGGAGAAGCAAGGCTGATCTCACACTTACTGATTCATCTGTTAAGAGCTGTAAATGCAATGATGGTCTTTGAATTTCACTTCGAAAAGCTAATAGGTTTCCGCACTCTGTCGTCTTTTACACTCCTATTGCTGCTCTCCATCCCACCAAGCCATTATTATAACTTGCATCTTACTTAGAATAAGCTTCTTTAACCCAAATCTGAGGGTCACTTTTGTCCACACTAAGTTAGGCATAAGGGTGGGATGTGAGACCAACTGAAATAAAAATAAATATCAAGGTGTTAAGATGCTGAATGTAAACATACAATATAAATATTGCAGAGGCAACCCCCCCAACCTAGTATCTCTAGAGGCAATCATGTGCAAAGGAAATAATTGTAGTCCTGTCAAGCTTCTTGAGCTACTCAAGAGAGCATGTCCTTAGAGGAGGAAAATAATTTATTCTTAGCTGTTTGGAGATCTCTGAGAGCGAGAAACAAAGCTGTGCAAAGACATCTGTACATCTGCAGGAACTGTGGGGGAGCTGGTGAGGAGAATGGACTCTGTGGCATTTCTAGATCTGTGTTATTTGAATAACAGATGGAGAAGAAATGGACTTGCAGCTACTGGGAAATGCCTTACCATAAATCTCCAAACAGTTTTCACAAGAAACATGGAATACGCAATGTTTGCTAATTTTGGTAAGAAAACATCACAGAGAATGACATACTAACAGCACATTTCAATAGCAAAGACAGGATGGTATTCCTCTTACAGAGACAGTGTCTTGTTGCTTTTAACCATGAAAGCAGGTGGGTTGTTTTTTTTTTCACATTTACCAACACTAACAAAATGGCCAGGGACAACCATGAAATGTGGTGCAAAATATTTCCAAAATCTGAGGCAGATTGTGGGCATCACTGGTCTGAGCTTGACCAGGAAAAACCTGCAATATGAACTCTCCTCACAGTGCAAAGGACTCAGAGCAGTAAAGGAGCAGATGCTTGAGATTAAGTTCGTCACTCTTGGAAGAAAATTGCTGACATCGCATTGTTCTGATGCAAACAAAGATCCTGTTTTGTCTCCTTAATACTTATTAGATTACAAATATATTTATAAATCAGTTGATTTGATTCAAACCAAACCTTCTGAGTCTGGAGCTCACTCTCTAAAGGCTTTTTGCTTCAGCTGTCCAGGCTTATTTGCAAACTACCTCACAGTGATCTGTGAGGGTAAAGGGTAAAGTAAACTTCATCAAGAGCTGAAGGCAAAATCCTGGCTTTTAATCTACCCTTAGAGCACCTTCTGTAAAGCTTTTAGGTAGGAAGGACAATCTTTTCTCAGAGACTCCTCAAAGACTGACCTTGGTCTTATTAAATTTTGCAGATGGATCATCAAAGTCAGGTCCCTGCCCTGTTTTCAACACCCAAGTATCTTCTATCTGATCCTTTCACCAGAACCTGTCCTCATTGCACTGACCTCTGGCTGGCTCCTGTTGCAGACAGTGGTGGTAGAGAATGGTCAGGCTGGAATGATAGCCCAGGAGGAGGACCAGTCATGGTCTCATACCACAGGAATACACAACAGCACTACTTGGTTATTTGGAAAAGAGACGGACACATGGCTGTTCCACTCTATTTTCACCCATACAACAGCAGCTCTCAGTGTCTGGGCACGAACCTGGGTAACCTTCCCTCCCTCCACTACTTTCAGGTGTTCTCTTTCAAGGAGGATGAGGCTTATTTTGCATTAGCTCCTTCTGCTGATTCCCCACGGTTTCCCAGTGTTCATGGCAATGGCAGAAAAGGATTAGCTGCTCATGGCTGCTATGATTTGTGCTTAATTGAAACACTTTCTTGAGATCAAACACTGATGAATCATCCTCTTTTCTATGCTGTTTTAGAAACTAGATAATTTATATGACTATAACTTCATTGAATAGTAATATTTTTCTCACTAACACAGTACATTTGAAAAATAGATTCAGACATCAGTAGGATAAAAGGGCATAGTTTTGGCAAAATTTAAATGGATTCTAATATTACCACAACTACCAGTTTTTTTCGTAGTTATGTTAAACAGCTTTTACAAATCCATAATAACACTATCTTCTTCATTATTTGCACTCGTTGCATCTCAGTGTATCTCTCCTTCCTCACTTACCTTCAATGTAAGTTCACAAGATCTCCAGAAGTTTGAAATTTTCAAAAATTTTTCTTATGAATTTTCCATTTTGTATTTGCTTCACAATTTTTAGGGGACTTCATTCCAAATCCTTAACCTGTGTTTGAAACTCTGTGCAACAACTTCTAAAAGCATATTGGCATTTTTGGAACAAACATCCACAAATTTAGTCTTGGATGTACGGTGAGGTAAAAGTGAAATAAAGAAAAAGAAATAGCTTGACGGCAAAATCATAGAATCAACTGTGTTGGAAAAGATCTCTGAGATCATCAAGTCCAACCCTTACATCTCAGTGGGAGATGTAAGGACTTTAGATACTCTAATAAAGCAGAAAAAAAAAGGCAGTGAAAGGGAGAAAATACCAAGGACAGTTGTGCTGTTTTGATAATCACTCGAAGTAAAATATTTTTCTATGGCTTGTCTGTCTTCTCTTCCAGTTTTGAATATTATAATACAGCCATGTTTTTAAAAAACTTTCAAGTTCTAAAGTCATGTCTGTGACAAGTTAATTTTTAAGTATGTAATTTCCTGCCAAATCCTCCATCTGGAAAGATAACAAAAAGTGTCAAATGAATTTATAGTGATTGTTCATTACACAGAAGTTTTACAAAAGTAGCTGCCTAACCAAAGAAGGGCTATTTGTGCTGGAATCCAAACGTGTGTCCTGAGGAGGAAGGTGCTGGTGGATGCTATGGAAACCTGAGTCTTTTTCACCAGACTGCATTTTACCTGTTTGTCACCCTTTCCCACTCACTTCACACTGACTTCTGAGTGATTTTAAAACCTTGCCACGTCTGATGCAAAGGCTTTAACAAGGGGTGATCACCCACCATTGTTGGCAGATAGAGGGAGGGGCAGCTTCTCACAGCAAGTCTTGGGGAGACACCTCCATGCCCAAGGAAATCAAAGAAGCTTTCTCTCATCCCACAGCCTCCACTGCTTGATGCAAAATCCCTGATATGGTGGGATTCATGTTTAGATAATTTGCATCTGTTTCTTCTACTATTCCTTTTGATGTGCATGATGAAAGACTCAAGAGTGCTTTGCAAAGGGCTGGAGGACAGAACATGAGCATCACAAAGCCTTGGGTTGAGCTAAGGAAAGGGGACTCCAAGTTGAGTGCTTGGGCCCTGCCTGCTGCGCCCTGTGGTGCCCTGAAAGTCAGTTCCCTAGGAGCCCTTTTCCTCACCCTCCCTTTTCACTCATTTGCATCTCACCTGCTTCTATGACTTTACCCTTTGGTTAATGCTGACAAATGAACAATGGCAAATGAGGTGTTAATCTGGGATTGCATTAATCTGAAATGAGATTACTGGACTGGCCTGAAGCACTTGCTGATTGACACCCAATTAATAACTCAGTCCTAAGAAATTAATTTTTTCTAAGTTTGAGGTATAAAATAAGAAGTACTCAAATTAAAAAGGTGACAAAATTGAGTCTTTTCAGTATATCTATGAGAAAATATCACTTGATCATCACTTGGCTAGAAATGAAAGCTTTCATCCCTTCAAGGAGTCAGGCAGCAGAGGACTGTGTCATTCCCAAATTTAAGGCCTGATTCTGCACACCACCCAAACCTACCCCAAAAAGGGCTGAATTCCTGAATTCTGCTGAATTTCTCCCCTTTCTGTGCACTTGCAGCAATAAGAGGGGGGTCTCACCTGGGTTCCAACCATTCTTCATTAAGGCAAAGTTGTCGTATTTTAATCAAGAGATGCATGAGGACTTATCTCAGACTGGCCATTAAGGTCCGTGCTCTTAATGCCCTCAGTGCCAGCTCCTTCACAAATGCACTGTACTATGTGTATGCAAATAGTTCTGGTAGTTTGTATTGATTATGAAAGTGCACCCTGAACAGTTTCCCAGACAATTGATTTTCCCAGGACATCCAGAATAATGAATTCAGGCAGAAATTATGAGCAAATTTGCAGCTGTGCTGCCTCCCACATAACCTGCCAACTTGCAAGTCCATTTGGCTCTCTTCACCCACAGCTGAGCATGGAGTTGGCTGCGCTGACTATTCTGTACATGTGTAATGCTGCTTGTCTGTGGCCAGAAATGTGACAGAGGAATGGTTATTTAGTAAAATGTACTTGAGTTGGCACAGTGTTTACCTCTAAATGATGGAACCATATCACATGCCTTGCATGTGTTCCAAATTACAGAAGAGAACTATTCCTGTATTTTCGTATTCAATTACTAGGTGGTTGTTGGGTTTTTTTTTATTATTATTATTATTACTATTATTATTACTATTAAGGATTTAGGTACATAAAAACCTAAGGACTCCAATGTTTAAGTTTTAGCTGCTTATTAGACCACTTAAAGGAATGAAATTCAGTTTCTTACTTCTTCTGACCAACACCAAAAAGAATAAGATTGAAAAACAGAGAAAAGAGAGTTCAAACATCCAGTGCACAAGCAGTGAGACCACATGGCATTAGTCAGTAGAAAGTGTGGATGTCTTCTATCCTGTCCATCTTCAAGTTAGTCATCTCATCAGCTGTTTGGTCTTCCCTGAAAGTAAAGAACTACAACTACTCTGCCAAAGGGCCAAGGGGAATTGCTGTGGTCTTTTAAAATGGCAAGAAGGGTGCTGCTCATTTTAACTAATCTGAGAAGTAGATTACACACGGAGCTACCATAATTGGTGCACATTCACTGCACAATGCATAAAAGGCAATGCATATTGCTGTGTAATTTATTCTTAGCTTTAGAAAAGAGGGATGAAGACATCGACCTTCAGGTAAAGCTCTGGGTAGAATCACTGGTACCTCCACTGCAGCATTTCTAAACCACATTTAGGTAAAATTCTCTGTTAATAATA
>JAWWES010000081.1:24795583-24812918 GCA_035583135.1 Lophotriccus pileatus | reverse complement strand
AGCTCTGGGTAGAATCACTGGTACCTCCACTGCAGCATTTCTAAACCACATTTAGGTAAAATTCTCTGTTAATAATATTAGAAGGATATAAGATTTATGCCAGAATAAATATGTCTGCTGTAAATAAACACGTGGGAAAAATTCTCCAGGTGAAAGCCAGAGTGGTGGGCAGTTTCCTGTCCATCTTAAAATGAAGGTAACTTGCCCTTATAAAATGTTCACATCTTTCCACATGAATGTGCTGATATATAATTCATAAAAATACTAGTCATGATAAGTTTAAGTAGCTTACCCCAAGTTTTGTGTAGCAAATAATGAGAAACATATTTGGACACATCAAAGATAAAAATATTACTCATAGATCTGAGGTCTATTACCTCAGGACACATTATGTATTCTGTTTTTCATGTTTCTCAAGTATTTCATTAAACATTAGTAGTTTTCTGCACTTTTTATACTTTTCCCTTGATATTTTGCCTGAGAAAAATGGAAGAGGACTGCATCTGTTTTCTGAATCAAACTAATTTTTTACCAACTTTTGAAAGCAAAGGTTTGTCTCTTGCAGACCATGATTTGATTACAATTCTTTTATTAATGTACAGCCAAACTCTACACACATGGTCAAATGTACAACATGGAAAACATCAGGTGAAAAAAATCCTTTCCTCTTAAAAACATCAATAAACACATTTGTTATGGGCTAGAATACTTTTGCCATCACTGTCATTATTACCTCTACTTTAAAGGCATTTTATCTCTTTTGTACCTTTTAGAGAGCATAAATTATTTTGTTGTGACTTTTCAGAGAAGTAAAGCAGTGATTAGGAGAGCATCCCCAGTCCAGAGCATGCATAAGCACCATTTTAATCCCTTTGATGCCAAAACATGCATAGATTTATCTGGTGCTTCCTCTTAAACAGAGACAAGTCTGTAATTTTTTTTGCTACAGCTGTTTGTCATGAACAGAGGCTCTGATACTGCAAGCAGTTCTGGGTCTCCTCTGCTCCAAGGGTCTTCACAAATGCCATACTCTCCACATGCTCCCAAGATCTGTGGAAAAAGATGTGAGTTCTGTACCTGAGGAACAGAGGGTGGCAAGCAGAACTAAAGCCTGAGGATGATCATGAAGCAGTGACATGCAACCCTGTATACAGACAATATCTTGCAGAAATTTTGCTGGTTTCTAGAGGGAAGAAGGTGCCGGTAAGGAGTCACCAAAATGTCAAAAATCGCCGATAAACGAAACCACTTCTTCAAGTTACTCTCAGTCACATGGCCAGTCCTGAAGACCAGTACTTGCACTAGATTGCTCTCATTATGGGAGAGGGGATCCCACCCTCTGAGAATCTGAAATGTGTTGAAGAAGAGGAAGAAACAAAGTAGAGCAAGACAGGGTAAGAGCTAAAGATAGAACTGCAGCTCAGGCTTGCATGCAGGAGGTGGTACTAGCTTGGAGGAAATAGAAGAGTTTGGGATTTGGTGTAAAGTTTTTATAGTTGCTTTAACTTACACTGATTCCATGATCAGAAAATAATGTGTCCCAGTTGGCTAGCTGGGTGGAATTTCTGCTGGGGAAGATGATCCCCTTCCATGTAGTGATATACATATAACTGTTTGAAAAGTACAAGAGTGTGCACTCAGTCTGTCCATGACTAAGTAGCTCAGAGCAGCCTTGTTGTTCCTGATCTAACTCTGAAGTCACTCTAGCACTGAGAAGGGATGAATTGGATGATGTTCAGAGGTACTTTTCAGCTTCTCTGATGGAGAGGGATGCCCTTGACAATGAGCAGCAAGATCAGTGACACAGGCGGAGTTGGTTTGGGAAACAGATCTTAAACTCCTTCTTTTCTTACTACTCACCTGCAAACATTGCCCTGCATGTCCCAGTCAGCCTGGTGACTGCTGAGTGAGGAATATGTTGTTTTCAAGCTGGATGTCTTCCTGTCACAAGTGCCCTGGTCTAATGTGCAACCTGTTTGTTGCACATCTACACCAGAACTAGTGCTGTAGTTGTTGAGGTGGTAAGAATCTGCTGCTTGACTTTGGCTTAACACTTTAGCACATCAGCAGAGAATCTTTTTTTTTTTTTTTAAAGAAAAATAAACTAATTATAAATTAAGGTATTTTTTATTTGGGATAAACAGAAAGTTGATGCATGAACAATGGACCTGAAAAGAGCTCAAAGAAGATAGTATTGTCTTTCCTGTGCAAAACGAGAGGTGGGGGGCAGGGAGTGTTTTTGAACTTTGGGTTTGTGACTTAGGACACAGCTGTGTTCCACTAGTGATCAGGGCTGCTGTGCTATATTTACTCAGGCAAAAAGAACCATTGCTTGTCCAGGGCTGCTAGCACAATCAAGAGAGAGAAATGGTTATGGTGACTATTTCTACTCACAAGGGGAAACAGATTATTTGAGTAGTTTATCACTGTCTTGTACATAGTAATTTCGTTGAAGTTGTAGATGGTCTGAATATAACATGGCAGTAAGGTAATATTAAAATATGATTTTTTTTCTTTCTTTCCAAAAAAGAGCTATTATATTTAAAATTGCATAGAGCAATACTACTTTTCTGGTTTCTTCAAGATTCATGATACAAATTTCCTGCTCTGTTCTCATCCTTTTCTGACTGACTGTATTTCACAGATGAGCATTTAAAACAGTTTTTGCCTAAAGGACACTCCAGGGAGGGATTTGTCCTGTGACAGTAGGGATAAGTTGCCTTTCCACAGGAGCCCTGAGTTAGTATCTTGAGTCACCTTCTGATGCACACTGTGATATGCCACAGGACTGCCATCAGTTACACACAACCTATTTGCGTCTTCTGTGATTCCTCTCCCACATCCTGGTGGTGAGTACTTGTGTTTTGCTGTGAGACAGAGTTAGTCTATGGCTAAGTTGTGAACCTGAACTCTGCCTGTGTCCCAAACCCAGTGATATAGGCATTGCCTATGTGATGGCACTTTACCATAATAAATATTATATGGATAGAGTTACACAGCTTAATTCTTATCCCAAGGGTGTGTCAAGCATCCTACAGAGAATTTAAGAGCATGTTACCTGTGGCATTCAAACACTGAAGAGTGACTACATCTTCTGTTTTCAAAATAACAGAATTACAAATTCCCATTTTCACTGAATGATCCAATGCCTGGCCAATTTGCCCTTAAGGATGTACAAAAGAATTTTCAGATTTGTAGAAGGAAAAGCAAGCTCAGAATTAAAAACAATCAGAGTAAATAGGAATAGTGAGGATTTGATCCCCTTAGTTCTGAAATGTTTATCTTTAATATATTCCACCTTGTTTGGGTAGAAAATAGTATTTTCCAATACATTCATATATTACATTACTCTGTCAGAAACCCTGGTTTTGATCTAAGAAGACTGTGTCATGTAAAATAACCTTACTTATGACACTGTCAGTAGAGATGGCTTTATACACTACTCTGTGAAGTGCTGACAAAATCATCTTCCTGATAGTTCATACAAGAAGAATCTGGTGGATATTCTCACTGGAAAGGCTTTATTTTAATAGAGTTGGTAAAAAATGGAGGGGATAAAAAGAAAACCCATAAAATCATGAGCAGATCACCATGTTAGGTAAACTGCACAGTTTAATGTTCTGTGGTAGGACATAAAAAAACCGATACAAAAGAAGGACAAAATATGTAAAAAGGTTTTTTCCACTCAAACAATCTGTCTTGGTGAAGAAAGTTAAGTGATCTTCAAAGCTGCATTTGCTATTCCTAAAACATGTTGCAATTCTTCCTCTCAGTGATGGGCCATGCAGTGTCTAAGCTGTCAATGCCACCAATGTGTCTCAACTGACTGCAATCACTGCTCAACATTTTAGAGCAAATAAATTTTTCAAGACCATATAGCACTGCCAAGATCAGGAGCTGCTCAACAGAAATTATGCCATGAGAAGAGAAATGGACAAGAAAGATGATGAGAAAAGTGGAGAGCTTCCATACTGCTTCAAAAGCACCTGAGCTGCTTAAAAATAGGAGGGATATGGGAACTCATTGCAAATGTGTTGAGAGTACATGCATAATAAAGATGATACACAATGGCAATAAGCAAGCAATTTTGGATTCTAGTCACTAAATCATGTTTGGAAATGGGAATGCAGAGTGATGCTATACTGCTGTGATTACATACAATGTGCCAAATGTGCCAGTATGTAGCATAAGGTTGCTTTTTCAAGGGTGGACCCAGTTTCATTTAAAGAGGATTTAAATTTGGGGTCTGGAAGGCCTTTTCTCCCTCTTCCTTTACCACTACCAAACAATCACTCTCCTGCTTTGATTAAATTATTCTCTCCATATTAACATTTTATATGTAGAATTTCATTCTCATCCGTTTTGCACCAGCATTTATATTTCAAAGTAAAGTATTATGCAGGATAATTAATTTAGTAACTAATTCATTCTCTAATTAATTCAGGATTTTTCCACCTTTGAATCACTAAAACAATAGAAAAAAAGAGAAGATAAATGCTTTCTTATTAAACTGGTTAAAAGACTTACCTTTCATATGTAAAATAAAAACGCTTTTATGTTAACAGGTCTGTTATCTTGTCAATGAATAAAGGATTTATGGGCCTAATATCCCTTTCTGCTCATAAAAGAATAGATCATATGAGAAATGTGATTTGGAATGAGTAATAATTTATTAGTTCATTGTAAGCTTTAGCTCAGCTTCCTAGGAAATAAGGCTTAGATCACCATGATGTCTGTGTGTTTCTGCAGCAGTCCTTCAGCCCACTATGAATATTTTTCAACATGATAGTCACAATTCCAGCCAAATCTGATAACAGTAATGACTGAAAGATTTTCCTCAAATTTCAGGAAAACAGAGTGCCTGTTTTAACAACAAGGCTGAAATTACTTCTCCCTTTTGGAGAGAAGGCCATAGGATGTGGCTGTGGAAAACTAAAATAGGATATAGCCTAAAGAAATCAAATGCATATATTTGCCTGCTCACTGAACAGTTTGTCTACTTGAATGTATCCATCTTCTTCAGACCTAACACTCACCCTTATTTATAAATAATAAAAATATATACAGAGTCTTTGCCATCTGGTTTGAAGCCTTGAGTTCATAATGATGTGAGATGCTTTGGGGACTCCAGGTGGGTGGCAGGCAGAGGATCTGACCATTGGGCTAATCAGGTAGAGAAAATTCTCAGTTTCCTTTGGCAAATAGACTTTTAAAAATACAACTACTTTTGTTCTTTATTTCTTTTATAGAGAAAACTGGGCCTTCACAGAAACAAGCTGTGTGCAAAAAATAATTACTGGTCGTAATATGTAGAGAGCTGTGCCATAATCATATTAGGCAGTCAAATAAAGATTAAATAATATCTAGAGGTATTTTTTTCAGCTCTTGAAAGTGAAGCAGTATGAAGAATGCTAATACTTGTTGGCCACGGTTTTATCCAGTGCAATGAAACTCTAAATGTGAGTTTAAACTCTCGCTTTGTGAGAGATTTTTCCCTGAAAGCTATTGCTGGACAGTAGGGTGTGGAGCAAGCAGATATGTTTGTGAGGCCTCACTGTGGGAATGAACTTACTCATCACAAATGAGAAAAAGGACAAGATGAACAAGGATACTAATATCTGCAGAGGAAAAGCCAGAAGACTGAACAGACACTGAACCTGGATGGAAAAGCAAATGAGAATTACATGGTGGTTTAAGAATGTGATCCTGTATAGTAGCATTACGTAAAGATAGACAACTGTATCTTTTTTTGTTGGTTTGTTCTTAGCTATTAGACTAATCATGAGAACTTATCAAAGAGCACTGACTCAATTGTCAGTTTTTCCCTCCCATACAAATAGACACAAACACGCACAGACTCACAAGTGATGGTGATATTGCTGATGAATAGGAAAAACTAATATGCACTAATACAAATTGTTAACACCTGATAGACAATTACATCTACATTAAAAGTATTTTTAAAGTATCAATATAATACAATTGTTAAATCCATATCCTATATACTGAAGCTGTTCTAGACAGTAATCTTTGTCATAGGCATGGGGATTCTTAACACTAATGAACTTTTGGATGTTAGTTAGGATACAGTCCATGCTTTACTCTAAGACAGAAGCTCATTTACAAATCAACAGACTTTGTCTGGATTAGAACCCCCAATTTATACATCAGTGTCGTGGGTTTGTCTAGGGATCACACAAATCCTACCTGAGCCGACTTGCTCCAGCGTAGGTCTCGTCTCCGTGGCCACAAGTCCAGCAAGACTCTGTTTTATCTCAGGCCTCCCACGGAATCTCAGCAAGACCTTACCCAGCCCGTCTCGCGCTAGCGTAAGGTTCCTCTCTCCGTGGCCACAGTCCAGCAAGACTTTGTTTCATTTCAGGCTTCTTCATGAGTTATAAAGGGAGTTTCTGCTCCCCAACAAACTTCCACAGGTGGCAGGGATTTAAATTTCAGTCTTTTCCCTGATGAAGGGAGAGAGAGGGAGGGGGGAGAAGGAGCCGTCTTTCCCCTGCCCTCACAGCTTCTCTCTCCACTGTCTGCCAGCTCTGACCTTGAAGGCTCTGCTATCTCTTTGGCTGAAATTCTTCCTGCAGCAGCCTTGTCTGAGTTCTTCTTTAAAGTTTCTTTTTTTTTCCTCACTCTGTTACATGTCTGGTCAGGGGGCTTCAGTGCTGCTCCTGCCCCCGGCCCAGGGCAGGAGGAGGAGGGAGGCCTGTCCCTCACCAGGGCCTGCGACCGCCTCCTACACGGCTCCCAATTTCATCTGTGGTACAACCTTCTCTTCCCTTTTCTTAAATATGTAATTGTCAAAGGCGTTACCAAAACTTCTGATTGGCTTTACTCCGGAAATTTACCTGGACAAACTACTTACAATCCCCTGGGGAGGAGGGAACCTTTGCAAACCCATGACAATCAGGCAACCTAAGAAACTTTCCTCCTAGGATTCAAAGTCTTTATCAGAAAGTTTAGTATGATTAAATTGGCACTTCTTAAGCAACATCATGATACTATTACAGCCTGGTTTCCACAGAGTCTTGATACAAGAAACTCACAATTTCATACCTGTACTTTAAAGACAAATCTTCAAAACCACTCATTTTATTAACAGGTTCCAGAAAACTGGTGGATCTATTACCATTGTGCTTTGTACCCCTGGAAGAAAGTTCAGTAAAGACTTTTTCTTGCATTTTTTTCTCGCTCCTTTTCTTCTGTCAAAGTGTTATACAATTGGTACTATAGTTACAAACTCCATTTGGATTATAGTCATTTTCCAAGGCCATTTCTTTTTTAATAGAAACACTCTGAAAAAAAATTGCCATAAACTAAAAAGTGAAAGAAAGACATGGAAAAGACATGGTCAGTGTAGTTTTGTGATTGTTACAGAAAATGTAGGCTTTACTGGAACAGAAATAAAGATAGGAACTATGTCAAGAATTCTTGGACAATTATTAGAAAATGTAGTTTCATCTAATATTCATTACTGGATATCTAGAAATAGCTATGTTTACCTAACCTCCCAAATGAAAGTCTAAAAAGGAAATCTCGAAGAACTGCTTTCTCATTTCTGACAAAGGTGAGAGTTTGCAATTCCTGTACTCCTTTTAATGCCCTACAATACCTCCTCTCCTAATTCAGATCTATTCCTCAAAATTTTTTCTCCTGGTGGACTTTCCTTATTCCTTCTTATTAAAAAAAAGCCACCAAATGTAACAAGTGTGAAACTAGGCATTTGCTGCCCTCTTCCACAAGCCCACATGCCTGTCTGGTTGGAGAAACTCAATGACAAATGTACAAACTAAAGAAAATTCAGTTCCCTTGAAGTATAAGCCTGTCCTGATTAACTGTTCATAATAGTAGTCCTCTTTTGAGTATTTTTCATATCTCCAGTTTCCCCATCCCAGTGGTTTTTTTTTTTCTGCAAATCATCAGACTTGTGTCTAACAGCGCAGTATTGGAAAGTGCATAAATACAGCCACAGAATGAGTCGGCCTGAGAATCCTTCTGTCATAAATCTTTACACACACTACATAATCAGAGGGGATACTGGTAGATTAGGTGTATTTTTAGGGTGCACCCACTCTGGCACTGCACTCACCCTTCCATAAGCTGCACAGTAGGAGCTCTGCCCTGATTTACACCAGTAACTGCACAGAATTGCCAGGGCAGATCTGATGGAGCACCATCTCAGTCTTCAAAGGGGAATGAGGGCAAAAAGGATGCTGCCCTCCCTTTGACGTGCAGGGATGGCCCATGTCCTCCCCTTCCCTGCAGCACTGATAGAAACAGATGAAGAGAAAACCTGAGCTGGGGACTGGCACACCAGAAAACTCTGGGAAATGTTAGAACAACTGAAACTAAAGTTTTACAATGGCAAGCAGTGGGAAAAGTTAAACATAAGTGCTGCCATCTGCACTGCTTATAGCACAAAGTACAAAATGTATGTCTGGGGCTGCCAAAAGTTCAGCAGATACACCCTTTTCTAAAAGCTCTGAAATGCAGCACTGGTGGTGGGACTGAGACAGCCTTTGGCAAACAGAGCTGTGCTCAAAACTCTTAAATGGAACCACCTCATGCATTTTGGATGGACATGTTTGTCAAAACACTGTTTTATTGTAGCAGCAGCAGAGGCTGAGCCTGTTGCTTTAACCCCCATCAAAACACTGAAGGGTGACATATCTACTTGCTTAGAAAAGAGCACAAATCACAACCAAATAGGCTGTCTTTTCCACATCATTGGTATTTACAGTTTTACACCTAGTAACACCATTCACAGCCAAAGGACTGCTCACCAGACTTCATTAATATTCACAGTGGCAAGCCAAGTAACACAACTTACAACTGCTGTCTATTCCCCCCACACTTCATTAATAGTTACAGCTCTATAGGTGATTTAGCTAACTTATATACGTTCACAGTGTTAAATCATAATACTAAGGTTAACTTGCACCATGCCCTTTCAGGCTAAGTAGAATCTTAAAATAAAAGCTGGGTTATGAATTAATGATGCTATCTTCAATAACTTCCATTCTCACAGTATTTAGCCTTGTAATTCAGCTTACATTGAATAAAGGTTTTTCATTTGCAGCACAAAGACTCTGAAAAGTAAAATTGAAGTAAAGTCATGTCTACGGCCTACCATGGTAGCAAGACTTTTACCAGAAATCATCAGCATTGTCATTATGAGTCCAGGCATACTTAGGAGAAGCTACAGACTGTATTGTGTTGGTATAATAAAATAACAAATTACTTGTATGATTAATCAATATTTAATACAAACTTTAGTGACCTACTGAAGGTTATTCCATGTATCATTATTTGACATTAGCTATTTAGTATAAACTAGTTCCCAGAGTCCCTCTGTACTCAGTGGGAATAACCCAGAGCCTCTGTAGGATGATTCATTCCCTCTACCCCAACACTGTTTAATTCCCTTGTCAAAAACTACAAGGCCCATTTCCCAATGGTTCGAGGGAGCTGGAAGAATGACTGTGTGCTATGTGGGATGCAGACCTGGGGACAACCATAATTCATGTGAGAGCAAAGTGAGTTTCCATATATATTTGCATATATGTATTTTGGTCTTCTAAAAGTGGTTCACAATTGTCTTACATGTAGATCAGTGTGGTAACAAGTAGATGTCTTTATTGTTTCTGACGAAGTAGGTAACAGAGCTCTATTTCATATTTACAGCCTTTACATTGCACCCAAGAAATTTGGTCTGCAAATAGGAAGACTTTGATCATGATGTCCAACAATTTCACAGAATCACAGAATAAATAAGGCTGGAAAAGACCTCTGAGATCATCGAGTCCAACCCATGACTGAGCAGCACCATGTCAACTAGACCATGTGGCACTAAGTGACACATCCAGTCTTTCTTTAAACACCTCCAGGGACAGTGACTCCACCACCTCCCTGGGAAGCCCATTCCAATGTCTAATCATATTTTCTATGAAGAAATTCTTCCTAATGCCTGTAGCTAAACCTCCCCTGGGCACGGCTTAAGACCATGCCCTTTTGTCCTGTCACTGATTGCCTGGGAGAAGAGGCTAATCCCCACCTGGCTACAACCTCCTTTCAGGTAATTGTAGAGAGTGATAAAGTCTCACCTGAGTCTCTTTTTTTCCAGGCTAAGCAATCCCAGTTCCCTGAGCTGCTCCTCATAAGACTTGTGTTTCAGACCCTTCACCAACTTTGTTGCCCTTCTTTGGACTTGCTCCAGCACCTCAATGGACTGTACAGAGTACTCAAGGTGTGGCGTCACAGTGCTGAGTACTGAGGAAGAATCACTTCCCTAGTCTTGCTGGCCACACTATTTCTGATACAGCAAATTAATATTTCAAATAATTTCAAAATACTTTTCACACCCTGAAAAATACATGACTTTGTGTAAAAGATTCCTATTCCCCATCTTTTGAAAGACATAGACAGAAACCACAAAAAACTTCATCTAGTTTCAAGATGCTTTAGAACAAGCCATAGAGCACAAAAGAAACCTAGCAGAAAAAAATAGGCTGATGCAATCTTCATTATTGGCAGGAGCTCAGCAGAGGTTGGAGATGCTGTTAAAGGAGAAAAATGCAGCTGACAGACCAATGATGTCTCTTTCCTTGCAGGGAGACAAAGATTTGCAGCACAGCTGGTCCCTTGTGCTTACTTCAATGCTCATGTCCTAGCCATGCCCACTCCCAAAATCTGCCCAAGTGCCCTCTTTGGTCTATGATATAAGTTGTCAAATCCTGCAGTAGCATAACAGTGTTTAAGCTCCCAGGCACTTTATGGTGCATAAAAATAGCTAATGGAGCAGAAGCTACTAGTGTTCATCCTTTTATACCATTTGCTTTCAAACTGATAATGTAGCAGAATCCATTCTCCCACCCACCCTTACTCCTGGGTGTAGAAAAAAATTTCCTTTTCTAGGAAAGGGAGTTTTGGGGCAGTAGCTAATATTATAGTAGGACAAGTATTTCTCCAAGTGCCTAGTACTTAACTGGGGAAACAGAGGGAGTGAGATAGAGAAAGTAGAAAAATTACAGTAAAGGTTTAAATGC
Source organism: Lophotriccus pileatus (assembly GCA_035583135.1). NCBI lineage: Eukaryota > Metazoa > Chordata > Aves > Passeriformes > Tyrannidae > Lophotriccus > Lophotriccus pileatus. The sequence continues at coordinate 24,801,864 of JAWWES010000081.1, read as the reverse complement.
AAGGAACAACCAGGGTTTTTCAGCTCGGGGCTGCTCTCTCCTCACTTGTCTGGAAGGGCTCAGTAGGGTCTGATCTACAGCTCAGTGCGGTGGGAGTGCTCCAGCATCCACCTTTGTGGATAGTGCATCCCTACCCCAGCCTTAATTACAGAGACATATGAAAAATACACTTGTAAACCTCAAGTGAATATTCAGAATTATTTGGCTTTGTTCCATAAAGTAACATTTACATTAAATAAGGAACTCTAACCATCTGCTGAGGCAACTTTTATCTCTCTCTGAGGTGCTACTTGGCCCAAGCTCTGGTTTTGGGGTTTTTGTTTCTGCCATTCTCTTTTATACGTGTGAGAATCTTGAAGGGTGACGGAGCATATTCTGAGGGTGGAGTAAAAGTGTGGAGAAAGGAGCTTTTTTCCTCAAAGAGTTGTCTGAAGACTCTCACAAGCCAAGTACTACCAGCTACAAGTGTCAATGAAATTATGAAATGTATGGAGGAAGCCGTGAAGAAGAATAAACATTTCCGGCCACACCTGCTAAATGGCTCTGCCCATAGGCAGCAGGCAGCACTAGAGAAAAGCAGGAAGAATTGTTGAAGAATAATTCTAATCTACGAGCAAACAAGTTGTACAATGAGGAGTGCACCCCTTGATATCAAGAGAGGAAGGCTCTTGGTTTTAACAATTAAGACTAATTCTTCTGAGTGCTGGGGAATTGCATGTGTTAAACAGGGCATCAGGCACACCCATGCAGTCTTGTGTGCTTAGGTCCCATCTCACATCACCAGTCTGTGCACACTGCGGTCTCTTTCTTGCGTTGTCCCAGCTGGGTACAAGGTGAAGAGTCAGGACTGGGAGCAAAGCCTTGGTGTTGTGTTGCAGTGTGGAGTGAGTCTTGGAATGGGATGCCCCTTTTGCATGGCTTGATCCTCAGCCTTTGCTTTGTTTGCATTGCCTCTGTCCATCATGCAATGTTACATGCCTGGAGGAGGTTGTGCCAGGAGAGCAGAGATTTGAGAAGTGTGTTGCTGGCATGTTTATTGGCTCTGAAATCTGAACACCACACTCCCAGTGACACCAGGATTTCCTCCACTCAATTTTGCCTTTCATCTTAGATGATAAATACATTGCAGATGTAAGATTTTGCAAACCACCTATCAGAAAGCAAAGCAAGAGTCTGTGTGGGTTTGGGGATGGAGATAAGGATGACTACAAGCATAGAGTCAACTAGAAAAGTGTAGTAGTGCATTAGTTTATCAGTCTGTCACCATTCCCTGTGGCCAGGGCAGAACTGGTCAACCTGTCAGGGCTCCTCCACTCCAAGTGCCGTGAGCACATAGCACAAAGCTTGGGAAGGTAAGAAGGGAAACGCTCATAATAAATAATTTTGAAGTATTTAATGAGCTAGAGAGAGGTTTTCTTGGAGGATAATTTATCCTCTGTCACCTCTCCTGTTTACTTCCAAATGGTGTTTTGATTGCTTTTCTCATACTCATCCCTCAATAGAAGCCTCTCTTCACTTTTGCCTTCATTTTCAGTACATCACTTAATTTTCCTTATTTAATTTTTAATTAATGATCTGGCACTTTTTGCCTTCTGTAAGCTCACTGCACCGAAAACTCTGTCCTTCACTACTGTTTCTTGGGAGCAGAGAAATTAAATTTGTTCGTTCCAGACAAAATTAATTTGACTCCTTATTTTGTTTCCTCTCTTCTAATGAAGCCAATGTTGTTTAAATCACTGGCAGCATAAAATTATTTTCTGGGATGAGATACCCCTCTTTGGTCATTTCTGGCAATGCAGATATATTAAAATTAGTTCTCTTCTGCTAACAGTATTTTTTTTTTGCAGGATAAATCAATATCTGCAATAATAATTTGTGGGATTTTAACAATATTAGTATTCTCTACAGTTTCTCATAAATCTATAATTTTCCCAATCTCTTTTCTGAAGATGCCCCCTTGGCTATCTGCAGCAGATGTACATGTAACTCTTGAAGAGCAAAGTGAGATAAACATGTAATATATATATGCTCACTGAAGAACCAGCCAGGTAGAAAAAAAGGGTAATGCACTCATTAGCATGGCTCTTAAGAAGATGCAATTTATTCACTTCCTCATAGGTCTGAATAATTTATTTGCTGGGATTTTTTCAAGCAGTACTCTATTTGTATTTGTTAGCCATATCATCAGTATGTGACTAGGTGAAGGTGAATGTGAATATTGCTACACAGAGAACACTAGATTTTGGGTTTCCCAGGGGCAGAGTCTGGCCCACCACTGTGAACAGATTGCCCCTCTATTACAAACTCACACTGTCCCAAGCCTTTTTGCATCACTAAGTGGGGCTGCTCGTCATTTCCTCGACAGGGAGGAATGTGTTTCAGTGGCCTGGAGCATGATCTTGTGCACTCCCTAACAGTGTGGGGAAGCACACAGCTAATCAGTCAGTCTCTTGGGGCATTGCGTTCTTCTGCAGACAGTTGATCACAACACACAAGTGGACAATAATCTCCTGGGAGACCAGCTACGTACTGAATAATTAAGATTGTGTTTATATGTCTATGTTGCCAGCCAACTCCTTACTCACCAGCTGCTGATATTATTGAAGTCCAAGACAATACACAGCTCAAAGAAGAGTGAACAGGAAGACTTGAATTCTATGGAAATGAAGGAAAATATTCTTACTTTGTCATTCAAAGTTGTCAGTAGCATCTCATAAGATAAGACATACAAGGGACATCCCATATAAATGATTTATCCTTAGTGCAAACAACAGTCTCATGCTGCTGAAGGTAGAGGCAGTTATTTGTGTTCAACCACATGATGAAAATCATTATCTTTTATGTTTTAATTTTTGGTGAATTTGCCAACTGATCAGCCAAGCAAGTTCAGTGCTAGAAGTACATTTTACTCGTTGGTCTTACCAGTTGCTTTATACCTCTCAAAATCTCCAGGATATATTTGTGTGATTACTAAGGTGCATGTTTGCGGTATAGTTTCATTTGGCATTAATCAAATGGTATAAAAAATAAAGCACTAATAACTTTATGAATAGTTATTATAAAGTCATGTAACTACTATTGGTAACATATTATTCTCTTTCGTGAGTGCTTTAATGACTTGCTGTTTTATTCATACAAACAGTTGAAACTCCTGGGTGTTTCACAAATATTAGAATTTGTACCTCCCTGTCCTCCAGAACAGTAATTAGAGTCAGGTCCCACTCTAAGTTTGCCTTTAAAAAAGACATCAATTTGCAGAGCAAAACCACATAACTGGAATATATCACTGAGATGCTTTACTTAAAATATATTAAATACTAATCAGTGACTACTAATCAGCCTGCAAGTTAGAACTTGGTGAACCACCTGAAATCAGGCCCAGTTCACAAAAAAATTCACAAGGAGGAATACAACAATTCTTCAGATTATTTATTTGAAAAGAGAAATTTAACCAAGCTGTGTACTGATGAGCATGCAATTCATTCACACACTGCCTGGGAACTGGTTTAACTACAAAGAATGTGCCAGAGCCACCTGCTGAATCCCATGGCATCCTTGTCTGGTCACAGTCATTTCAGTCACACCAGCACCACTTTGTTTACAATTTCCACATGCACATTGTAGTGTGATGCTGGGGATAATAGAAATAGTTTTGAAAGGTGGAATAAAGGTGTTCACTAAGCTGATCTCCAGATATAAGGAAGATTACAAATTTGTTTTTCTGTAGTAAAAATAATCTCTGCTAGGATATGCTGAATCCAGGAATGATCAATTACAAAAATGCAGTTGTTCCAGAAGGAGTAATTTAGAAAATTCAGTCCATTTAAAAAAAACTTGGTTGCCAGTGATATGTATTAACAAAAAGTATGACAAAAGAGGTGAGTTTCTTAGCAAGTGCTGATTTCTCATCCAAATCTATGATGTCAGCAAGTACAATAAAACTCTTTCAGTAGATGGATGGTCTATACACCCCTTAGAGAATAAGAATGTCTCAAACACAGTGATAGTTACCACACTAAATGAAAAGTAATATAATTCCCCAATCTGCAGAATCTCGTGAATTATCTTGCACTGCAACTTTACACAGTTCTTTGGGTCTGTCCTCTATATTTAATAGTGAACTATGATTTTAGTCAGCTTCCTGTTGTGATACATTAGAAGGAACTGTTGCAACATTTTATTGCTCCACAGCAGATAAAATTACTATGGTTTATGCATATGCATATGATTCATCTGAGTAAACAGATGATCAACTGGGAAAATAAATAAAATAGAGCAAAGTATATCATTAGATTGAACCGTGTATTGTTATTACTGTTCTTTACTGTTAATAAAACTTAGCACAAAGGCAAAATAAAAAATCAAGGATCTTGAAGAAAAAGTACAGACATCAAGTTAAAAAAGTCTTTGCCCAAAATATCAAAACTCTTGGTCTCATTCTCCAATGTCATGTCCCAAAGTGGGGCACAAACCCTATCCCTCTCTGTATTGCAGCTCAATGAAGCAAAAGTTACTGTTTTATAAACTCATGCCAATGTTTGTCCTCCAGCTGTACCCCTCTGGCTCACACTCAGAGCCTCTGAACTGTCCTTATAGGCACCTAAAGTAAGTCCACGTCTGTACTCTGTTCCTGTGGGTCTAGACCCATGTCCTGAGCTGGGAACATAAGGCCCAGCATTGGCAGGGTCCTAGCAGAGGACGTTGTACTGGGACAACCATCCCTCCTGGATTTAGTGAGCATTGGTAGCTGCCTGTGTCAGCAGCTGCCTGTGTGTATCTGTCAGGGAAGCCCCTCTACCACAGCCATCACTTACCCTTTTCTAAGACGTTTTCTGTTCTACCAGCATTAGACCTACCCTATCTTGGGATCTCCTGCTGCTGACAGAGACAGGCCCATAGGCTTACACAGAGAATTTCCTTGATTTCTGTAGCTTTATGGAATGAAAAGGAGGTTTTTTCCCACTGTAAAAACAGAATGAGATGGTGAGGAGGTGAAGTATCTTTTGAATAGGAGAACCCATCAGCTTCATGATTAAATTTTTGTAGTTCTGAGAGTAGACCTTTGTGTTTCCAGCAGAGACTTGCAGTTTTCCCTGTTTTCATTCTACCACCCCAGTCCCTGACACTAAGACTGGTACAGATCTTGTAGGGAATAACATCAGATGATCCCATGATATGCTATTTAAAGCAAAATATGGCAAATATTTCCAAACTTATACTTGTTTGTACTGCAAGCATAAAAAGAAGTAATTCTGCATGAGCCTCCCTCTCAAGATGAGAGGCATGGATTGAGAGAAGATCCTCATGAACAAAAATCCCTAAATGATCCCTAAAATGACTCACCAATATATGAACTAGCATCCCTATGGGAAGAAATTGTCTTCAGATCTAATTTGGCTTACTCCTCCCAGTAGAGAGAGATTGCAGACCTGAGGTGATGGGAACAGTGGTTGCACTTCAGAAAACAACAGGTGGGAAAGGAAGCTGGCCCTAAGAAGGTTTTAGGAACCAAAACAAGAAAATAGACTGCATGTAGACTCAGCATGTGCTGCAAATACAGCAACCATTACAACTAAAACCTCTTCCCTGAAGTGGTCTTTCTTCTGGGCTTCTTGGCTCCTTTGCTAGCTGGGCAATTTAGAGCTACTTTCAAGAAATTTCATCATTAGGTGAGAAAATGTTATCTGTCTTGTAAAGTATTTCTTGCTGAAGGGGAAAAGATTACCATGACAGAAGGGAAAGCAGGAGTGTCAAAGCACCAGCTGGGGCAGAAATCCTGCCAGAACCAGTCTCTACAGAGAGAGAAGATGGAGATGTGGTTGGAGATAAAACTGTAATTTCTCAGGTTAAATCCATGTCAGGAAAGGGAGTGAACGTCAACTAAGGTATTACTAATAAACTTGGTTTTATTAAGTACCAGAGTCAAGGCATCTGACAGAAGCTTGCTTCATTTCTGGTATGAATCCATCCCGATCAGAACAGGGTAGTGTGAGTATCCGTACAGCATCACAACTGCTCCCAGCTGGTTCAGGACAGACACCCTTACCCATAATATCTTTCCCATTTCTTATTTCACTGCTTGCAAGAAGAGCTCCCAATAACTCTGTGAGATCTCGATGGGTTGCTATGGAGCTGCTCTTCCCCAGGGCAGTGGTCTCAGTGTCTTGTTCCCCAGAGTTACTGACCACACATCTGTGTGGTCATCAGATGGCTGGTGACCAGCCTGATAGCTGACCAACCACGTTAGGGCTGTGTTTGTCATCAGATGGCTGGTGGCCAAT
>JAWWES010000081.1:24747543-24795483 GCA_035583135.1 Lophotriccus pileatus | reverse complement strand
CAGATGGCTGGTGACCAGCCTGATAGCTGACCAACCACGTTAGGGCTGTGTTTGTCATCAGATGGCTGGTGGCCAATCTTCTGGGCCAACAGGAGAATCTTGTCTTTCTGACAATATAAACAGTTAGTATTCAATAAAGTCTTCTGTCTGAGACTTGACCTGAGAAGTTTTGCCTGTTTCCTCACAACCCTCTGGGATCACAGAAAGCTCTGGCAGGTCTTGTTCATGGCACTGCTCAGGGGAGCTCTGAGAGAAGCACGCAGGAGTGCAGTGCAATTTCACCTTGGGAAGCACTGACTGCAGGCATGAGGAGTTCTACACCAATGCCATGGAGGCTACCATTATCACTCTATAATAGTGCCATCTTAGTTAATGGTCTAATTAATGGTAGGTGAGCATGAAGCATCCTAAAAGACTCTAGTCCCTTTCTGTCAGTGTTCTGCACAGGGGTTTGGACTAGTCTTGTTACAGATAACTTTGATCCTTGGGGCACTGAAGATGATTGGCTTGCATGCTGTTGTTTACAAGAAGTAACATATCTTCACTATATGCTTTCCATTCCACTTGCATGTCTTCACATCCCCTTTTAAGGACGAACAGAGCCCTCAGTATTTCTGTAATTGCTATACTCTGTACCATAAAAACTGTTCTGGGAGAAGATATATCCAGTAAACATAGGCATAATGAAGCTTTTGTTGTTTGCTTGTCTGCTGGGGAAGAAGAATTGGTGCTTGGAGAGTTGCAGCAAGTTTATCTCAGAGACTTTTTTAAAAGTGTATTTTCTTCTACTATGAAAACTAGTTTCACAATGTGGGAGGTCAGAGTAGACTCTTGCCTTGCTACAGTAGCTGAGGACTGTGCTTACTGTGAAAGTGATTTTACTGTATTGAAGGAAATTTGTTTTGGTTTTCATCTTTTGAAAGGCAATTTTTTGCACTTTTGCTACCAAAACATTATGGTGCCAAGTGAGATAGCACCTTGAAAGAAAAGCTGCTGCTGATCTGTTTGACAAAGAAAGCAGAAACCCCAAGATTGCTAGGAAAGAATTTTCATTTTAATTGAAACACAGATGAAATGAGTTTTTGGAAAATGAATGTAGGTTTGTCAACTGAAATTTTCAGAGGCTTTGGTTTTATAATTTAAATGTCCCAGATCTTAACTTAGCAAAACATCTTTCAATACTTTGGTGCTGGAATATACCCATGTGATAAAATCGGTTAAATTTATCTTTAGAAACAAAATAAAACCAGTAAAGACTCTAATTTATGTCAATTCATCTTTGCAGAATTGTCAACTGAAGTGGAACATTTACTTCAGCTCTCTGAAGAGAAAATAAGATATTAGAATTTACTCTAAATGCATAAATTTGATCAACCAGTTCCATTAAACAACAAACTGAATTGAGAATATGTGGATTACAGCTGTGCTTGATATAGAGAATTAAAAAGTAATTCCTCAAGACAAATGGGCTTGAGTAAGTGCTTCCTTTAAAGAATCATTTTAAGGGTTTCTGGAGAGATTTTGTTTGTCATTATCTCTCTTTTCTGAGAGGAATGATGATGCCCTAAATAGCATGTCTTCAGCATCGTGCAATGAAGTGCTGCGGTTTGCTAAATGGTAGAGAACCGTCAAAGTTTCCTTTGTTCGCTTTAATGTAAAAAGCTTATAGCAAAAATGTTTAAGCAGTTTTGAAAGACATAACTCTGACATGTTGCAACATGTAGAATATGTTCCCCAACAGTTAAATAGTTGTGAAACCTTTAATAATATGGACATTTTCATTGTGACAAACACTGATGTGGTAATATGTATGTAGCTCACCCATCTTTAGTGGTGCCCTTTCAGGCTTTGTGCAATGAAGAAGCAGATGGAAAGAGTTTTAAAAGTTGGAGCAGTAAGAAATTACAATTTAGTTGTGGTCTCTGCAATTACAATGCCTTGCTTCAGCTGTCTAATGGGTCACTGTGCATGGTTTTCTCTAGACTAGTGAAGTGCCCTGTGTTCATTTTTCACTAGTTGTTATATGGGTCCAGGTCCTCAAAGAAACTTCACTGATAACCTCATGGTGCATACCATCAATGTACATTTCACTGAGCCCAGCTCAGTGCACCTTCTCATCTCTGCTAGAGATGTGCGGGTCCAGATGTCCCCAAGGAAATTAATCTGATTCTTAATGGCTGAGCAACCAGGGAAGTGAAGGAGCACCAGAAGAGCGTCACTGTGGAGTGGGACACAGCACCCTGTACTTCTTCTTTTGTGAGAACAGGCAAATTTGAGGTCCCAGCAGCTCAGGGACATGAGATGCCTCTGTACTGTTTCACCTGAGATGCCTTTCTTTTGGAAAGACTTAAGTCTTACAGACATCCTCATGGACATTTCTCGTGAGGTAGCTGAGAGAGCTCCCAGCTCCAGCTCCCGGCTTCTCATTGCTGCAAACCTGTGCCTGCTCTTCAGAGCAAGGAGAGTACAAGGTAATTCAGCCATGGCTGTGACTTCTCTCAGAAGATGGAGGCCAGGTCCTATATAACTGAACCTAGGAGAGTTTATGTTCCATGTTGGATCCAGTCCTTTGTCTGGAATAATTTTCTAGAATCATTTTAATTGTCACAACTTTTTACTTGGGAGATATTCTCAGAGGCAGTGACTTTAATAGAGGAGATTTTTTAATCTACAGAAGACCTTCATTGCACAGGTCTTATTTAGAGAAGTCAGTCTCTGTAGAGAGGTATTTATTTTTAGTTTATATTAAGTGTGCTATTTAAATATGCTATAATGTGTCTTTTATTTCCCCCTTAAACACACTTACAAACATAATGGTCGCTGACATACATAATACATGCCATGAAAGTCTTCTAAAATGTAGAGAGTGTATTAGATTCTGTGAAGCAGTAGGAATCTCTTTGCTTTATTCATAATACCAGATATTACTCTGTTGAGCAATGACTATATTAAATTATTACTGTACTTTATTACTTGTAAGGAATAGTTTAATATAATTCAATACATGATTTTAAAACCAATGGATAGGATGTGGAAAACCTTTTAGATGGAAAAGTGTACCTTGTATTAAGAGAGAAAATGCTGAAAATGATGCCAGGATTTTACAATAGTGTATCTGTCTATTGCAGAAAAAGTGTGCAGATGTGGAACACAAGGCTGCACAGTTACAGACTGTAAGCAAGATAAAACCTGCTTGAGTATGAGAAGCCATTCACAAGTCTAATTTCTAGACCTACTCCGAAGGACTTGTTGAAAGCCCTCCTCCAAAAGATTATTTGCCTTTAACAAGTCTGAAGGCACAGATCCTTACTGGGATGCCACCAGGAATGGACCATTCCCAGGGCAGCCAGTGACATTTGGGCAAGAGGCTTCCCCAGGCAGGACCATGAGCTGATTACCCTGTGGATCAAGGGAAGTATTCCTTTAGGAACACAGAAGGTAGGAATGAAAAGTGCAGGAGGAAAATGTCCTCCGGCGTTATGTGAATCAAAGCATGACACTGAGTGGCCTCTAGTTAGGTATTAAAGAATAAAAAGGTTTTCTCCTGTAACAAAGGGTAAGATACAATCCAGCAATTAAAGATTTTGTTCTCAAAAAAGTCAGTTGTTATTTGAAGAATTTTGTGTAATGAAATGCCTTTAAACTTGCATCTTTTCGGGTTGACAGGCTTCTTTTGTGATGCAAATGGTACTCTGGAACCCAGCATGGTGCTGCACTCATCCCCTAAACCAGCACTTTTCACAGCTTCAGATTGAAGCAGAATACAGCAGAATATCCACAAAGCCGGCAGTCTGTCAACAGCCTTATACAAAATTCAAGCTCAGAGCCCAAATCAAATAGTAGAAACACATATAATGTTCTAACGTGCCAAAAGATGCCCATGAGACAGCTGTGCAAGGAAAAGGGAGAAAGGAAGCGGGAAAGACCTTTTGGAAGCCACTGGTGTTTTAGTTTTGGAAAAAAGAGATTCATAATTTTTGCACGATTTGTGCTATTTTAGCGTACTTGTGATAAAGGAGGAGTCTGTCGAATTAGGCAGGAATTGATGGGTCTGAAGAAACTTCTTTTCAGAACAAGATTGGAACAAAAATATTTAAGACATGAAAAAGAATCAGCTTTTACTTTCCTGTCTGCTTCCCTTTTTACAGCATAACAAACACAGCAATTAAGACCTTTCAGAAGTGTCTGGTCAGACCAGATTTCCTGTGTCAGCTCCACTAGGGCTCTGCCCTGACAGTAGTTTTTCTTTAAGAGAAGACTAACATCCACAAGGTGTTTGTCACAGTGAAAAGCTTTAGTCCAGGACCACATTTAACTTTCTGAAGCCCTAAACTATCTTATTTATGTAGTGTAACACATCTCTGGGAACAACACAGGTTTTGGGAACCCTGTTTACATGTAGGATGGAACAAAAATAAATACCCTGCGCATAAGAGCACAGCAATACCAGCTGGTCGAGGGAGGGGATGGTCCCACTCTGCTCTGCACTGGTGCGGCCTCACCTTGACTGTTGTGAGCAGTTTTGGGCACTGCAATGTAAGAAAGATAGTAAGCTCTTAGAGAGTGTCCAAAGGAGGGCAAAGAAGATGATGAAGGGTCTTGGGGAGAAGCTGCATGAGGAGCAGCTGAGGTCACTGGGTCTGTTCAGCCTGGGGAAGAAGAGACTGAGGGGGGACCTCATTGCAGTTACAATTTCCTCATGAAGGGCAGGGGAAGGGCAGGCACTGATCTCTTCTTTGTGGTGACCAGAGACAGGACCTGAGGGAGTGGCCTGAAGTTGTGTGAGGGTAGGTTTAGGCTGGATATTAGAAAAAGGTTCTTCCCCCAGACGGTGCTGGGCAGTGGAACAGGCCTCCTAGGAAAGTAGTCACAGCACCAAGTCTGAAAGAGTTCAAGAAGCATTTGGACATTTTCTCAGGGATATGGTGTGATTCTTGGGGCTGTCCTGTGCAGGTCCAGGAGTGGAACTCAACAATCATTGTTGGTCCTTTCCAACTCAGGATATCTCATGATTCTATAACTCTGTGTTCTATATTATTGTTAGCTTTTGCTCTTCATTCCTGGAGTTCCTACTGAAGTAATCAGCAGCATCAGCCACTTGCTGGGCATGGGTGATTGTCTGTTGTCTGTGGGTGCATCCCAAGTCCTTTCCTGTTATGCTTTTTATTCTCAAGTGCCTGTTGGGAATTCCTGAATGCCCAGGGGGCTGGACTGAATGGAAGATGGAATTAGGTGAAAACCATGGTGTCTCTGTCCTCCTTAACAACCTGAAGTGAGGTCAATGCAACAATAGTTTACTGATATTTCAGACCTTCCAGATCAACCTCTCTATTGCTTTTGGTAATAATCCAAATTTCCCAAAAAACTGGTATTAGGCTGATAATTTTGATCTTTGCTAGAAGCTTTCTGCAGGGTTAGGCAATGTCCCACCTGCTCACAACCTGCATGTGCTCAAGGGTGGAGCACAGACTGTAGTTTGTTATTGTATTTGTTAAATATCTGCTAGGAGGCTTGAAAGCAGAAATGTTCTGTTCCCTGAGGCCTGTAAATGGGAACAAACTTGCAAGGCAACCGTTCCCCTATGTGGGAAAGAACAATAGGGTTCTAAAAAAAGGCCTTGTTTTCTTAGTAAATACTGCATGAAGGGATGTTTTCCTTAATGTAACCTTTAGCTTTAATGTGCAGTGATGCTTTACTCAGCTGGCAGCTTTTAAAGTTTTTGGCTATGCTTTATAAATGGCAGGGATGCACTTGCCAGCGTGGTGGGAGACTGGAATTAACTTCTGTCTGGAGAAAAGAAAATGGTTTGTCTATGAGAGGTGCTCCAGTACCACACAGGGCTACTGTTTAAGTAGGATGACTATCACATCATTGTTGGGGCAGTCATGAGGGGGTACTAAAAGGCAAACAAAAAATCACGGCGGTTGCTTCCTGATGTGAAATGCCAACATCTTTCTATTTAAGGCTTTGAATGGGTCTGTTACTGAGCAGCCAGAAATGGAAGTGTTCACTGAAGCCCAATGCCTTAGCAAAACCATAGACTTACAGCAGGCTGAACTGACAAACTCATATTAAAAATTGGCTGGACTTTGTGTATCCCCCTCAGGTCTTTAATGAGAAAGAAAGCTCTAGGGGTAGGCTGAAAATAAATGGAGGAGCAGTCTTCCTACTTTGGACAAATCATGGCTCTTTCACTGACTTGATGCCTCTGTGGTTGCATTAGATTTTTTTGATAGATATTCAGTAGCATTTTAGTACTTTCTTAGGTGGGTCTATTCATCTTGACATAATATTTAACACCTTTTTTCTTAGTTAATTTCATCTAGTTTTCCAGAGAGCAATAGCATAGAATCATGGGCTGAGAAAGAAATCTATAATTTAATAATTTGCTGATGTCATGGACTGTCATGAAAAGTGGAAAATTACAATTAAATTATAACCATTGTCTCTCAGTGCAATCTGGAATTGATGGCTGTTTCCATATGTAATTAATATGTCTATTCTTATTTAGAAACCTTGGGCCAGGCCCATGGCAGCTGTAAACTGGTGTTTCCTTGCAGATGTCAAAGGGCTACAAGAGCTTAAATTGGCTGTAGAACTGGCCAGTCAGACTCTGGTGACTTATTCTGGGAATGGTGATGAAGTTCAAACCCCTTAAAGAGGACAACCAAAAAGTATTGGGTACAGAAAGACATATGGCCTTGCAAAACCACCTTTGTCTGGCTTCATATTGAGTTCCCCATACCTTGTGCACATTTGTGTCTGTTCTTGGTAGTCAGACCTCCCTTTCAGTGGTAGCACTGAGCTTGTGTATAAAGATTTTGAAAAGGTGAGCACAAATGATGATGGGTCTCTTCATCCTCATCCATAGCTACAGTCCCTAGGCAGTCTCCTCTTATTTTCTTGGAGGTCCTTCTGTTTCACTTCAGTGTGTCTTGCTTATGAGAAAGCCATACTGAATTGATATTAATTTAATTTCATATTCATGTCCAAAAAAATTGAGGAAAATCACAACTTTCAAGCATGGCTAGAGAGGCAGTGAACATTATCTACTCTTACCAGAAGTCAGTGGCAACAGCAAATTCTAAGGACCTTTGAAAATCTGATCTTTTTCTCCTTGATAATCTGTTTGTATAAGGACATTATGCAACTGATCAGATCATGTTTTAAATAAGCCAGACTCACAGCCAAAACGTTTAACTTTAGAGGAACAGCACTCTGGTTTTTATCCAGCATATTAACAAATTTTACAGGAAATAAATAAACTTTTTTTGGCCTGAAGTAAATGAACTGGATTTTTAAAAATCACCAAATCCTTCTTTCCCTGTTTTCTCTTTCAGTGAACAGTGTGCTGCTGCAGGAAAGAAAGCCAATGGGAAAGGGGTTATGGATTGCATCAACAAAGGCATGACCAGCAGAAATAAAGAAATCATTATCCCACTCCACTTGAGCACTTGTCAGGCCACACCTGAAACACGGTGTTCAGTTTCGGTTCTTGCTATGCCAAAAAGATGTGGACAGGCTGGAAAGGGTCCAGAGAAGTGTCACAAAGATGACTGAAGGACGAAGAAGCCTGGTGAAACGCTGAGAAAGTTGAGTTTGTTCAGCCTTAAGAAAAGAAGAGTTAGAGGAGAACTTATCACCATGTTCCAGTATTTAAAGGGTGGCTACAAAGAAGTTAAGACTCCCTTTTTACAAGGAGTCATATGGAAAAGATGATGGGTAATTGGTACAAGGTACTCTTGGGGAGATTCAAATTGGAGACGAAGGTAAAATTTTTCACAGTGGAACAACCAGGAATAATTTCCACAAGGCAGTGGTGAATCCCCCAGCATGAGACAGTTTTAAGATCCAGCTGGACAGGGTGCTGGGCCATCTTGTCTAGACTGCTTTTGCCAAGAAAGGTTGGGCAAGACGATCCTTGAAGTCCCTTCCAACCTTGTATTTCATGATGCTAGGAGATTCTTGAAACTTTTCCCTATCTACCCCTTTCTGTCCAGTAATTCTGTCCTTCTGTGTGTAATTTCTCCCCATGGGCTCTTGGCCATGCTCTACCAAGCCACCATACACTGCACCTGACTTGTTTTTCAATCAGTTACACAAGATCTGGGGAAAAAAAAAGAGCTGTCAGCAAAAGACAGCAAAAAGGCTGAGAAGATTCCTAGCCTCTTCCATTCTCCTTTAGCACGTAACATTCCTGCAGCAGAGCATCCTATTGTTCTGCATCATAGAAAAGTGAATCATTTTCCCTGGTGTAATATTCTCTCATTTGAAAATTTGCTTTAGCAAAGATGAATATTCATGTAATGAAGAATTTAATTTTATTAGTGGGGCAGCTTAACTCAATTTATTTTTGCTTGGGAACGTTTAGTCTTTTCCTTTCTTTTTGAAATGACTGTCATTTCTAAATATGTTGAATCATATTGGGAGGAATGGAAAAAGAAGGCAAAAAGAAGGGAAACATTTTACCTTACTTACCTCCTATCCAGCCTTTTCCTCAAATATTTTTTTCATAGAAATTTTCATGTGGTGTTCTGTTCTGCTTCAGAATGACAATAAACTTCAAACTAGTGAAATTTACTATAAAATTAAAATTCTGATTGCCACCGTACATTATTAATTTACCTGTCTCAAATGCTAAATAAAACCTTTGAAATCCCCAGGGACCCTAAAGTGAAGCAAACAGGTTGTGGTTAAAGCAGGCTCTTATCCCTTATTACTTCTCTTGCATTGTTAATACAGCTTTCCAAATAAAAGAAAAGGAAGCTATCGGCATCCTATAGTGTTATTGGCACTTAACTGATAAGGTGAAGGAATGGTGCATCTGTCTCCATAAAGATTTGTGTAGTGCTGGCAGAGAGAAGAAACATTTTGGAGTCTATGTGTGCTAGACAGAACACATTCAATGTCTTTTCTCCTGAAGACAAAACCTATAAATGTTATGAAATATGCTCCCAGGTAATTTTGGTGAAAGAAGTTTGTTCATACAAACAGCACATATATCAGAAAAGTAATAAATGAAGGCCACAGTGTCATTGAGCAAGGTTTTTGTATTGGCATTATGAGGAGTTTGTAATAGGATCTAAACTGAGCCATTAGTCATTGATGGAACCATTAGTAGAAATAACATCACTTGAAGTCCTTTTAGTATTTTTTGTAACACACGTAATAAGAGACCTCAAAATGAACTTTAAATGTTCATTTCTAGTCAAATAAATTCTCTTACAACTGGCTATATACCTTTAATGGCAGACTTTTTAATTTTCCAGACTTGGAACAGTAGCTAATCCTTGCTGAAGCAAAGCTGAGCTCAGCAAAGAGAGAGAGCTTGGAAACACAAATGCACTGCACACATAGAAACTTCCCACTGACTTTCAGCTTCACCAACTTTCTTTGGCTTCAGAATACTTAAGACAACTTCAAATCACAGAATAAAATTAACTTAATTCATATATTGATTTGTGTCATGCTCAGAATTTTTTAGAATTACATATGATAGGGTAAAGACATGCTCTGGGTGAGAGAGGACTCTCTTCAGTCTCAAGGAGCTTGGTTTACTTTATATCCTTCCACATTTTTAAATCTTTTGTAATTTGATGTACTGATTTTCCTTGGTGAAAAGTGGGTTTTGAATCTTACCAACAGTCAGATCAAAGTTAAAATATGTCATTGATTACCAAAAGATAAAACAAGCAGATAAAAGCAACTAAGTAACTGCTCATCAAATTGATTTATTGCTATTTCTGCCTAGGACTTGTATGTCCCTCACAGCTCAAGAGGGTTGGTCAAAGAAAAGGCAATATAACACCACCTTAACTGCAAAACCTCACTTACTGCTTGTTCTGTTTATTCTATGACTCACAGAGATAAGAAAAATAGGATAATTACCAGAGACCATAATGCTGTCAGCAAAGTGGAACATGCTTCATTACACTGCAACATAATCACAACTTTGCACTGAAGTAGCTGTGACAGTGCCTGTAATGAGGTGAGTTATGCTGTCATTTATTATGTTGGACAGTCAGATTCGTCATAGTTTACAACATGGCAGTTTAGAGCATGTGTATAATAATCTCAGGTCATTTATTATATGCACATAAGTAAGAGTGATAGGTTTTGCACCAGGGGCAGCTGACATCTGTGTAGTCATTTAGCACTTAGGCTAGAGCAGGGCTGAGCCATCAGCTCATGATTTCAGTCAGTGCTGCAGGTCCAGAGAAGCCTGCAGTGAGTGTGGGGGGACAGTGTGCTTCCAGGGACTATTGTCTCTGGGGTCCTCTTGGGTCTGGGTCCTTATACAGCCCCTTGCTGAACTAAGCTGGCAGTTTGTTGCAGTGTCAACCGTTTCAACGGTGAACAGTCTTTCTTCTCTTTAATTTGTTTGTGAGGTTTAGGGGGGTGATAAAACCGGGATGTTCTAAGGGCAGGAAGGCTAAGTAATGCAGTTTGCAGTGCTGGCTCAGAAGAGATGGCATGACTGGGTTTGGTGAGACAATCATTTGTTTTGCTCAGGTAAGCCGCTCGGCATCCAGGAAAGTGATCCTTCATCTCTCTTCCCCTCAGTGAGACCATGCCTGGAGCACTGGGTCCAGTTTAGGGCTCCCTAGCATGAGAAAGACATTGCCACACTGGAGCAAGTCCAGTGGAGGGCACCTGGATAGGTGGGGCTGTGTCACATGAAAGGTAAGGAGAGGTAGAAAAATTCCCAGTCATTGTAAGGAGCTGTGGGTGACAGGAGCTCACTGCTCTCTACTTCAGCTGTCAGCTTGGAGGAGACACAGAGGAGAGAGCCAGATTCTTCCCAGAGGTGCACATGACAGGACAAGGAATGACTTACACAAACTTTGATGTCTGAAATTTGTAAAATAGTAGCAAATGCATCTCTAAGCACTGGGCTCAAGTCTAGGTATAAAAAGGAAACGAGGAATGAGCACATACTCCAGTTCATGCCCTACTTGGAAAACAGACCACAATGATGAGAATATGGCATATACTGCTTAGCTCTAGTATAAATATCAAATATCTGGCTTTTCTTCCTCTCATGATAATGCTTTGGAAACCATGCCAATGTATTAGCAACTGAAATAGCATTAGCATTGCAAAACTAGGCTTTATTAAAAACCACTCAGACGCATCCCAGCTGTAGTGTGTCAGCCACTTGTGTACTTTACCAGCTTGTTGGTAACATAAAACACACTCTGGACAATGGCAACCAACTCATCAAGCAAGACAGCATCTCTGCCTGTGGAGAAATTGGTCCAAGGATGGGTGTCTCCCCTTTACTTCCGCAGCAATACACAGGAACAGAGGAGATACAAGGGTGAGAAGAGAGAGCCTAAGAAATTGTAGGAGGACACAGGAGAGCTATCAAAACCACCAAGACTGCAGAAGGCTCTTTGGGAACTGGTGTTCATACAACACCTGTGCTGCAGGCTCCACTTTCAGCCCAGTAAATCAGGACTGCAAGCATACCAGCCCGGTTCAGAGTGTGTGTCTGGTAGAGAGATGCTGCTCTGCACTCATGTGAGTGTGTTGAGTTTCCACTCATCTTGAGGGACTGGGTAGCTCTGCCCTTGGGAAACAACTGGAAACAGGGAGACCTTGATTTCATTCCCTAAATGCTGTGCAGGGTGTAGCAGCATCAATTGCTTGGCAGAAGTGGGATGGTTACCAGCCCCATACACAGCTTCTCTGACAATTTCTGCTCTTCCCTCCATGGAACTCTTCTGTTTGGCAAGCCTGATTGTTGGGAAAGGGACCAATGGTATTAGTTTTTTTTCCTAGGCTTTCATGATTAATTATTAACATGTCTTGAGCCACACTGAATAATTCATTCAGACCTTGTTATGTCATGAGGGAAGGCAATGGTTGCCTTGAAATGACTGTGCATAAAAAAACTTCCAAAAGTCAGGAACTGGGCGAGGAGGACATTTCTGAGCCCGATCAGTGGCATGAAGCAGCCAGAGACGGCTGATGTTTCTGCCTGCACTTTTGTCAGCACCTTTTTGAAGCAGGACCACCATGTTGAAGAAAAAGGTCCTGCAACAGCAAAGCCTTTCATCCTAATAAAAAACAGCCTTCACAGTCAAGGTAGAGTTTTATAAAGCCTAGAATTTCTGCTTTGTTATCACTACTTTCAAAACAATTTCAATTTTTGAAGGAGGTTGGTTTTGACAGCCGTATATATTTGAGTCTGTGGAGACAGAAGTGGTTTAGATGTGCCATCCCCCTTTTGCTGATGAACACCCAGCATTGCTACCTCAGCATAGCAAAGCAGGCCTTGCAGGAGGGGGAAAAATCAAGTGAGTTTTACCAAGCTAGAGGCCAGGCAGTGTGGGCTTCCTCAGAAATCAGCTGGAAAATTTTCCTGACAAGTTATTGCTCTCCCTCACTTCCCAGAAAATACCTGCTTCAACCTGCACTTTGTCTATGCCTTCCTCTTACCTCTCTCTGTCTTTCAGCCACCACTTGCTGCTGCAATACCCTTGTACCATCTGCTGTGTTTGCTGTCATATGTGAGCTCCTCTGAATGGCTCCCAACAACCCTGCAGCCCTTTGGTGACAGCAGCAGTGCTGGGCAAGTGTGCTGTGATCCTTGCCCACAGCAGAATAATCTCCTGGGAAATGGGAAGTTGTCTCTCTGGGAGACTACTGGGAAAAAATTCCTCTCATAATTTGGAGATTAAGCAAGTTTCTACTGGCAGTGGGAAATAATGTACCTGTAAGGGTGGGAAAATTCCATCATCTTGGGAAGGGGCTGGAGGAGATCAGTCTCTCCCAGCAGTTCTGCAATGCATAGGCAGATCTGGACAGGCAGATCCAGAGCATTCTTGACATCTCCTTTTCTCTGTGACGCAGCAAATGGGAGCAGAAAACACCGCGGACAGATGCCTCTAGAAACACTGGTGGGAAGTAAACCAGGATGTCCTCTGAAGTTCTGGCAGTAAGAGGCCCTTCAGAGAGAGATGAAAATGTAGGTCAAAGAGTGATCTGGGCCAGCTGTGAAACAGGCTCTGTGTGGTCCTCTGCCCCTCCGAATGTTTTGTTTGTGCCTGTTTCCTCACATACAAACCCAGCATGTGGATTCAAGTGGCCAGCACCACAAAGACTTTTTGGGGAGCTGTTCTTACTGAGGCTGGCTTTGATACACAGACAGGAGCAAAGAAATGCATTTGCAGCAACACAACAGGACCAGTTGCTGATTTCTTGCGGCTGCCCAGTTCATCCTCCACCATCCTTCCGAGGCAAACTTTGCAAAGGAGGGAATGCGCAGCATTTCCATTGCTACCTCTCTTTACCAGGGGATATCTGTGAGTCGGCCTCCAGCTCTGCGAGTCAGGATAACCTGCAATAACTAAAGCAAAATGTTAAATACCAAGTGATCCTGGGGTGAATAAAATGCAGTTGATGATGACCCAGTTTCAAGAATGACACCAAAAGCCCTCATACAAAGAGGGAAGATATTTGTGGAACAATAGCACTGCTGAGGAACACCTCATAAACATCTATCTAGAGCAACAGCAGTGGACAAGGCACATACCCCAAGTGAGCATCATTATCACATGTTGCACCATGAGGTAGTTATTTCCTCCCATTCACCGCTGATGAGATTGCACATAATTGCCTTCTGGCTGAGCAGAGGATTCAGGAACAGCATACTCCAGTGCTGAGAGGCTTGGGAAATCAATCATGTAAAGATCTTTTCACTCAGCTTAACATCCATGAGGCCAAATCCTCGTTCAGGCAACACTTTCATTGATTTAATTGGGGTGTTTTGCTTGGAAAAGATTTTTAGTATGCAGGAGAGGCAGCCCACTGGAGCTAGGGGACACCCCGGAGCTTTATGACGATTTTACAAGGAAGAGAAAGAGCTCCCAGGACTTCTTTTCAGTCAGAAATGTGAAAATGATGATACCTTTCTGCATCAAGCAAAGTGTTTGTAAGCAACTGCGGGTCTGAAACCTGACTTCAAAGCCATGGGCATTGACAAAAGCCCTTTTCCTCCCTGTCTGTCTGTAATACCATTAGTTTTACAACTAAAAGCTGATACACGTATCAGCCAAGATTAGTCAAACTGTCATGCAAAGTGCAAACTTTTCCTGCTGGAGAAGCCTTTTTTGGACCACTTTGCCTTTGGGAAACATTCTAGGCTTGGGTTTTTATTTTTTGAAAGAGAATTGCACTGAATTTTGAAGGAGAGTTCTCTCTGGTGCTTAGGAGCTCCGTAAATGCTCCTCCATCCTTGCAAAATATTTCCTGCAGGCCTCTCCTGCCTCAGGAGGCTTCTTATTGAGAGCTAAATACTTTTCCACCGTGGGGGGTCGGGTGGCAAGGAGGTATATTTACAAGAAGAGGCTGATGCTGTGCACTGTGTTTCTGTACAGTGTTTCTGCACACGGGAGATGCCTGACCTCACACTGCTGGCTACTGAGCACAGATGTGCTGAGGACTATGAGCCCTCACCAGCTTTCCTTCCCACATGCAAGGGGCTTACCAGGGTGAGGGGCCAAAGTACACCCTTTGAGCAAGTGTTGAAGTTAGGACTGGTGAACATGAGAAGAAAAACAGGTCCTGAAAAGACTAATTTTTAATTGAAGTATGATGAAACTGAACTGTATGGAAATGTCTATACATCCTGCACTAAGCTGAAGCTTTTCATCTTCAGGGACTCTGATTTTTCTCAGTAGATGTGGAAGTTACATTCAGAACAGACTACACATGCTGTATTCACATTGCATATCGAAGCGCTGAGTGGGTTGCTGAGCTGTACTGCTGAGAGCAGGGTGATCACACTTAACCTGAATAATAACATCAGGTCATATTTTTAATGCCATGCCACAGTCAAACAGTTTCTATATTGTGGGCCATAGGTCAGCTGGCAGTCAATGACATAGTATGTTGGATAACATCTACTTCAACTCCATCCTGCTTTCAGGGACAGACTTGAATGTAATCCTTTAACTGATGAGAACTATCAATGGAGGAGACTGGCCCACTGTAGGAGACACAAGGTAATATTATCTTTGTGACCATTACAAATTTACCCATTACATCCACTGTGCATGTAAATTGTATGCTAATATTCAAATAATTGACCACAACATCATTCCCTCCCTGTGTTCTTTGGTTATATTTTTAAAAACCAGATTTAATCTCAAATGTGAAATAGTTAAAAGTTACAGTCCTAATGCACCAAACAGTGAGTGTTGACCAGGGGATAGGAGTTTTGCTTTACAAACTTTTTTTTTAGGGGTCAGCTGTGCAGATTTTTGCAATCCGATCGGTGCAGTGTCTGCTGAGGCACCTTGCAATGGCCAGTGAGCCTCTCCGGGCATTTGGGAAATGTTCCCCTTAAGCCTTTTGTCTTGTCTGGCTTATAAAGGTCAATGGACACTGACCTGCTTGAAGTGAATAGGCAAGAAAATAAAAAATGTTACTGGATTGTCACAAAAAAAAAAGGGAAATGACAGGCTTGGGTTTATAGAATAATTATTCTCAATTAGATAAAACATTCTGCCTAAACTTAGCATGCAGATTCTCAGAGGGGAAAAGGTATAAGAGATCTTTCCTTTTCCGCTTTAACACTAGTCAGTCCTAATGGGGAATGAAATTCTGCAGAACCCTGTAATTTCCCTAAAAGCTCCCTGACTGAAAATGCATCTCACACTGATGTCTTCGTGCTTTCTTTGTGCACTTGGCGCAGCAGGCAGACAGAGAAATAACAGGGGAGATTTGTCCCTTATTGATTAATCATTTAAACAGATACACCAGCTACTGTATTTTATTCAAAGATTAAGGTCATTTATACTATCATGGGTATGAAAATATTATATGTCAGTATTTTCTGCTGACACAGAACACTCCATCATGCTGTGGCTGTTGTTGCTGTTGAGCTAAGACTTTTTCATAGTCAAAAACTATTACCATCTCTGTCACCAGGAACCTTTAGGCAGGCGAAGTCACAGGCCAAGCTAGCTCAACCTTCTTCTCATCTGACTTTGTAAACAGATTTTAATTATTATAATTAAAAGGCCGTCCAAAAAAAGTGTTTCATAGAGGCAACATTTACAGCACTTATACATCTAGTGAAGGGTATTTGAAGTGAAAGAGAAAAAAATATTCTCACTTTTGAATAATAGTAACAGCAGTTCAGATCACTTCATCTGGGGAGTTGTCTTATAAAAATGCCATCAGAAGGACTTCAGCCTCTTTGAACATTCCCAGGTTCTACTCTTCTGCTTTTCTGAAGATCCTGGCAGCGTTGTCCTTTGTAAAACAAAATATATTTTTAATATTGTGAAACAATTTGTGAAAGAAAATAATTACCTTCCTCTTGCTGTGTGATTATAGTTAGCAGTTTTATTATTAGCTGATGTCTCTTTGGAGGCTTTTGTGCCATGTTTTGCAACATTTGGGGGTGGGTATAAAGCCCTCCCTTAAGCAACCACTCTGATGCTCTATCAAGAATCTGTACAGCCATCAAACATGTCCTACGGCTCCCAAATTGTTCTTTTGATGTTCCATTCAATGATTTTTATTCAAAGAAATAACGAGAAACTCTGCTCCCTGAGCGAAGCCAGAGCAAATGAGGCAGAGTATTTCAGAGGATTTAAGGAGACACCCTTTGCTCCTCCCCCTGCTTTCACAGGACTGTTTCTCACACCTCATTTTTGGGAGCAAACGGTGCAGTTGGGTGGGTGTTGCAGGAGGCTGCCTTTGGGCAGCCTGGTGGCAGTTCTGCTGATGTGTCAGGCACAGCACATGGAGAGCTGCTGGGAGAGCAAGTGGGTCTGCTGAAGGCTCCAGAGGACAGGATTTCTCACTGCTCAGTGTGAGAAATCCTGTCTAACTGACCGGAGCTGGGATTTAATTTTGTACAGTGGACATATGGGAGGCAGGGAAGCATCAGCCTTATTGCTGTCTGCTCTCTGTCAGCCAGGCAACCAAAGCTTTAATCAAAAAAAAAAGCTGCAGCTGAACATTTTGAGGTCCTTATCATCTTTCTCAAGTTGGTCCCCACAGTTTTCAAACTGGGATGTGGGGATTTGCTTAGCTGTTTCAAATGTATTTTAGAGAAGCTCAAGCAAGAAGGTATCCACTTTTCCTGGACTCATTTATATTAGAAACTGCAGGGTAAGTAGTGATGGTTATAATGTGCCCATCACCAGATAAAGTCACTGCTCAGAGCTCAAGCAAGAATAGGGACAGGAGTAAATACTGTATTGGATAAACACGGGGAAAATGTGCAGTTGGCTGCAGGTATGATTCTGGGAGAGTAATAATTGAAAAGCTGAATGAAGTGTCTTTTTCTCTCCGTGATGAAAGAAAGAGTGTATGGTGGGAGGAGTGGTAAGTCACGTTGCTTGCTGTTGTCACCACAGGGCATTTCCCAGAAGTAGACTTTCACTCAGGGCTAAGCAGGAACTGGAATCCAGTCATGCCATGAGCCACCTGGCCGGGACACTTCCCAGGTGTGGGGATACACAGACCTCTTCGTCCCACCAGGTCTCTGGTGTGATGCAGATTCTGCTGCTCATTCTGGAAGAGCTACACAGTGGTTCGGTAAATTCAAGCTAAAATGCTTTCATTATAGCCTCAATTTTAAGTTACTGAGTATCTTCCAGACCTGCTTGCTTTATGTGAGCATAGTGAGGCCTCCAAACCCAGTTGAGTGGTGCAATCAAGGCCTGGAATTGGTGTCATCCTTGTATCAGCCAGGCCTTCTAAAATATTTTGTAAAGTCTTATATTATATATAGGGAAGAAAAAGTCATAAAATCATAGAATGACTTGGCTTTGGAAGGGATCTTAGGGATTATCTAGTACCAACTGCTCTGCCAGGGGCAAGGTCACCTTCCATTAGACCAGATTGATCAAAGTAATTTCTCTGTAGGCCTTTCTGCTTTCTTGCCATTCAGTCATCACTAAATTTTAATTTCTTCAATTTCAGCTCATTTAATTTGGGCATTTTTAATCTGAAGTATGTGACTTCTGAATTAGGAAATGACAAATTCCTGCCAGATGAAAAATTTTACAATTCTTCTTAAGAAAGAGCAAAAATCAATAAAAAGGACTTGGCAGAATTTTCTGCATTAATGCACGTGAAATGTGTATTAACACACATTGCACTTACACTGAAAGTTTAATCATCTTCATTGAACCTATAGGGGAAATGAAGAGATATAATTTCCCCTTTTATTTTAAGGGATTTTATTTTATTTTATCTCAACAAGATGCATCTGATGCAATACAAGTTGATATCACACAGAGGTCTTCTGGTATCTATTGTACCAATGAATAAATACGAATGACTTCTATACAAATCTACAAATGCAGTAAGAACTATTGAAACTATGCAGTGAAAAAGGGGAAGGAAAGCAAATATAAGGAAAAAAATCCTATTATGAGATAGCCTTCACATGTTCTAAAATTCCTTTAGAAAAAAACAATATTCTAAAGACAATAATTGAGTTAAAAAGAAAAGGAAAAGGATAAATCCAGCTCCCAAATGATGAAATATCAATGACTAGCCACTCTGGTAACTTAAGTCAAATAAAACTAATAAATCTGTTGTGTAATAATTTATTGCAAATGTGTTTTATTGTAGGTTGAAAGCGAACAAGGACAAACGTAGGGTAGAATATATTCTACAGGGAGAAAAAGAGATTTACTGTCTTCTTAACCAATGAATTTAAGAAATTTCATTATGTTGAAATTGTTGGGTTTGTAGCTTAGAAAATGAAAGTGGGAGGAGATCAATAACCCTGCTGCCATGTCATGGTGACACACTGAATTTCCTTGGCCTGTAGTATGTCCAGGTGGTTATTCAAATCTCATCTGAAAAATCCAATTTCACAAGTCTGCAAGACTAATTTGGAAATTTTGCAATTCCTTGCAAGACTCTTAGTGGTTTCTGTTCATAGTTAGCATGGAACAAGGACTATAATTAGAGACTCTCTACCAGTAACAGTATTTTTCCCCCTGACCCTAACGAGCACAGGTCACACACGCCCATACATCTTTAGTAATTTTCAGACTTAGTACTTGCTGAAAACCTATTACAGAGTTTATGACTAGAATTGGATTCTGGTGGTTTTGGTTTTGTTTTTTAAAGAAAGAAATCAACTCTGTTGATCTTGGTAGAGATAGTGGTAGCACTGCAAGGAGCCATCCTCCTCTGCCACACGGATCTAGAAGCTGCTTTGTACTACTGGATATAACTATATCGGATAAACCAACACCACTGCCTTCTCAGCATTAATTGCTACCGAGAAAGATTGAATCCATCTCATACAACTGCATTTTTCTGAAATTTAACAGTGTAGTCTGATCGAGCTGTCTGGGCTTTCTTTCTAACCAGTGAAGGAAGAGCAATGCCTCCATAGGGAGATCAAATCAATCCTACTGCTGTCACTATGGAATTGGCACCTGTTTCCCTCTGTTGATGACAGCAGGACCCAGATGTCTGGCTCAGACTGGATCCCTAGGCTTTAGACAAGAAGTGTTAGTGGAGATGGGCCTATCTGGGCTTATCCATACAGCCACAGTTCCCACCTCCTCCTTCCATCTCGCTTAAGGGGCAGCAGTAACCAAATTCTCATCTGACACTGTCAGGCTACATCACTTCCATGTGAACCACGCAAGGATTTACCCATGTCTTAACTGGATATTAAACTTCATGAGGTGAGGGCTTACTGACACTCACAGAGATTTCGACCTCAGAAAATTGCTCCATGCTCAAAAATGAGCACTGCCTGCACACCCCCCACCCAGGTCTTGCACAAATGTGTTTAAATCACAGATATCTAAAAAGTATTGGCTTAGAAAGAAAAGCCAGTAATCTTAGTGCAACACAGCAGGTCACTGAAGAGCTAAATACTGATGGCAGTCCTTAAACTTAAGGTAAGGGATCAACTGCTCTTTCTGTACTGACATCTTTCTGTACTGAAAATTGAGGCAGTGATCTGAGTTCATGAAACTTCTTTTTCTCTCTCAGTTTTTTTTGTTGTTTTTAAGAACTAATTACATCCCCTTTTGGGCAATTTTTTGCCATTTGCAATAACAAATATTAATGTCACTAAAAAATTCATAATAATGTCACTATTTTACTGGCATAGCAATAAAGTTTTAAAAAATCATCCATTTAGATGTTAGGCCAAGGTTCCACAAATACACAGAACTTCAGGAGACTTATGAATGGAAGATCAGTTCCTATTCAGTCCACGATAAGCTTTTATACCCTGTGTAGTTTTGTTGTAGCTTTTATTTTGCATATTTGATCAACTTACATCTCTACAGGTGTCACAGCTTTTAAACTTGCTTTTTCAGACACAAAAGGTGTACATTTAGTTCCACATCAAGAAGGTTAAAAATGCTTCAACATCTTATGCTTCTCTGGGATGAAGACGAAACTTTGTGTCCACCAATTCAGAGGGAAGTCCTTTTCCTGAATGGTCTGTATTTAAGCATTTACCATTAGAAAGACTACTGAATCACTCCAAATCAAACTGTGATTCAAGAAAACATGGCTTTAAAGTCAGAAGTGAGAACGAGCTTTCAACAAATAAAATTAGAAGGGAACAGTTCCTGTTCTTGCTCTGTGCCAAACTCAGCTGGCAGGTGGCTGCAGCGGTGCTGACGGTCTGTCGGCAGGATGTCATCCTTTCAATTAATCCCAACATTTACACATTTCTAAATTGTTAGTGTTTCCTACCCTCCTACAGCAATGTTCCACACAAAGCATAAATCATATTTCTGAGATATTATGTATCATATGTAGGTTTTTAGCTCTCTAAACTACAAATTAACTTTGTCTGTGAATTGATGCACATTTAAAATATACATTGTACAATTTATTACCTCACTATCAGCTGCAAATCTTCATGGTCAGCGAATGCAGAAAGTAAATTACAACTTATTACTTAAGCATTGTTAATCGATCCCAGAGAATGTGTGTTGAGAACACTCACATAATTTAGCTTGAACATTTAAAACTATATTTTAATATTTGAGATAAAATTTGATACTCCTCCTTGGCATAAATCTCACAACCTCCTACTTCTATGTGCAGTGTGCATTTTTTTGACCTTGGTATTTAATACAAATTTATATCCATACAATCATACACATTCACTTTTTGGACATTATATCTCAAAAGCATTACAGACAAAGGGCTCCAATGTGCACACTTTCCTCCCAGAAGAAGGGAGGTGAAAGCAAGGACAGTAAGCCAAGTTCCTTGAAAGTACCACAAAATATTGCAGTGATGAACACGGTAAAAGAACTTATAGAAAGAGGAAAGGAAATTGGTGGAAAAATTGTTCCGGCATGTCTTTAAAGAAAGATTCACAGAGAGAATATGCCAGTAAATATAAACCAGGAAGGAGATCTTTTGAAACATTAACTTTTCCATTTTTCTTTGCTATTGCTTCTGATGCTGAATATTAGATGAAACATTTGAAAAAAGGAAAGAGTTAAATCTGGCATTCAGGTACTCCCTGGCAGGTTTATCTTCCAGAACCTAGCTGATCCTATAGTCTACTCTGAGCCTGCAGGATTTGCCCCGTAGGATTTTATGCACTGACGATTTATAGCCTTTGGCACACAGATCAGTTACTGAAGTTCATTGTTTTATTGTCCATCTCTCCACCTTGAAGGTGAGATACAATGTGATGACTATTCTTTAGTAGCTTTACTGCACAGTAGAAGCCCAGGTGTTGCCTGTTCGACACTGTTTTCACTGGTATATGGACAAAAATCACAGATGATGTACTGTGTACAAAACAAGCCGCTCTTGCTATGCAGTGGATGTCAGGTGGAGGAGTTAGAGGATTCAATCAAAGAAACCATTGGCTGCCCTGAATTCTTTTTGTCTGAAGTAGCTTCTGTATCCTGTCTGCCAAAGCAGAGATATATATTCTGAAAAAGTGATGTTGCTATCGAGTTTTCTGAGTCTTACGGAGAATTTCTCTATTTAGCCAATTGCTGCCTTCTTTGAGGGTTTTGAAAGAAACATAACTAATAAAATCAGCCTTTCAAAGCATGCAATCAAAGGCTGTCAAAAAGGCGATGCACAAAACCTACTCAAGAGTGTCAGACTAGCAGGTAGAGTGCAGTATTGTTTATAATAAAACATTTATGAATTACAATGTAACTACAATATTTTGAAAAAGGGAAACAAAGTGGGTAATAATACAGACATTTTACCCTGCAAGCCTGCAAAGTGGGACGCTCGGGAGAGAACGATTAAGTGCAAGAAGCTTCTGAATACAAGTGAGAATAGCCAACAGAATAAAATTACAACCACATATTAGCAAGTGCATATGCTATGGCTTTCATTGCTTTTTGCATGGCCAACCCCATTTGTATCGAGCACAATACACTTAATACAGCACTCCCAGGAACAGCCATCGTTTTTAAAAAAATGCAGTTTATCCATTTTTTGCCCTGCTTTTTCCATCACAGAGAAGATTCCGGTAGTTGTTTACAATTACAAAGACAAAATTACTATTGAGAATGTTGATATGCTATTACTGTTAACCATTATTATGAAAACAGAACAAAACACAAGGCTCATGTGCATGTATTTTCGTATAATTTTGCTGCTTTCTCAATCACTTCTAATGTTTCCTCAGTTTCCATCTTTGCTAACAACTCAAGGTCTATTCCAGATCTTTCACTATTCCCATTTAAATCCAGTAGCGGCACAGTGAGAGTCTAAAGTAGAAATAATGCTTTCATTCATTATTGATGCTGAAGAGAATTCAGTGCACCACAGCGTGGGAAACCTGTCTAAACCAGAAAGGGGTAATGGAGCAAACTCAAGAGGGTGGCACAGTGAGGATCTGGTGTGAGTTCAGGAAGAAGCAATGGAGACGGGAAAGGACATGACAGGAGAGGAACTTGAGACGAAGCCTGCAAGAGATCAAGGGTCAGACCTGCAGGGACTGATAGGAAAGCAATGTCTTTGCTGGGTTTATGGGTTTCTCTTTGCTTTCCTGGGGTTGTTCCAGAGAACTCTTTTTTCTCTTGCCAAACTATAACTCCAAAAGCCTGAATTTAGTCCACAGAGTGGTTTACAGATTGGCCACTTATTTTCTGATAGGAAGCATCATACCAGGCCAAGTTACTGCTGATAACAAGATTGAGAGGTTCTTTCCCCAGCTCAGAGATAATAAGAGCATTCTCTCCATTCTTTAGCCTTGATTACTTGGAGCATCGAAATGCAACCAAGCACCTTAGCAATGAAACAGTACAACCATCAAAGCAGCTAAATTCCTATTCAGGACAAAGTTCCCTTTCAGATGTTCTCCTTCATGGATCCCTCACCCCAATTCCTGCCTCTGCCTCTGCCTCTGCACAGAGCGATTTTACCCAGTGCTGTCAGCAAAGTGTGCCTGAACAATGCTCTCTCTAAGTTTGGGACCTTAAAACTAAACCGTGTCTCTGTAGACCAGGACCACGTGGAAGTAAGGTGGTGTCAGAAGCAGGTTTCCAGACTGGTCATTCCCTAGTCTTTTGTGAGCTGTATGAATGAAGCATTTCCCTGCCTGCTTTCTTGTAGTTGTAGACATGAAGATGATTTCCTTCTGTGCCCCATTCCTTGCCTACTTCTCTTTCTGTTATCAGGTTTCTTCAAGCATAGGGACTCCTATTAAACACAAAATGAAAACTGCACAGTCAAGTCCTGCCCAGGAAGGTCTGCAGAAAATGACCAGATTTCCGGAATAATATGCATACTTCCAGGAGAGATGGAGCATGCAGTAAGTAGTAATTGGTACCATATCCACACACACAGAGTAATCTGGGGACTTCAATTAAATTACTGTGTTGTATTAAGAAAACTATGTGATCACACAGTTAATGACACAGAACATGCACAGGGAGAGGAGAAAATATATAATCACATTTTCAATGTCTGTTTTTTCCTACCTTCTGAATGATTAATGATATTTAAGATGCCTTAATGTGTTGGTTTTGTCTTGAAATTCACAGGTTGTTTTTTCTCTTGAAAGAGACTTGACTGCTGCCCCAAGCAGAAAGGACCCTGAGTCAGCTTTGTGATTAAATGTAACACACAGTCCTTGAAATATGGCAATAGGCTCACTTTGCAAAGCACAAAAGCCAGGAATGGATGCTTGAGATGAAAATTTCAGGCCTGTGTCTTTTCTGTGCCATCTTTGGAAGCTCTGCAAACAGCTCGGCTTTATTCCCCAAAGCTCTGTTCTATCCAGGAAAAGCATATATTGATCAGGAGATGAATCACATTTAGCATATGAAAGATGGATTTGAAATGGCTGTGGTTGTGGAGGAGATATTTTTGAGTACCTCAGTAACATGGATTCTGTATGTCACAACAGGTGCCATGTCAAAAATGCAACATGGTAAAACAATGTCACTTAGTGTGGCAGATTTTTGTTCTAAGCCACTGTAGACACAGTTGTCCTAAGACTAGGTTGTAGGACAGTAACATGAATTGCCTCAAGGGAGTATGTTTACACCTGTAATAATATCTGTGGAAATGCCCAATCCATTCGATTGCCAGAATTTTTTATATATGCTAATGATTTAACCAGAGTTGAAGGAAAGTTAGTAACAGACCTTTTTCAACTCAGTTGCTGTCTGAAAAATCAGTACCCCACTAAAATGCAAATGACTCCCTTTCATCTCTGAGTCACGATATGATAATTTAATATGATTTTGTATGGAATATGACTCACTGCTGTTGAAATCATTGGGACTGACGTTGGATGACAAATGTGAGCAGGCGAAATGTAAGGTTAGCTCCTGGAATTATATGGCAAAGAGGCTCAGGTTCTGAAGGGGGAGCTAGACACCACTGTGAATTATGAAAACTGCCTTCTGTTAGTTGCAGCCAAATACATGTGTCCAGTGGGGAAAAGGTTGGCTCACAGAAAGAAAGGTAGATGCCATACCAAGTGAAAGCTGTTGTCATGTCTGCCCACATCTAGGGACAGTCTTATCACGCTTTGGGGATCACCTAGCCAGGAAACAGGACTGTGGTCCCAAGTAAGATGGGATAGAAGACATTGGAAACAATCATTGTAAATGGATGGCTTGCAGCTGTTGCTGAGAAAGTAGGGAAATAGCTTTCTTATAACAAAAGAATCTCTAGGAAAATACTGAATGTGATGCTGCTGAAGCATTCCCATGACAATCAGTATCATTAATGAGGGATGGAAATTGGTATTGATGTTAGACGGCACCTACATGCAGGTGCAGAATTGGGCCAGCCAAGACGAAGATGTTTCAATTGTTTTTGATCAAGAGCTGGCACAAAAATGCACAGAAATGGGACTGTTACAATGACACAGACATGCAAATGTGGGGACTTGGACCAGGGAATAACTACTGATCCATGCTCACTGGAGAGAGATGCAGAATATCAAAGGTCTGGCCAGGAATACAAATGAAACATGCTTGAACTTCAGGGAAAAAAGGCAGTAGGGTCAAAGAGGATGAGGCAAACTTCAAAGGACAGGTAAAGTTACTCCTAATTTCCACTAAAACTGACAAGTTTAATTGATCAAGTATTATGTATGGCAGCTAAGAGCCTTTTAGGTATTTCACAGTCTGGTTTGGCTTCAGGGTGGATTCTGTGTGCTGTTCAGCCAGGACTTTTCCAGGTTTGGCTAATTGCTACAATGATTTACACAATTCCCCAAAGGGAGGTCTACTCCTGCAGAAAAAGTTCATCTCTCATCATTTCCCATCTCACTATTTCGGGTGAAGTGGGAGTTCACCCTCAGGACTTTCATGGGTTTTGGCAGATGATTCAGGGAGGATACAGGTTGATATCTGGTGCAGTACTGCCTGGCCTTTTGGAAGATGCTCCCATCATGTTGTGAAAGGATGTTCACAGCCTGCCTCTGTCCTAGTGGCAGACCATGCCAGGACTAACCCTTAGCATGTTCTAAACAAACCAAGAAAATATGCCTTCCTGTCAGACATACACATGGATACGATTTTATGTATTTAGACTTTTTCTTATGTGATAGAATCGGAAATAAGCACAATATAATTAGAAATTAATGTCCAAATGAAAGAGTTGATCAATGCTTATGGTCAGCCTGGATACAACTAGACATGATGGCAAAAGGAAGGCACTGGAAGATGAGAAAGTGAATGAGAAAGTCCAGTGATGAATATGTTTTGCTGAAAGTAGGGGGCCATGTCCAGCCTCTCCTCCCTTGCCACAGAAGAGCTATACCTCCTTGTTGGGATTTCATCTCTACTTATTGGTGCTGACTGTTGGGCTATTGACTTGGAGCATCTCTCAGCCACACGATCTTTTGCATAGCTGCTTTTTTCTCCATCTCTTTCTTACAATGCACATAGAAGCCAAATTAAAGCTTTAAATCCTATGTGATTGATAAATTTTGTTTGGTTTTGCAATGTAAGTTATTAAAAATAAACAGAATTTATGGATTTAAAAAAAAAAAAAAAACACCTAACGCACTTATTTAGTCATCCCAGAAAGCAGAAAAGTTTTTAGTTGATACTTTAAAAAAAAAATCAATGATGAAACATGACACGCTTCATCCCACTATCTGATCACTCCAGAAACTTACAAAACAAATAAAAATAGTGGTTTAGAATGAACAGACTTAATGTAGTCTTACTCAGTGTTGCTTTTACTATAATGTTCTGAAATCACTGGAAGCTGAAAAAAGAGACATACAATGAAGCAAAATGTCACAACATAGTATGTCAATAAAATCTTCCCAGCAAATGAGTCATTTCAAGTATCTTCAAAACAAGATGGATTCACCTCTTGTATATTATTCAAACACAGTTTCCAACATGATCTGATCCTGTCTGCCTATGCAGGAGCAAACCATGGTTATTTTACACCTCATTGAAAAATATTTTTTCTTGCCCTATTTATTTGTTTAATTTTTGTTTATTGCTCAGAAATACACTGCAGATGCCCAGCAATGTCTTGCTTCATGAAGATTATGTCTGGGTGAGTGGAAGCAGCTGAATTACTATGCTTTTAAGAAGCTATCATCTCCTAGATGAGAGTCCTTCAGGCAAAGACCCCAGTTTGTGTATTAACACACACATGCACAGGCATTCATATAGCAAAAGTCATTCTGGAGGTTGCTTTCTTCCTTAATAATGAGGGCAACAATTCTAATAGGTCTTGTCTTCTTCTTTGCACATTCTCTAGAAAATCAGTCTGTACTTCATTCGCAAGATGTGGGAAATTGGTTTTGTTACATTCTAACAGTTGTAAAACAGCATAGTCATATAGTGTCAAAAGCTGATCAGTAGAAAGAGCAATACTATAATGAGGAGGGGATTTCTAATTTATAGATGTGTCTTTCATTTTGTTCCAACTTGTGAAGTGCCTGTTCTC
Source organism: Lophotriccus pileatus (assembly GCA_035583135.1). Taxonomy (NCBI): domain Eukaryota; kingdom Metazoa; phylum Chordata; class Aves; order Passeriformes; family Tyrannidae; genus Lophotriccus; species Lophotriccus pileatus. The sequence continues at coordinate 24,768,102 of JAWWES010000081.1, read as the reverse complement.
AAAATGCATAACACGGTCATTATTCTTCAGAAGAAAAAGAGAACTCCCGTGCATACAGTAACTGCAAGAACTGCTATGTATTTTATTAAAACAAGGGTGTGAAACCTTGGAAAATGTGATTGTAAGTCACTAACTGTGTGTGAAATACTATTCTCAGCACTTACACGTCAAGTAAGGAGGCGACAGAAACCTTGTTCCCTTCCTGTGTGCTAATAATGCTCCCATGGTTTGTCAACGCCAGGAAGTCATAGCTCCTGCTGAAGTGCTTGGTGTCTTGAATACAGCAGGGACCATCTTATCATTCCTTTCCCATGCTGAGTAATAGATATTTCTGATAACAGAGGGTATGCTTAGAAAACAGACATCAACAAATAATCCCTCTCTCATTTTTAGTGAAACCAAGCACTTGGAATAAGAAACAACCAGGACAACAAAAACCCATCAGCAATGTGGAATGGGGTACTCACATTTTAAAATTTTATCTTCTTACAACTTCATAACACAGAATTTGCACCTGTTTAGACTACTCATTATCCTGTATACCCATCCTATCCAAGAATGAAAAGGGGTCCGGAAGAATCAGATTATAGGTGTCCAAGTGTTACCAGCTATGACTTTGCACCAGTACGAAGAGTAATTTGTATTTGAATAAGCTTGCTCTGTGTTTCTTGACCAGGAAAGTGATTCAAGTACCCAATATGTCATTTACATTTGACTGTGAATAGCTGTTATCATGCTCTAAACTACTAACATTCACTGCAATTAGTTTCTGCTTTGGTTAAGGATTACTTTGCATTTAGAAAAATGGTAAGGTTCATATCTTGTTTTTCAGAAGTGTATTTCCTTTTCTATAATAGCATATGTTTTGAGTTTTCAATTTGCAGTGTAATACCCACCCTTTGAGACATTAAAATGATTATTTAATACCATAAACAGAAAATTCTACTAGCACAAAATTGCTATGTTGCAGTGCAAGTTGACTCTTGGAAACATGAATCGATTGAGCAGATGAACATTACATTAAGCAAAGTAGAATTGCTCCCAAAGAATATTACAAATATTTCCTGAAAATGCATCATCAAACTAACCCAGTAGGTGAGGGGGAAATAAACACATGTTATTTCTTGTTCTGTGTTGCAAAAGAGTGATTTAATTTAAATATTCATGGATAAAACTACCTATGCCAGAGAAAAGATACAAGTTGTATTTAAACAAGCACTGAATCACTAATTTTCAAATTTGTGTTACAGCCCATAGCAGAGAAATGTTGGAAATTTAAATAAAGGGATGCTCAGTCTGAGTCTCTTGACTTATAAATTGATTTGATGGAACTGACCCCCACCTAGCTACTACCTCCTTTCAGGTAGTTGTAGAGAGTGATAAGGTCACCCCTGAGTCTCCTTTTCTCCAGGATAAAGAACCCCAGATCCCTCAGATACTCATCACAAGATTTGTGCTCCACACCCTTCACTATCTTTGTTGCCCTACTCTGGATTTTATAAAGGCAGGTCTTTAAAATCCACCTCAATATTCTCTGTCATCAGTATTTCTTTCTCCTTCCCCCTGAGCAGTGGCAATTGTCTGTTTGCTTCTCTGTCCAGATCATTGCCTCTTATAACCCTTTTCCTATGACTTAAGGATCTCACTGTAGTATTTAGAAAGATTCTGCATTTTCCTTTTTCAAATTTCTCCTCAAGCCTCACTTCTGCCTAATAGCACTGGTTAGGGATGAGGGAATACTTGCAGTAACTGGATTATCAACAATTACATCCTCCTAACATTTTAGCATCATACCCATTGATGGGTTCAACAAGTTCAGCATCATGTTCCATTTCACTCTGCAGTATCTTGCCCATAGCATACAGTGCAAAGGCCACAAAGCTTGTGCCATCTATATGTACTTCTACAGGAGTCATCATTTTCCTCCCCAGCAGAAAACAGAGACAAACAACTCCACTGAAAGAGAAATTAACATGTCAGCCACAGACAGCACATGACAAAAATGGTGCTCAGTTTTTATAAATAATACATTGCTGAGATGAATCAAGGGGGAAGTTTTAGCACCATCATACATTATTTCCTCTCTGATTTGGAAACAGCCCTCTGGATCTGAAAGGTAACAAAGGCGTGACATCTGTTTGTCTATCCAGGAGTCGACATTCTCTGTTCTCCCTTATTCCCTGCTTTCATGTGATCACAGTTAGCCTTTCTCTACATCCAGAGGAACCCTCTTGGGGATTAGCTAATGAAAAGTGCTGTAATTCAAGAAATTCATGCCCTTTGGCTGCTATTATTTGCTTTTCTCTGGCAGCCAAACAAATATTGATATTTGGGAGCCTCATCTACTGGCAGAAATTCTTCTCGCTGTTCTCTCATATGGATGCAGATTAATAATACATGTAATCTACTCACACTCAAAAGCTGTAATTTTATATTTTGTTGCTGCAAAACTGTTTTTTCTATTTAGTTCTTTTTTTTCAGTTGAAGATCATTCTTTACCATGGCCTCGTGTTTCTCCTGCTTTGCGTAACCACTGGGAATTAGATTGTTTGGGACAAACCTCATTCTGTCTTGTATTTATGCTAACAAACCAGACACTTCTTTGTTCATGGGGAGATGTCTGGGAAAAAAATGTGAAAAATTCAAAATTTCCTAAAAGAGTGCAGAGAAGTATTATTTCTCAAAACCATTAAAACGAATTAACAAACAAAATCCACCAGGAAAGCAGCCAAAATTCCAACCATCCTGTAGTGGTGCTATTGCATCAGACCTCCTGTAGCTGACCTGTGCACCTAACACGGAGTCCGCTCCATAAGGACACATCTCTGTCTTGCACAGACCCAGGGCTTGCTGCTTTTGACAGAGCACCAGTCCCACCCCACAGCCATCCAAACGCTGCACAGAGCCAGAGATACACAGGTGATATATAGACCTGGAAGGCCACAGACATAGTAATTTGTGTTGATGGCTTTTTGCTGAAAACTACCTGTTGTGATACAAATGACTGAAGCACTGAAGGGAACGAATTTGGATGGAATAGCCAACCATCTTCAAGAGGACAATCCCATGAATTAAGGTGTTTGTATAAGCACTTTGGTACCATTTTTGCATGCCCATTCCCTAAAATCTACATTTAGGTTGAGCTTATGAAATTTATAATAGCTACAGTCAGCATGTTGTCAGAACAAGAGGAATACAAGGAGGTCCTCCTTTTTGAGCACTTCCCTGGAAACAAAAGGGTAAGCTCAGATCTTGGGGAAAACTATCAAAACCAGCTAAATGAATCCGCAAGACACATTGCTCAAAGCATGTTTGTCATGTTGAGCATTTAAACAGCACATTGATGCTCTCAGAAGTTTATTTAATATTCTGAGTATGTCAGATCTGGATTTTATTTGCATTTGAAAGATATGGTCAGAATAATACTGAGAAGAATTAATTAATCTCATCCTGCATTAGGAAAGCAGATATCATTACTGCAGATATCAAGTCTGCAACAGTGATAGCTTCCAATTAATTGCTCTCAGTGACATTTTCTTATTCACATAATTTTGCATATAATTTCATACAGTCTTTTTACAATTATCTGATCTATGTAGCAAAGTTGGACCATGATGTCTAACACTAAAATATGTGAAAATTAGTCAGTCAAGACAATGGTAATGGATTTTTGAAGATAATATTTGTTATGTCTCTTCAATTTGGGATGATTATTTCTGACATCTTTGATCCCTGAAAATTGTAGGGGAAATTGTTCCCATTTCTAGTAGGGTCTCTTCCCAGGATGAGGCAGCTCCAACAGCACTTCAATCAAACCCATCCCCAGAGGTAACACCGCAGAAAAACTTAGGGTCGTTTTCAGATGGAAGTAGTCATGGCAAGTGTAATTGCTGACATTCAGGACTGTTTCTGTGCTTCCTAAGGACGACTTTATCCCATACATAATTGGATACAAATCCACAGCCCTGTATCTTACATTCCTTACATTTCGTACACAGTTCATACACAGCTGAGATATTCTCAAATGCTGGAATTTGTGTTTGTTAAGATTTTTGAATGAAGTTAAGGCTAAACTGGCTGCTTAGTTCATCCTGTGACATTCTCATCTAGTTGGATTCACCAAGCTCAGGAAAACGAGTTTTGCCTGTTCCAACCTTCAGTGGCCTTGGCTTAAATCCAAGATGAACACAACCAAATGTTACAAAGTAAAACTAAAGTTTCACAATTAATTTTTCAGTTGAAAAATTTTAGAAAATAATTTTAAGTTCATAAAACTGAAAGAGTCACTTATGCTTATTTATAAAAACTCACCTCTTTAAAAGCTTTATTGAACTCTATTTTGGGAAATAGCTGCATTGGTCTTCAGTAAACTCAAAAATGAGTCGTTATTGCTCATGGCAGGGGGCTTAGACTAGATGACCTTTAAAGGTCCCTTCCAACCCAAGCTGTTCTATGATTCTATGATTAGGCATTTATAATGCTTTTACTAAACTTATTTTCAATCATTTCACAAAGTATCTGAAAAATGTAAACTTTTTGAAAATAATTTGTTCCACAGTACAAGTATGAAGGTAGATTATTTAATTTCTCACTAAATTTGCATTCCAAACCCTCAGGATGTTGCTATTTATAACCAAGTATATTGCAATAATCCTTAAGAGCAATAACCATTGAACAGCAGATCTGTTCACTAGTACATCTTCATGCAAAAAGTTGATAATGTAGATCGGTACTTGTGAAACCAAAGGGTGACTGTAGTTACACACATTTAACTGGTAGACAACAGAAGTATAGACAGAAAAGGATTTAATTCAAGAAGCTATGGCAGAGCCAAGAACTGATTGTAGATTATTTGAATACAACTAAAACATACTGCAAAATTTTACTCCTAAAAGAAAAAACATTTGTGTTTCAGCTCTTGTACTCTCTAATAAGTGTGAAAAACAGGGCCACATGAAGGGCTGATAGTTTAAAAGTAAGAACCACTACAATATGGGAGGAAAACTGAGATGCTGCCTCTTGAAATAGTATTGGTTTTGATAAAGAAAATTTTTAGCAGTACTGAAAATTAATGATGGACAATTCTGGCACAACACCAGCATCAAACCTGTAGTATCTTAACATGAGTTTTACTTCTTCTAACTGACTCTGCTGGAATCTGATTTATTTCAGTGAGCTCTTGCTCTCTTGCAGAAATTGTTGACATAGTATGTTATAGCAATCAATCAATATCTGATTAAACGAATGAAGATCTTTCATTACCTTCAAGCCCAGATTGAATTGCTGCAGTCGTAATGGGAAGACAATATTTCACCTTACTGTGGGGAACCCCCACCCTGTCTCCAAGCTCTGATACTTCCTTTTCAGTTTGTTTGATTGGAGAGGGAGATTTATGTCCCCCCTTTCCCAGCAGTAGTTAGAAATGAAGGCAGAGGATTATCTGACTGTGGAGCGGCCGTGACATTGCTTTACCTCTGAATTGAGTGTTCAGAGGTATCTTGACTGCTTGACAAATCTTGACTGCTAGGGAAGGAGAAGGAAGGAAGGAAGATTTTCAAAAGGCAGCAGTCTGAACCCACAGAAGTGGTATTACTCTGTGTCATATCAGCCGTGCTACATCACCAAAATGCAAGCCTCTACATTGGGCTTATCAGGCATCAATTTGTTGTTATATTATCAAGGACATCTGTATGAAATCTATACCAGCTTCTGGCCTGTTATTATTAGGAGGCAGGAGAAAAAACAAGATAGACTCCAAAAACTGCTTTACTAACAGGATTAAATGCTGGAGTTCCAGTTGTTTGATGGTGGAAGCAGCTGTAATTCTAGTGCCCTCAACAGAGACCTGAGTGTCTTCTCTCTCTAATTGCAACATACCATAGTGCTGTGTTGCTTCCTGTTTTCCTCATCTCTTCTCTTTTCATATCTCTAGCTTTATTACTGAGAAGAAAAAATTTACCAGAGCTAATAAAGTCATTTTGCAGCACCAGCACTGGTGCACCTAAAGGGAAACAGCACAGGCAGAGCTGACAGAGGTTAACAACCATAGTAGCTACTAATTGCTTGCTCCTTTACCAGAAATATGGTCCTGACTTTAATTTTGTTAATGAGAGATTAAGAAACTGTATTACACCACCAGCCTGACAAACCTTGTTTGAGTGTTTGTGTATCACAGCACTGACTTTTGTAAGTCCCTTGAAACTATGCACAAAGGTATTTTGAAAATATTATAAAACCAGACTAAAATTAGCTTAATGCTCTGCAGAGCTATTCAGTGCTAAATCAAGCTCTTACATGTGAGATGTGCCTTTTTTAGTTTGTTTTTTGCAGTCAGTCACAGCAGAGGTGTGGTGTTTTGGAGCAGAAGCCACTGGAAAGTCCCCTTGCAGCACAGTTAGAGCTCTGCTTGGTCTGCAGCAAGTCAATGTGTCAGCTCCAGAACCCTTGACTGGCCCTGTCCATTTCCAGATAAACTATGTCCCAATCCTGCAGGCTTGGGTGGGGTTGCACAGGAGAAGCCTGCTCCTGGACCCGTTTTACAAGAGGCCGTTTCTGAAAACCTTCAGCTTTCTCCAACTGTGCCTCTTGGCGAAGGGCTGCTCATACTCCCAGTTCCAAGTGCAGCAGGTCCTAGGAAGGACAGGGCTTCCTGCCATGGAGGAGGCAGAGGCTGAGCATCTTTGCACCCTCGTTGACCTCCTTTCTCCTACTCCAGGAGAAAGCAACCAAGACAGTCACCTGTGCAGACTTCCCAGTACGAGTGAAGCCTCTAAACCCCTTACATGTTCTGCAAATCCTACCCAGGGCTGAGCAGCTCTCAGTCAGTGGCACAGCAAGGATCACTTCTCCAGTGTCCTTGACTCCTATTTCTCCAGGCAGCACTGTCATCAGTGCAATAACACACAGCACTTTTGAGAAGTGAGGGCTATTTCCTATAGGTACTAACTAGCCTAGGTGGCCTGTTTCTCTGGCTATAGCTGGAAGTCAATGTGTCTAGGGGAAAGTGCAGCACTTGATCACCCACTTTGGGTGAAAATTTAGAGCCTTAAACTCTTGCCAAGTTGGATCAATTATTTTATTGGCTGGAATAAGTGATTATGAAGCTTTCTTGGCATACAATTAGCTCTTTCTGTTTCCTTTTTCCAAGCATTGCAAAGCTTTTAGGAGAAACAGAAACGAAGATAAAATGATTCAAGACAAAATGATCCAAAGATCACAGAGTAATTTTTATGCTTTAGTTTTATCTTCGCTGTTAGAAACATGGCAGGTCCCACATTTTAATTTTGAGGAATCAAAATGAATCCTTTCAGGAATTCCTCTTATGCTAAGTGAAAGTAAGAGCAGTGACTGACTGTAACAAGAGTAAAGCATCTTCCTAATGTGAGAGATGGGTTAGGAGTTAGAAGCTGATGGTCAGCTGCCTTTTCTGATTGTCTTTGTTCTGCAATAACCAGATTTAGAAAAACTTTTGTAAGGCAGTTGAAAGCAACTCCACTATATGCAAGACATGTCAGGGAGAAAAATGATGCAATTTGTGGACAGACAAAGAAAAGACTAATACTTTGGAAAAATTCGAATGGCTCCTTCCTATCGTCCCTAAGCAGCAGAGGATATAGCAACAAGGTTTTAGACTTGCAATTCTTCCTACTTTTTTTACAATTATAAGAGACACTGTGGGTACATTACACTCCATAACCTCCATTAACCTTCACAAAGTTACAGGCTGCGATGGTCCTAGACAGGGACGGGGGAGCAGGGGAGGAAGCTCTAAAAGGAGCATCCTTTACCTTTACACAGATTTTGTTTTGTTCTTATAAGAAGCAGTGAACATATCCAGAAACTGCATCCTGCTCTTCCATGGGACAGGCCTCGCACCAAGCTGTTTGCTCTCTTCATGTCAAACCTCCTGTCTCATAATACTGCAGAGCCATGGCATGGCTGAACGGGGGCCAAACTCTTCACGTGGCAAGCACAGCAGGCAATATCTAATATCTCCGCCTAAGGCATATAATGCCACCTTTTCTCAGTCATTGCAATAGTGATCTCCTGCACCTGATGCAGTTTGTTAGCCTCTTTCATACTCTATTCTGTACTTATTTGTAGATGAACTCCATCAAGACACAGTCACGCCTATTTGAACAAAAAAGGGTGTGTAAGGATCTGGCTACTGTCAGTCCAGAGAGGTCCCGTTGCTTTCACCAGAATTCACATTGCTTTGGACTGGCTCATTAAAGCAGAAGTTGAAGCAGGTGGTGAAAGTCAGGAGTACTTGAGCTGAAACAGAAAAGCCACTACATAGAGCTCAAAAATGTATAAAACTCCACTAAAGATTACAGAAATTGTTTGCTTTCAGTGTCTTAGATATACAGTTGCTAATGCGTGAAGTAAAATTCTCTATGGCAGTGTTGTCAAGTACTATATGCAAAATAGCTATTTTATTGCAGTTTTAATCCATACAGTAAAATAAATATTGCTATAAGATTGGAATTACATAGAATCTATTAATGCTTTATGTTAAATTATCTTCATCATTAGTCTTATAATATTTACGAAATTATATAAAATGTATTTTCTGAAAGATGCAACAGCTTCTCTTATAGTGCAGATTTGTAATGTACTAAATAAGTTGAATTATTTTACATTCAGAAAGTAGTAGATGTTTGAAAAACAGCGTAGTCAGTTATGATCTAACAGTGGTGCTGGTGTGGTGGGTAACTGCTCTGGGGAATAGGGATGCTGAGTTTGATAGGATTGGTCGTATGAACACAGTTACTAGCAAATGTGTAACCCAGGTCCCTCACACTGTCTTTGACCGGGACACTTTCTCAGTGTCTCAAGGAAGAAACTAAAGCAAACCTCTTCGTTCAGGCTGATGTGGGTTAAGACCATCCAGTCTCTATACTATCACTTCAAGTGCAGTCACTAAAAAGGGTGCCAGCATTGACCTTTGGGTCACCTAATATAAACCATGTAGCTGTTAGTTGAAAAAAAATAGTAAGTGTGTGTAGCAAAGTGATTTTTGATAAAACATTTTATGCATTGTCACAGAGATATCCTTTCTGTGACAAAGAAACTGTGCTCCAGAATAGATTAACTGAATTTATGGTCAGCAGAGCTGATCTTCATCATCTCATTTAATCTGGATGTGATCTCCTGGCCTTGCTTCAGTAGAGTTGTACCTAATTCGGAGGGAGCAGCCGAAAACACAAACCTTTTGCATTCTCCTGGCTCTGCATCAGCGATGTTACAAGTTATCCTGGGAGGGAGAGAGAGCAATCCTGGTCCCTGCTTTCTGCTCACTGAGAGAGCCACTCTGCTTCAGGATCAGGTTCAACTGATATCCTCCTTACATGGACATATATTCATGTCAAATATTAGAGCTGCACAGGACATTTAAGATTTGGGTGAAGCAGCCTGTCCAACTGAGCCCTGCATGGCACTGGTGTTGGTACTGTAGGGTAGGGTGACCACGGCTCTGCAGGGCAGCACAGACTTGCAGGAACTATTATCCAACTACTTTTATCTCTGTGTGCACCTTCTACACGAAAGCACTGTAATGTGGATGGAGGGTGATGATGCAACAGCAACCCGTGAGCTCTCTGCTGGCAAACCAGGTACCAATTGTCAGCTGTCTGACCAATTACCCAGTACACCAAGAATTTGCAGGGGCACAGACATAACAGGATAATGGCAGTATGCTGACTTGGGGGGTTGTCTGTCATTGGGTTTGCCTTCTCCTGCACAGAGGTGGGGAAAATCAGCCGTGCGTGATCTTGCATGGGCAAGAACTGGTTTCCCATAGTCCAGAGAATTCAAATTGAGGAGTGGCTTCATTCAGTAAGTCAGTCTGGCCTTCCTACTATTGAACAGCAATAGTCTGTTCTAGGAATATATTAGAGAAAGAAAAATAAATAGGAGAAAAATATCTATTTTTGTGAGCAATTGCATCTGTCAAGCTGCTCTGACTCTTTTGCATTTTCAGTTCTATCATTACACAAAAGATGCTTGTTTCAGCCCTCTCCAGGCTGGCTGCCTTCTCTCATGGATTTAGATGTTCAGTGTACAGGGAGACAAGTCCGTCAGCCAGAGCGGGAGGGGCACAACGAAAGCCATCAAATATGGTAATGTCTCATCTTTAGCTAAAACAAACTCCTGTTCTTCTCCTGGCAGCCTTTGTCTCAGACTACTTGAAGCAGGGGCTGGATAGTTCTGGGTTAACAATGTTTGTTTCAAGATGGACTAATTTCTTTAATTCTAGAGAGAAATATTTTGGTTGGGAAATAAGGAACAGATCTTTAGACACCCCCATGGATTCTGCCTAAATGCTCAGAGTTTTTTAATGCTCACCTGTGTACCAAGGCATGCCCTTACAATTCTCCTAACACTTATCCTCAGTCATCAATGCTGCAGCTCTGCTGCACCACAGATATAAACCCTTCTTTATTAATCAAAATCTTTCTCCCATCCAACTTTTCTACCATCTACAAGGAAAATCTGCTTGTTCCCATGGAGACTGACAAAGCCCACCTAGCATGCCCAACTCACCTAGGAAGGGGGAGGATTTTATACAGTGCTTCTCAGATTGCCCCAGGCATCTGTTTCAGGTGTTTCAATAGGGAGTGGACATAGTCATCACAGGACTTCCTACAGTGCTGAGACAGACAACATCTGCAGAGGGCAAGCTAGTGTGAGAAACCAGCGTGGTAACTGTAGTGTAGTTTGTGCTGGGTCTGGCTGAGATGGAGGTAACCTTGTACATAGCAGCCCCTATGGTGCTGTGTATCAGATCTGTGACCAAAAGGAGTGTTGATATCACACCAGTGTCCTGGCTATTGCTAACCAGTGCTAACCAGGAGTGTCAAGGCTTTCTGTTTCTCACTTTGCCCTCCCAGTGAGTGGGCTGAGGGTGGGCAGGCATCTGATGCGAGCACACAGCCAGGACAGTGGATGTCAGATGGCCAAAAGGATACTGCATTCCTTATAAGGGATACTGCATACCCTATGACATCATAGGCACCACTCCTTGCCCGCCTGGCATCTTTTGGATGTTCCCAGAAAAACTGGGCATTTGGTCTTTCCAAAGGAGTCATTACTCAGAGACCAGGTAGGCTGTCTGCTGTTGGGACATGGTGAGTGATTGCCATTGTACCGCTTCCCTGGTTTTTTGCTCTTTCCTTCACTTTAAGTTGTCTCCATCTTGACCTGTAAGTTTTTCTTGCTTTCATTTTCTGATTCTCTCTCCTGCTTCTGATTCTCCTTTCTGCTTTCTAAGCAAAATTTGCACAATCTGCCTTTGCCCAATGACAAGCAAATTTGGTTTTGTAGACAAACTTATAATTATAGCACAGCTGGTAGGGAAATGCTTGGTTTTAATTTCTCATTTGTTTGTAACTGTGATTTAATTGCTGCAATCCGTGTTATCTGCTCCTTTAAACTTTTAAATATCATAGGGCATCAAAAATTACATTTATTTCCTTTTGACAGAAAACTGCTTTACACAAAGTGACAATCCATCAGGTGAAATTGTGGCATTAATCAGGCTATTCACAAATACACCGTGTGTGAGTAAGAATGACTGGAGTCAAACTGAATTAACAAGAGATCAGGAGATCACAAAATGATACCTAGAGCTGTGGTCAGGCCCATCTCTGTAAAAACACATGATTCAAGTGAAGGTTTTCTTCCCAGTTCTACAGAACAAGGTTTCAATATGAACACACTTCACATGGCAGAGTCCCTGTCCGGGTCTATGAAGGAGATATGACATCAGCAAAATGTTTTTCAAGTCATAGTCACAGGCTTTTTTTTTGTGATTAGGCTAAATGTGAAGCTGTGTTTCATCTTCCTAGATTTTCTAGGCAAAACATACCAGAATCAAGAAGGGAGGTACTAAAAACCCAAAGCAAAACAAGAGAAGGCAAGTACAACCTCACTTCCTCCCCCAGAAGAGAGAGAGTTGATCCTCCTAAACTGAGAGGACCTGTGGATTGCTTTATTCAACATTAAACTTCTGTGTGCACTTGCAGTTTATTACATTTCAGAGGCCATCCTTATGTTTCTGTTTTAAGTGTTACACATTCTTCTGCTGTGCATTTGAAGTAAATGAGTCAGTAGGCAGAGAGCACTGCATAATCCCTTCCTCCAAAAATTGAGTTTTGACATGGTACACAGAAGCCTATCTTCAGAGCCAATGTGTACCTACAGCATGTTTTCCTCTGTCTAATTCTGTTTATTAGCTGGAATTATTGTTTCACTTCTGCTCCTCTGTAACCATGACAGCTCTAAGGTCAGATCTCCCAAAGGCCTCACCCAGCGTCCACTTTCCCGTGTAAGCTGTTCCCTCTAAAGTTGGTGTGGAAACAATTGCTACAGGCCATGGGAAGGGGAAAAGGTAGGCTTTGGGGCTGAAGCAGAATATAAAAGATGAGTTTTACATTTCTGCACTATTCCTGGCTCTGCAGGAGCTGTGGATCCACAGGGTCTGTGGATCTCCTGCCCAGTACATTTCTCATCAGTCTGTGAATCAGGCCCATTGATTTCTTCTGAAAGATATATCTGACTTGATGCAGCTGAACAGGTTAAGCTACACTTCAGAAATTATTACATCAACAGTTCTAAAATGCAGATCTTCGAACATATAAAATTACTAATTCTTCAGAGAAGAAGGAAGTGTACATATACATCAGTAGTTCTCATGTAAGGAAAATTTCCTAAACGTACAATTTTACAATTTTATGAATAAGCACCTTGAGTGCATTTAAGTTTGGCCAAACTTAAAATTGCAGATGATGTCATTCATTCATCTTAAAGTGAAGAAAAAACAGACCAAAAATAGTAGAACCCAATCAAAATATATAACACCGTCTATATTCTGAGATGTTTAATAACACCTTTGTCTCCTTCAGACACCAGAATGCTACCATATGGATTGTTCAGTTATTGTGGGGGGAAAACCTGCCTTCTGAAGAGCTCACAGTGGTGGAGTTATTCCTGTGTGTTTGTCCCATTGCTGGCAAGGCTGCTGGAGCTGCAACTCAGCACCCAGGCACACATCACCAGAGCTCCCCGTGCAAGCCAGTGAGGCTGCCCTGGTCACACACACGTCTGGATGATTTGAAACATCCTCTGCTCAGATTGTTTTGGTTTTTCTCTGGTAGTTTTTGCCCTTTTCCAACACATCTTGAGAGAGCAAGCACTGCTATAGCAAGGTATATGACCATTTTCTTAATGTGAGGTTTATCATAGAATCATGGAATAGTTTAGGTTGGATAAAAATCCTCTAGGATCATCAAATCTAATAATTAACCCAGCACTGCCGAGCCCACTACTAAATCATGTCCCTAAGTGCCACATCTACATGTTTTTTAAATACCTCCAAGGATGGTGACTCAACCACTTCCTTGGGCAGCCTGTTCCAGGGCTTGACAACCCTTTTACTGAAGACATTTGTCCTAATATCCAATCTAAACCAGGGATGACAAAGCTTCAGGTCATTTCCTCTGGTCCTATTGCTTGTTACTTGGGAGAAGTCCTGTTTAATTTTATGAAATAGAGAGACTTCAAGCATGTGATTTACGTATTTCCTGAAGTGTGTGCACAAGCGGACACACAAAATTATTAGATGTTTCAGTCAAATATTTCTGAGATTAAAAATCTAAACAACATAAGGTATCTAAAATATCAATTGATTGATGTGTCTATTACTCTTAATGAAATCAAAAATGAATTAAGCCTACTGGAAGGCTACAGCCTACCTTTGGACAAGTGTGTTACGTTATTTTTAGTGCTGGAATTAATTTCAGAATGTTGCTTAATGATGCTGCTAAAACAAATATGTTTTGCAGAAGAGAAGTACTAGCAGAACAGGACATGACAGAAGAAAAAAGATGTATTCATAAAGGATTCTTCTATTCATTTTTATATGAATAAATTAATTAGAATCCCTGCAATTATTGTGTCCCTAGAGGTCTGCTGCTTGTTTGTAAGCTGTACAATGTACTGAGTTTATTATAAAATTAACGCTGCTATGGTTCCCTGATTGACTACCAGACATCTCTGATGCGAGGTATCTTACAGCTAACATATCATCCCAAATTCACTGTGACAAGCCAAAAGATTTCATTCACACACAAAAGAAACTAAGCAAAAAAAGTTTTAAAAATATGCTTTTAACTTAGATTTCTAAGTGCAACCTTCTTTAAGGGCATAAATTCTTAATTAGGAATTTTCCCAAGTGACAAATTATTTCAGATATCTTATTGTGGATATTTTTTGTGACAACATTTTTCTATGACCATGGAGCAAATCCTGTTTAAAAATGTAGGATTTTTGGTAGCCACTACAATGTGAAGTTGGAAGTGGAGCAGGAATTTTCTGTACCGCATCATGCAGTGGACTTGAACATCCACCTGTGGTATTTTCCCAATGCTTCCTCTGATTAACAACAATGGGAAATTCAAAGTGCTCAGCAGTCAGTTTTTTATGTCTGCCATTGTTTAAGGTTTGTGAATTACAGGGAAATTTGGGTAATTTCTTTCTGTCTCCTTGGTGGTGATACCAGGCATTCTGGGCATCAGAAACAAGAATGAAACCAAGAGAGACAGTAGCTAAAGATCTCATTTGTGCACTCTGGGCTCAGCTTTGAGGATATCGCAATGTAAAATGAGTTCCTAGAATTGTAACTTTTTTCTTCTATGAAGTCTTAATGCTCTAGGACTTGGTTCTGCAAAGTTTTGAGCCCTCTGAAATAACCACAAATGATTGGTGAGATATATGCCTGAAGACAACGTATTTCAGTGTGTTCTTGCTTTAGAAGTGAACACCTGACTTGGGTGAAACTAAGGGCAGTGTCACTGCAAAAACTTTGTCTCTTCCATTAGATGTGGTACAGAGTGGTCAGCTCTAACTGATGTCAGGTATGTATAGAGGAGGGAGCTTTCTTACCCTGCCTGCCTCATTCCCACATGCTCTGCCCCATGCAGGATCAAGCTTCTGGAAGGAACAGAAGGCTAGGTGGTGCCATCAATACTAATCAGACATATCTTCTATGAAAGATTTCAAAACAAACCAACGAATCCATTTTCCAATTTGCTTGAAGTGACTCCTTGTCTTTTAGTAAAATCTGTGAGAAAAAAGTTGAGAAGATTTTGTGTCTTATTAAAAATAAAATCCTGTAATGGCGTTCCTCAACTGATAGCCTGTTCAGGGGCAGAATGAATGGGCTCTGCTAGGAATATTTGTACAGGAAATTTGATTGCTAATAAGCTTTAGAAGGTGATGTTAAGATGTTATGACATTGAAAACTACCAAGATCAATAGAGAAACTGATGTTCTGGAAAACCAGATCCAATTAGATAAAGGTCTTGATTACTGAATACGTCTGCTCTGCACGGGCAGTGCATCACAGCCACAGCAAACACATTCAGTTCACTGCTCACCGACCTGTCCCCAACTCCCATCATGGAGAGACCTGCAGGAAAGCATCAGAAGTGCCCAAAAGAGTCCCAGTCACTGAAGTCCCCTAATGGGTGTGAGCTCTGGGCAAGCAAGCCGAGTAGAGTTCGTGCTGAGCCCTGCCAGGGGCCACCACTGCAGCATCGTGCTGGCACCAGTGCTCCAGGGAGGCAAATCAATCAAATAACCATGTAAACTGTCAAGAAAGAACAATTGCCTCACAGTTCTAGAACATCATTCACAGAGAAAGAATAGAAATGCCTGTAACCACTGTTGTTTATGGGAATAAAAGTTCATACAAATACACAAAATTATTCTCCAGCTGTTACTGGTCTGAACCTGTGACAGGTTTACACCTTCTGTCTCTTGCTCAGTCATATTCTGTAGCACACATTATTTCTGCCTCTAGTAGAATGCATTTTGAAAAAAGAGAGATCAGCTATTTTGGCTTTTTTTTTTTTCCTAGAATATATGATCAGATTTTTTCTATCATAAAGTGAGAACTACAGGTTGAAACTTGGAATGAACAAGGCAAAGGAAATAACTTTGGTCCTGAATCATAGTTTCTTAATATGAAAAATATATTTCTATAATAATAATGTTAAGCACAGAGGAAATATATATAAAGCACTACATTAATATTTTGGGCTTATTTTAATATGATTCAGAGTTCAGCAAAGCAATCTATCATAACCTTAAATGTGAAGCCTGTTCTTCTAAAACATATTAAGTACTCTGCCAGGTCAAATCTTATTATAGCAAGACATTAGGAAAAAAAGGAAGAAAGATACATGTTTTATTCAAATAATAAACTGCAAATTTTGAATTTTTGTTTCCAGATATGCCCTTTAAAATCTATAGGTAACACATAATTAAGATAGTATTAGAATTTCAGTAGGCACAGAGATTAGTATGGCCTGCTCAGGCGATACTGGAAATCAAATGTATAATAATTGCAAGCATGGTCCAAGTGGAATTTCTGTTTGACCTGAAAAAAATTTTCGTGACCAGACACCAATATTCCCCAGAAAGTTCTAACTATGTGATATGGTATAAAATGATTATAGAATATAGAAATAAAGGCAAGGGAAAAAAGGAAGAAATTTATAAGAAAAAAATAATCTAAAAACATTTCCCCAAAATTCTATTGCAACTTTCATATTCATCTATTAGGCCAAGGGTAGAAAGAACTTTCCTCATAACTGTGGTGGACCAGGAGAGAGATGGTAGGCAGTGAGACAAGGAGCTTTCAACCTGAGATGTCCAGCATGACTCAGGGGAGCTTTCGCAAGGTCACACTTGTCAGGGAGAGCAATAGACCAAAACTCAACCCACAGGAAAAATCATACTGCATTCCTGCTTCCCCTACGTGATTTTTTTTAACCAGTGTTAAAAAACATCTGATCTGCAGTGTCTACATTTATTTAAATTAAAACGGAAGTTTATGCAAAAAGGTGAAGTTGGAGTATTAAGCAATATTAAGAAACAGAACCTGAATGTTATGTGGTACAACTGACTGTACTACACAGCACATAAAATTGAAATTTCTCTCTCTGTCTTAATGCTATATGATTTTTCTAGAATTTAGTACACTTTTTGTACTTTGTAGTGTGAGCTTTTTTTAACAAAGATTGTTATGATTTGAGCTGAAAGTCAGAATTAATTTTTCTTTATTTTTTCATACAAATTCTGTGGGGCTGCTAATTTGTCTGCCTTCCCCCCGCCCCCCCCCCCCCAAGTTTCTTTCAGTACAGCATAGCACCATTCTTTTTATCATTTCAGGTTATTTTCTTCTGGCAGAACTAATAAAATATGATTCTGAAGTGAGAGCAGCCCTCAGTAACCTACCGGGCTGGGGGTGGAAGAGCACAGTTTCTGCAGGGAAGATGGGGCTCTTTGGTGAGCAGGCTTTCTCAAGAGCCCTGGCTTTTATTTACTTTGGTTTTCTATTTCAGTGGGAAAAAAATCCTAAATCTGTAACTGAAAGCTCCAGACAAGTTAAAAATCATTATGTTTTTCTAGCAGTAAAAATAGAAAATTCATCCTGACATATTCTTTTATGTGACAGGGCTCTGGATATGGAACCCCCAAATAATTATTGCTTCATTTGATATGTTACAAACATTGACATGTGCAAGGTAAATATTTTTCTTCAAGTGAGAGTATTTGTAAGGAAATTGCGAAGAAAAAAAATGAAGTAAAAGATCAGTCAGTTCATATAAATGCCAAATATTATTTGTCATGGAATGAGAAAGCTGAATGGAAAGATTCTCTGTATACAGATAGCTCTTCTGAGTACAAGGAAATTCAAATGAAGAAGCAGAATCAATCCTCTAAGATAAATCAAAATGTTAAGGAATGGATAATGATCTCCCAGGAGAATGACGGTGTCCATGCAGGCTTCTGCAAAGATGATCATGCAAAATAAATATTGAGGCTGCAGTAGCTTCAGTATACCCTGTGTAAGAGGGTATACTGAAATAAACAGGCTAGAAATAAGAGCAAAAACACAGTAAAATTTACAAGACTGAAAGTGATTTCATTTACACTTTCTGGAGCATAGCTAAGGAAAGCATTTTTCTCAGTGTTTCAAAACAGCTAACAAAGATGTAGAAGCTGACAACTAGGAGCAAAAATGAGCCTAAATGCATTTTTTTGTCAGTGAGGGTAATTCACATTTGCAGTGATCTCCTAGAGCAGTAGAAATCCACTCCTAATTTCTTTAATCAAAATGAGATTTTTTTTTTCCTGAAAATCATGCTGCAATTTACATGAGGTTTTACTCATAAAGTCCTATGGCTTTGTAATCTCAGAAACACACTACCAGGGGTCATCAGACTTCAGATGCAAACTGGTGTCTAAGAGAAATAGAGGCAAAAGCTGAGGCATACTTCGTGTTTTTACACTTAGTGAATTTGAGGCACTGGTTTCTTCAGCCCAGCATCTTTGAGAAGCTGTGGCCTGGAATTAAGATTGAAAAATAGCCTTTCCTTATTTATTATTGGATTATGACTTTTTTTGGCATCCCTGATGGAAAGGGGTTATATCTGCTAGTCCTGGTGCTGCACTCCACAGGAAGCTGTATCTGCCTCAAGGACAGAGGATGACATCCCGTACCTTGAGCAAGCACAGCATCTGATGGCACATGTGGGATGCAAAACATAGATGGAACTCTATCCCTGGCTGTTGCTTGGGAGCACGTAGCACTGGGCAAACACATAACAAGAGGTGTAACTACACTAGAGGGTCTGTGGAGAGTTTAAGGGTAGCCCAGGATTGACTATCCTCTTCTTTGAGACAGCTGCTGCCATGTGGGCTGAGCTTTCTGCAGCAGGACTCCTGCTCTTGGGGTCAGCAGCAAAGATACACCACAAGAGTAGCCATGCATCCTCAGGAAAGCTGTCCATAGACTCCTGGAATTTTGTCTACTCTCCTTGCATGTCACGAGACAGGAGAAGCCCTATGGCACTTTCCCCTTTGCTCACTTGGGATGGTGGGCTCAGCTCTGCCCTGGAAGCACAGGCACAGAAATGTGTCAACCCCAGAACTGATCACTCCACTGCTTACTGAGCCTGCAGATATTGCAAGAGTTGGGCCTTTGACTCAGCATCTAAGCAGGCATCTTCTAGTTTATGGCCTGGTTTGTGTAATTACTTCAGTGAGAAAGTCAGTTATGTCATTAGTAGTTGCAGTTAAATCTTTAACCACCTTAGCTAACCACCAATTTAGCCACCTCTCTTTTCCTAGAGATTTCTGCCTCTGCCATGGAAGAGTTGTGTAAAGCCCTAAGCATGGCATGTTTTCAGCCAGCACCATCATTTTGCATACAGGTGCATGTGAAGATGTATTTCCCTTAAACAATGGGCCTTCTGTTCATCCAGCAGCATGATAGTTTATATGTCATTCCCCTGACAGCTCTGTGATGAGGTGACAGCCTACCATCATGCAGCATGAATTTTAGCTTCTCTTCAGTGCTTATGATGTCCTTACTAACTTCACATTCACATGACTCACATTTAGCGAGACTTTTCCACTTGTTCTATCACTGAAGCCTGGCTGAATATGCCTGAGGCTGACAGCTCTCTTACCGCCAGGAGGATGCAAGATAAACCTCTCAGCCAGTGATAACATTCCGGCAGCATCCCTCAGCGGGCAGCCTTCACAGGGTGCAGAGCCATGCATCTTTGAAGGAATGATAGAGCAGCTCAGTTGAGCTCCGGGCAAAGAGCAGATGTTTTTCCAGAGATCCTAGCCACGGAGTGAGAATACAGCCTACTCTTTGCTTACACCAGGCTAGGACAGCCTGTGTGCCAAGGCAGTGGTGTAAGTCACTGAAGGACTTCAAAGTGATGTCCTGTTTTTAATTTCTGCTGTAGTACTGAACTGTAGATGTCTGGATACTCAGTGTCAGACAAGACCACTTCTGTTCGCATAAAACTTCTGTTCATGCCAGTGAAACTGCTTGTCCCCAGCATGTTACAAGAGGTGCTCAGTACTTCAGATTTAATACAGAAAAACTACCAATCCTGTTCACAGTTGTAGACCAGATTAGTATTTTAAGCAACACAATTCACATTTTATTTTTGGTCTGAAAAGATATATAAGGTAGCTCTGAATGATATTGAATAAATAGAATAAAATTTTCTTAATAATTTTTAAATCATTTGGTTGTTTATGTATAAGTAGAACTTCATTCACCAGATTTGTATAAAGTAGGAAGTCAATCACCATGAAAGTAAATGTTCCCCTATTCTCACACTGTCATATTGATACACTATGAAGGCAACACCATTGCCAGAATGAGTTTATGAATCTTTCAGATATATTTTAATGTCAATAAGCAAAAAGCATCTTATAATGATGTAACAACTGAATTGGTAGGTGAATAAAGAATTGAACTCGGACAAAAATCATCCAAATCAGTCTTTCCTTCGACTTCAGTAGATGTAGATTACACCTCAAATATTTTAATATTAACATATCACTAAAGAAAGTCAAGAGTAGTGAAGAGGATCTGGGTGACTAGAAACTACAGATCTGATTCTAAAAGCCTGGGGCAGCTGTGTATGGAGATGGTTTCCCAAAGCAAACAGAGAGCCTTAAGGC
>JAWWES010000081.1:24737031-24747443 GCA_035583135.1 Lophotriccus pileatus | reverse complement strand
CTACAGATCTGATTCTAAAAGCCTGGGGCAGCTGTGTATGGAGATGGTTTCCCAAAGCAAACAGAGAGCCTTAAGGCTTCTCTAAATGAAGTCGATAAAGAGTGTCCATAAGGAGTCTTTGTAAGGAGCAGAGAGTGGTAGAGGTTCTTGGGATATTCCGTTCAGTGTTTTTCCACCAGGAGATGTCACCTCTTCAGAAATTAGGTATTTTGTGGGAAACAGATTCATTTTGTGAAAGTTTTGCTGTAACCATAAAGCCATACTGAGTGTGCAGGGGCCTGGGCAGCCTTGGGGGCTGTCACAGGAATACCCTGCAACACTGATCCCAGAGCCAGGGACCCTGCACAGCTGGGAGGGCTGGAATAACTGCCTGAGACAACTTTTCTTGGATATTTCTACCCTGAATCAATGCTTAGTTCAAAAGCCAGTATGACTCTAGAAAAGCCAGCTGCTCACTTAAATAGGTACTATTTTTAGCGGTGGTAGTTACATCAATCAGGGTACATACAAGCTGATAAGTATCCCCTCCTTATGGAAAATGGACACATAGCATCTTGTTAGGTGCATGTATCTGGAGCTACATGGAGCTGAGCAGATGAAACAGCAAATAGTTTATGCCTTACTCCCAAAGGCAATTCCATGCAAATTTAATTTTCTGAGTAGGAAATAAAGAGTTACATTTTCTGTCTTTTCTTTCCCCCATGTAGCTAAAATGTGAAAGATCGATCTATCAGCATTTCTTAGGCTCTTACTATAAGTACCACTAATGGTTCCTGACGAAAGGTGTGCTGACATAGCCCTAAACAGGCATGTCCACGCAGGACACATTATGTCACCTGGCCATAATCCCACCATCCTCAGGTGAATTCACACATCCCAGACTCCACCATCTGTGACCACGGTATCCCAGTCGTGTCCCACACAGCTGCTTTTCTTCCCTGGATGCTAGTGCTTTCCCTGAAAGCCCTGCAGGTGTTTGGCCACCCTCACCTGGCAAGCACCATCTGTTTCTCCTCCCCAGTCCCTTCCTCCCTCTCTCTTCCCCTGCAGCAGGACCTGGTTTCTCCAGTAATTTTAGGCATTACCAGTGTTTGGTAACTTCTTTGCCTGTTGGGGTTATGAACATCTTCCACAAGGCCTTTAGGAGCATCCACCCACAAAGCTGCCCACATATTCAGAACAAATACACCTCACTTTCTCAGGTACAGACTGTACTCTCCAGTCCTGCACTGCTCAGGCTGTGACACTGCCTGTCACTCCAGCTTTCTAAATTATTCTCCCTGACAGCCATTTTTCAAGAGCTTTTTTGTGCTGGTGTTCAACACTGAGGTGCTGTTGTAAATACTTCACAGTATTAAAAGCTTGCCAGTGGTTTTCTTTTTATTTTCATAATTTCCATCCTGTGTCATTTCGATGGGATACTTGAAAGAAAATTGAAGAATTTCTGCTTAACATCTGAGCTTCATTTTTAATTGGTGCCAGGTCAGATTCTGAATTTAAATTAATCTATACATTTCCTTTCTTTCCTTCTTCCCTTAATTTTCCCCCTCATCTTCACTCCCATGGGATACCATCACTTTTGCAAAAGCCGTTCTAATGCTTTTCCCATCTATGATCAGTACACTGCCAGAGTTAGCACAAAAGAACATAGAAGAAGGATGAGAAATCAGAAACATCCACTCAGACATCTCTCATTTCTTCTAATGTGTCTCAAAATGCCACAAATTAACACAATCCATCTTGGAGGACTGGTCAGAATGTTGCACTTTCAAAATATAGTGGTTGTGAGTTTGGTTTGAGTTTTCCATTAGTGTTCCTCATCTTTCAATAAATAAAAATGCCCAAGGAGAGTTGTTTGGAAAAATTAGGTTGTGCTCTACTCCCTGTCCCCAGTCATTTTCCCCTACTTTGTTGTTGCTTACAGAGAGCGGGAGTGAGACAGCAGGCTCGTCCAAGGCCTGCACTGCTGCTGTCACTTGCTCTCTGCCCCCAGACCTGCCCCTCCATTGCTTAGACTGGTGCCAGGGAGATGGAGGCAGAAAGAAGCATCCAAAGTTTTTGGGGGTCCTCTTGGGAGGCCCCCTCCACCTGCCATGGAGTCCAATCAGCAGCTGGACTTTGATGATCCTTTGTGGGTCCCTTCCAACTCAGAAAATTCTGTGATTTCACACATCTTTGCCTTGGTAGAAAGGTAAAAGGAATTGAGTTTAAAACCAATAA
Organism: Lophotriccus pileatus; assembly: GCA_035583135.1. Lineage (NCBI taxonomy): Eukaryota > Metazoa > Chordata > Aves > Passeriformes > Tyrannidae > Lophotriccus > Lophotriccus pileatus. Next base: position 24,745,223 of record JAWWES010000081.1, on the reverse strand, counting down.
GTGGCTTGGGGGAAGAGAATAAAATTCACATAAACTGTTTTGGTAAGCAGCTTTGGAAATAAAGATTTTAACAAAATGTTTCCCCCATGCACTAGTATTGCATTCCAGTCAACCACTTGATTGCCTGACTTCTCCCTGCAAAAGCCAATTTGCTCCTGGCTATGAGTTTGATCTCTTAAAATACTGCTTTAAAAGCCACTTGCACTCTTTAAATAAAAGAAACAGAAAGACAGACTGCCTGCTAACTGAACAGGAGAAGTCCAGATAACTGGAACAAAAGTAAACATCAGCATCAACAGAGCTACCAGAAGGTGAGTTGATCCATAGGCTTCAGAGGAGTCATTAACACAGCAGTTTCTGTCAATCAAAACTCTTTTGAGCTTACCTGGGTACTACTCACAGCAGTCAGCAAGGCCTTTGCACACCCTCTATTAATTGTGGTGGGGTTGCTGGTGTAATAGCTTACCAGCAGGAAACTGTCCTACAGACTCTGCTGCTGCAGGAGTCCACAGCACTATATGGGAATATCTACTGTACAGTATGGGTATATGGAATGCAACTTGGGTGGAAGCACTGTTTTGTTCTCCAAAATAGCTTCACTGCTAAAACACTGACAGTCTTTTTGAGTTTCAGCTGCTTAAATAACATCTTTATGAGCTTCAAGGGCCAGGGGAAGAAGTCTCTATTTTGGCACAAAAATGGCTGTTAGAACAAAGCAGACAATCTGTTTGTAATTCTGTCAGTGACATTATCTTCTGCATAAAGTTGCATCCAAATTAGCTGGCATGGAGGAGCGGCATAGCTGTGGATGAGGAACTCCATTAATCTTCTTATTCCTTTCCCTGTTGTGCTGGTTTTGGCTGGGCCAGAGTTAATTGTCTTCATAGTGGCTAGTGGCTGTGTTATGAATTTGTGCTACACAGGGTCGATAATACAGAGATGTTTTTGTTATTGCTGAGCAGTTCTTAGTTATTGCTGAGCAGTTCTTACACAGAGCCAAGCCCTTGACTGCCTTCCATACTACCATGCTGGTAAGGAGACAGAGGGTGCATGGGAATTTGGGAGGAGACACAGCCAGGACAGGTGACCCAAACAGACCAAAGGGATATTCCAGAACACATGACATCACACACAGTATATAAAGCCGGGGAGGAAGATGGAAGAAGTGGAGGATGTTTAGAGTGATGTCCTCTGTCTTCCCAAGCAAACTGTCTTTATCTCAACCCAGGAGTTTTCTGGCTTTTACCCTTTTGATTCTTTCCCCCAGTCCCACCAGTGGGGGTGGGCAAGCAGCTGCATGGGCCTTGGTTTACAGCTGGAGTTAAACCACGACACTGTACTTCTTGCAAGGCCCCTGAATGCTGTCCAGTTCAGAAAGCCAGGGAGTTTTATTGTGGCCTTGTAAAAGAAAGATAAACAGATGTAAGCATGATGACTGTATCTGGCAAATCATGTAGGTAAAATTAATGTTCAGACTGTTTGAACATGTGAAGTGTGTGTGGCCTCGCTGTATTGCTGGACAAAACCAGGTAACTCAAAAGGAATAAGTATTTGTATTGCTCTATAGTAAGTATCTGGCTTTAAAGACTTTATGTTGCCTTGATCTGCACTGTTTTGTAATCTGTCTTTTCAGCTGCACTGGGTCTAACAAAGCAATTTCCCAGTACTCCTCCTTCTTAGGAGATGAATTCTCGGCTGGATCTTCACCAAAAACAGTAACAGCTGGTACTGTATTTACCAGCTTTAGCCCTTTCCAAGCTCTCTGTGAAGACCCAACTAAATGTCTCATCCTGGGACTCACTCAGGCACTCAGCTCTTAATGAAGGCAGTAACCTTCTTACAAGAAATTTTTTTTTGTGGAAAAGACCCTGAGATGGTAGGAGCAGATGACAGTCACGTGCAGTGATGACGATGATGATGATGATGATGATGATGATGATGATGCATTTGACAACAGAGAGGACAGGAGGTAGGATAGCGTGAAAGATCCAGGGTTTATTATGTTTTCCACTAGGATTTCCTGCAATTTGTCATTCTTTCCCGATACTTCATTTGGTATTGCCTTTGTGTGTCTTCCTTTCAATGTCAAGAGTGCAACTTGCTCCAGTGGTCTATAAGCTCTCCAGTGGGGTTGACAGTCCCCTGTTGATTCAGAAGGCTTTACGATCCTCTGCTTCTAGCCCTGAAAAAAACTCTCTTTGGGCTGCAGATTGCAGTGGTCCAGGTGACCTCTGGCATACTTTTCCTCCCAAATTATTCCACAAATCTAAGAAGGAGACATTTAGCTCCCAACCAAGCAGGTGAGAGGTGGATATGTGCTTCAGTGGCTGTAAGGCCACAGACTCTCTCAGGAAAGTATGATGGATGATTTAATGTATCATTATAAGTGTGTGGGCTCTGTCTTCCAGTGGGTGAGATCTGTTTCATTCCAGCTTTGTCTCACATTTTAAAGAAGGAAAAAAGTACTCTTCTGGAACTTTTTATTTATATTTCGCAATAAAATCTTTGACAGCTGAAATAAAGCCATTCGTGGATTTATTCTTCTCCAAAGTACAGACTCAAACTCACAGACAAGTAGAAATTGTGGGAAAAGAAATAGAATATTTGGACTTACAAGGAAAATAAGTGATAAATCACAATGAAGTGGGAAGATGGTGGGCAGGTGACATGGCTTTAAGCATCAAGGCTGACAGCCATTTCCCCTCTGTCCATTTTCTGCCTCAGCTGAGCACAATTCAAATAGAGTAGGAGGAAAGGCCATGACAACATCATCATGTTTAGAGAGCAAGAACCAAGGGTGCTCTCCCACTAACCGTAATTTTTCAGGACTCAGGGGACTAGACAGTCCCCATGGCAAAATGTTACACCTGGGCAAGTAATTTCTGAAGGCTCATAGAGCACTTGTCTGTGTTTCTGGTGCCAAAAGAGAATTGAGGGGCTCATGAGATGTGGCTTCAAGCAAGACTGTTTTCTGCTTGTGCTCTCACAGCTAGGCTCTGCATCTCCTTCACCTTTCTTTCCCTTAAGGCAATATGAGCTTCTGCTTGGCCACAGAGAGGAGATGATAACGGAGAGGCCTTTCTGATGCCAAAGAAAGCCTGAAAAAGAAAAAATGTTACAAATTGTATGTGCTGGGGAAACTCAGATCTGGGAAGAAAGAAGCTGAACCACAGTGGAAGAAGTGGTATATGATGTGTGTGTTTTAAAGTATATCCCCAATAAGAGAAAAGGAAAATGTTGAGAACCAGGAATAATGCTTTTTGTGTGCTCTCTTCTGTCTTATGTTACTATTATACTATGTGTCACGCTTATGCTATGTGTCACACCATAATAATATGGATATTAGGATGTTATACAATGGGCAAAATATACTGGTGACGTAGGCGATGAAGATAAATGAGGACAAGAAGGAAAATGTCACCTGAAAATCAACTCCCTTGATATTGCTGGTATTATACATCCTTCCAGATTCTGTTTTTATCTCTTCAATGATGAAAATGTTTGATTTTTTTAACTTACTGGAAGTTAAACTTCCTACATAATTCTAATAATTTCAGGAATTAAAACTTTATCAAAAATGTTCAAGAAAAGCCTTTTTTGTATTTAATTTGTTGTTTTGAGATCTATGCACATTAGTTGCAGCTGAATGATGTAACAGTTAAAATCTAACAAATACCTATGTCACAAAAACTGCTCAAGAGGTTGTCAGTCTTCCTCTCAGCCCTGATTCCCAAATGTCAGAAAATCCCTCTGTCCTTGAGGGATTTTGTCCTAGGGATCACTTTGTCCTAGGAGTTTCCCCAATCATCTCTTCTGGGAATGGTGCCAGCACAGCTGGGTGACAGCTGGAATGGCACACGTCCTGGAGAGCAGCAGAGGTAGTGTGCTGGCTGATCTCCACAGGCGTTGCCCTTTTAACATTTTTACCCTTAATACACTTACACTAAGCCATGGTAATAAATGCGTGGCAAGATTCCCTCCAGCCTGTCTGCAGGTGAACAAGCTGATCACTGAAGAAAGGTTCGTTAGATCATTAGTCCCTGAAAAGAGGCGAGACTTCAGCCTTGCATGCAAAAAGCTGTCTTAGTGAGCAGTTAAGTGGAATTGCAAACCTCGTGGCACACAGGCAGGAGAAGCCTCTGCTGCTGTCGCGACATGGTGCATTGCAGACTCCTGCTGATTCACGAGCACTATTTGGCATCACAGTCTTACAAACCAGCTCTTCTCAGTCCTGCTTGCTAATTGAAGACTGAGCTCACAGGTGACTTGGCAAGGGGACCAGACCACCTCCCCTGTGTTTCATTATCTGACTGGGAGTCCAGAACCAGGGATCCCATTTTTTCATCAAATGGCTATGGGGGTTTTGCCTGTCCATAGTTTCTTTCTGTGTTGAATGCTAAAAGCATTTTTTTATTGTTCAATTACTAAGATCTTGAAAACAATGCAGCTTCTACTAAGCCTGTGAAGGGTGCCTGAAAAAGTGAGAGGGCTTAATGAATTAAAAGCCAAATGCAGTGAAGATGTATGTTTATAACAGATTATTTCACCTAATGATAACAGAGCATTTACATGCAACAAAGCCAGGCCTGATTCATTAACTTCCATTGTTATTGATGAAAGACTTTAATTTTTTCCTAATCTCACACGTTTATTAATTCTTAAATCAAATATACATTATTTTGTTGTTTCTCAGCTGAAAATGCACGTTCTGAGACCAATTATACTAAAGTGTGGTGTGTATTTCTGTTCTGGCAAGCAAATACAGCAAGATCTTTGTGAATACTTTTCCTTGTGGGAGTCTGTGTTTCAGTGCTGGTTACTGTAATGAATATTTTGACACTGCTTTCTAAGATACGTGGCTGTAATTACTTGCTTGTCTCTGGATTTACATAGTTTATTTTTAAAAAGATACCTGTTTGGGTTTTTTTTCTTTAAGAAGAGGGAAAATGTGAAAAGTGAAAACAGGGCTATTTCTTCTGCATTTGGACTTTCCATCTTTCTCTTTGGAAAAACTGAGAAAAATGAAGGAGAGAAAATTATTTGTAAAATCAATTTTGAAACCAGTGAAGGCAATGGGCTTTCCTAAGCATTATATTTTTCCTTATTTTTTATGAAAAGTTAATATTTTTAATGTTATTTTAGTAAAATTAACCATATGAATCCAGTCTTACAAATCAAGTATCATCCAAGAAAATATGGACATTATAGATATTCAAAACATTATGTAAAAAATGCTTTTTCTATCTCCCTCGGCATTCTCAGAAACAGAAATGCTAGGCTATCATAAGAAAGTTCCTAATTAACTGGCGATGTTACATTCAGGCTTGATTGCAAATTGCACTAGGGAGCACATTCTGATAATACTTCCGGATTCACTTGGATGACTCAAGAGGTCTGGTTAAGATTTGAAAGAAACAGGTGGTCTTCTAAAGGTTTCTCTTGTACATCTCATGATTACCTAGAAATCACTTTATATGGAGTCGATTAAATTGGCCAAATGTCCAGATACATTTCATTGCTGTTGTTATGGGTAGTGTTGTTATTAACATTATTAATAATAGAAGTAATAATATGGGAAATATCAATAGTAATAGTGGAACCAACAAGAAAATTTTACAAATATTGTGTCTGGTTCTGCTATCTCTTTCTATCTGTGTGCCAGAAAACTTGGCTTACAATAAAAAACCCTGACAAATCAAACTTAGATAAAATCATAGTGAAAACAAGGTAAATTACTTGCAATACAACAGCTTGCTGTGTGATACAGTAAATTTTTAATGAGTGGAATTTTTGAGAACAGATTTTTTTTCTCCCAGACAATATTATTTGGAACTTTTAACCAACTGACTAAAAATTTGGGTTTTCTTCTAGAAAAATTAGTTTTTATCTATGATTTTGCAGAGCAGGATATAAATCAGATTTGGAATTAATTTTTGCCCTTTCAAAGGAAGGATTTAGCTTTGTCTCTGCTACTGTTTGTTCAGAACTTTGTTTCACTGGTGTACATTTCTTTTCCTAATTGCTTTTTGGAATGGAAATATTCCAAATCATAGCATCAGTATGAAATGAACAATGAGATTTCCATCCAGCTCTACTTTGGGGCTTGCAATAAACTTGTTATACCAGGAGCAGACTAAATAATCTATACAGCTATGTATCTGTAGGTATTTTATACAGTCCAGGAGAAAGAGTTGCTGATTTGGAGTTGAAGGGTTTTTTTATATCTTTAAAGTTAGGCAATGTCTGAAGTATGTATTTGCTTCAATTACAGTCAAATCCAAGGAGATAATTTCATAAAGACATATTTGATGGGTTGCCCATGAATTGTTCAGCTGCAGTTTGTAATCAGCATTAAACATTTAAGAAAGTACCAACTATTCTCTTTTATACTAAATTTGCTCTTTTTGATAAGTTCCAAAGAGAAATACCAAGGAAATTTCATAAAGAGTAATACTTAACAACATTCGTTGCAAAAGGCATATTAATTAAAATTCTTTTTAGACAGTAGCTATCTCCAAATGACGCAAGTTGCAAGGACAAAAACCTTCAGTGAGGCAAGCCCTGTTGGTCTCTGCTTAACAAATATTCACTGCTGAAGTGATTTGGTATCCTTGACACTTTCCAGCTACATAAAAAGTACTACATAAATATCAATCATACATTACAAGTTGGTGTAAAATATGTGTGTGGTTTTGAACTTTTTTAGTGATTAAAATGTAGGTCCAGGCTTGGAATCTTTACTCAACAGTAATTGCAGAACAGTGGTTGAACTTGTTAAATTATCAGAATTGACCAAACCCACAGAGAATCACATTACTTTTCTGAGTTTACTCATTCCCATGGAAGTTCTCATGCTTGTACTAAAAGATGTAGGAGAGCCAAAAAGTGTTTGCTGAATCTTTATAATGTATGTCTTGTAAATTACAACAGTGCAGCCATGCAGAGTATCCCCTGCATGCTAAGAGCTCTTTGTAACTCAAAGCCATTTAAGTCAACAGTGTAGTTATTAATTATTACGATTTCTGTAGGAAAAGGAGATGTTTTGCAGCATATACAACATCTTATTTCTTTCTCAAGCATTCCACATATATCTGAGATCACAAAAAAAGTAGGAGTGGAGGTTATTCTTGTCTTGACAACTCAGGTGCTTTACAATGTACTCTCCAAAGACATACAAGGTCTGTGGAAAGGTTTGTACTAATCCTTGCCTGCTGGCTATAAATCAGTCAGACTGATAGACCACCTGCAGACGTGTTTGCAAATGTTCACTTTCTTTCCAACAGTGAGAAATAAGGCTTATATAATTATAATGAGAAAATCCTTTATTACTGCTTCTCATACTTAGATTCACATACACAGGCTAAAATATGAGGAAGAAAAAGAAAAGAAAACAAAAGCAAACCCAAAGGAAGTAGATCTGGTACGTTTTTCAAGCTGAGAATTTGTTCCGAGTACAGAGTAGAGCTGAAGTGCAGAGCAACATTAGAGTAGGACAGAGTAGAGTAGAGTAGAGTGGGAAAGAAGTAGAGGGAGAGCTGGTGTACAGTTTCCTTTTCTCCACGATTAGCTGAATGGGACTACTGTGGGAAACAGCTGTGGTCTGTGAATGAAAGTATTTGCTCCAGAGCCTTTGATTGGCTCTTACTGGAGACAGTCCTACTGTAAGAAGAGGGAAGGACTGTTTCCACAATGAAAACACTGTGGTGGTCCAAGGAGGTAACAATATATTTTCCTCCACTTCAAAAAAACCCATGCACTAGAAATATGCTGAGATAGTGGAAGGACTTTTCACACTGCCCTAAAAAGGAGAAACCTAGTTAGGAAGATCTTACAGGACCCACAGTGTCTCAGTCTTGGTGCTCTCATTACATACCGTAACAGAAATTAAGAAGACCATGGCTCTCACTCTGACTCACCATTTGCGAAGTAGTTGCATCTCCCAGATTTGATTCCAGGTTGGTGAACTGAGTTCATACAACTGGTCGATTCCTGGGGGACTTTACAGACGGGGAGTTCCTTCTCCATCTGAATATGGATGGTAGGATGAAAATAAATGTGCAGTTTATCATTGTCTTTTGTATTAACACTTGTAACTAATGAGCAGAATAAGCATATACAAATGCCTCTGTAGATGCACACATAATGTATAACTGAATTAAAGGGCATAATTTATCTTCAGTTCTCCTTTTTTG
>JAWWES010000081.1:24695892-24736931 GCA_035583135.1 Lophotriccus pileatus | reverse complement strand
AGACAGTCCTACTGTAAGAAGAGGGAAGGACTGTTTCCACAATGAAAACACTGTGGTGGTCCAAGGAGGTAACAATAAATTTTCCTCCACTTCAAAAAAATCCATGCACTAGAAATAAGCTGAGACAGTGGAAGGACTCTTCACACTGCCCTAAAAAGGAGAAACCTAGTTAGGAAGATCTTACAGGACCCACAGTGTCTCAGTCTTGGTGTTCTCATTACATACCGTAACAGAAGTTAAAAAGGCCATGGCACTCACTCTGACTCACCATTTGCAAAGTAATCCCAGATTTGATTCCAGGTTGGTGGACTGAGTTCATACAACTGGTCGATTCCTGGGGGACTTTACAGGCAGGGAGTTCGTTCTCCATCTGAATATGGATGGTAGGATGAAGATAAATGTGCAGTTTATCATTGTCTTTTGTATTAACACTTGTAACTAATGAGCAGAATAAGCATACACAAATGCCTCTGTAGATGCACACATAATGTATAACTGAATTAAAGGGCATAATTTATCTTCAGTTCTCCTTTTTTGCCTCTCACCTGAAATACCTGACAACCTGAAATAGTGATAAATGAAAACACTAAATACTACATGGTATAAGAATCAGGAGTGATCTATCCTAATTCTCTTCTGCCAGCTAAAACCTAATTTTAAGTAAGAACTTCTCCCTTGATCCTTTAAAGTAACTTCAATTATGTCTTTTTGGACCATGACTAAATTTAGCCCTTGAAAATTCAATAAACTCTATTGGCACAACAAACTAACTCCCAGACTCCCATGAATCTAGAGGCCTCAGTTTCTCAGTGATATAGCTAAATATGCAGCTGAAAGCCTTAGACTTAGATCGAAGTGTTTGACTGCAATTCACGCAACAGGACTAATTCCATTTACCTCATTTACATGAAGATCCTTCCTTGTTTTGACCAAGGTCATCCATCACGCTGGATGTTGTGTCGCAACTCTTATACCTGCACTGCAACAGGAATCAATAACCTGAGGCATAGGTGGAAAGATTCCAATCAGTGACAGGATAGTCAGAGACAGGAGACAGATGGTTTTCATGTCAAATAGCCAATGCATTCTACAAAGTTGTGTACATCTTCTAGATTTTTACAGAGACCAAAGGAATTATGGTCTTAGTGCTTCTCAACCCAGGGAAAAAAATAGCTCCCATATATTTCCACCCATTTTTTCTGCCACTGCTTAAGGACCAGATTCTTAGTCAGTGTAGGCTGAAAATATCTACTAGCACTGAAGCTGGACCCTTTATGGGAAGCTGAGAACTGTCTCCAGCTCCCACCTGTAAAACTTCAGCTTCCTCTTTTTACTTTGTAGCAGGGCTTACATTTTTATTTCTTGGCCTCTGATCAAAAACTAGCTACTTACCAAAGCAGCATGGAATTTGGATGATTTGCAGATAGCATCCCATGGGAGAACAAAGAGCTGCATTCAAAAAAGGTAAGACAATAAAGGTGTTTCAACAAGAAGTTGAACAACAGGCTTCCAACAGGGAGTGCTAAAAGACTAATCACACCAGAACATGTCTTTGTCAGCTGGCTTCATGAGAAATGACAATTTCAGCTTGGAATATTTGATCGGCTCTATCTCTTTCATTGAATGCATGAGGCACCCGATCTGTTACTAGTTATATCAAAATGAACAAACACATCTCTAGATAACCCCAGGAACGCGGGACATGAAGCATTTCACTCACAATTTTGTGTTCTTTTCCATCTTTTATCTTCCATTTCCAAACACATGTCATCAAGGAAAAGCATGTCAGAACTGCATTTTGTGACATATGCAATGTCAGATTTGCTTTGCCTTTCAAAACCACTTCCAGGATCTCAGCTGCTTCCAAGTACCACTACACTTATATGAGGAAATGATCTTGTCTTCAGATGTCTGTCTCCTGACTCGAGAAGAGAGAAACCAGAAAGAGGAAATGAGATTTCTACCTACTTTTTTCCCTTGTTGACCTCTAATTTCAGGGGTTGATTTCTTTTTTTATTGTTATTATTAATTTTGTTAATGCATTTAAAGCTGTACAGGCTTTATGTTGCAGCCTGCTGAGATATTTCCACTGCCTTCATCAGTCATAGAAGCTCCACCAGTGACCCCTCTTCTTCTGAACTGCAATGGCCAGTTTCAGTGTGCCCTACTTTCCTTCTAATCCCAGCCAAGTGTTTGCATACCACACTGATGTCTTCATTTCTAGCCTTGCTGCCTTCAGTCTTGCTCAGCTGACCTGCTGAGTGGCCAGCTTTTCCAGAGGCCAAGTACAACAACAGTGTGAGTCAACTCCCAAGTCACAAATGCAGCTCATCTGGAGTCGGTTCAGAGGACTAGAGCAACAACACACACTGTGTTTCTCGAGGAAAGAATCTGGTATCTGGGAAGGAGGCAGCCTGTCATACTCTTCCATGTGAACCATCTTAGGGATGCCATGTGAACCTTCGTGTCCCAGCAGTCAGTGAGACTGATTTGCAAATATCAATGCTACACCAAGGGCGCCACTAACACTACATAGTCCAGATTGCAGGCTGCTTTCAGATGCTTGAATCCTTTTCTAACTACATATGAGGATGTTTCAATTCAGGAAAACGCCCCCAGGGAAGCCACAACACTTCGTGAGAACAACGCTTTGAACTTTTCTTGATCAGAGGTCTTCCGTTCTTAACTCTGAACTTTAACATTCACTGCCCTCCTCAGGTGTGGATCAAATCAGTGCATTTGCTGTGAGGCAATTTCTCTGAAAAGAACAGCTCTAATTTAAAGTAGTCGGTTTCATAGGAAATTATTCTGCTTAAAAGAAAGGCATAATAAAGCACGATTTATGTACGCTATAATAAAGACAAGAATTTCTCAAGCACACATAATTTTTAACACTATATGCAAGCTAATTACTGTTGTAGAAACATAAAATTGCTTCTCAGGCTCCAGAGAGCAGTTTAATCAAATGTGCTAAAGTATAAAGAAAATATTTGTTACAAAACAGAAAAAGGTTATTATCAAGGCATTACTATCACTGTTTATCATCAAGGCTGAAGAAGAGGTGTTTTGTGGCGTATTTCTCCACTATCAAGAGTGTCTCTGTGTTTGAATTAAGTTGAGATGTGAAAGTGCTATTCCTGAACATAATCAGGAATCGATTCTCCCTGACACCACCAAGCAATTACAGTACCATTAAGTTCCATTAAGGTAGAGACACTGCCAAATATAGACTCAGCAATTAAAATACTAAATGAAAGTGTGTGATCCCCATACTTTCATATCTTCTGCATGTCAGAAGAAGACTTGTCAAACAAAATCAGAACTGAGAATTTTGACTGAAACTTGTACAAATCAGAAGTTCACAAACTTTACCCACATTTTGGCAAAGATATAAACCCTGAATGAAATGAAAAAGTCATACTAATCTCCATTATCCTTCACTTGAAAAGATTTCTGGAAGTCACCTATTAACTTATTTTAACATGATCCACAGTTGTTGTTTTAAATTTATACAGCTAAGTTCTAGTCAAAGATGTACCATTTAACTTCACTTTCATTTTTACACGTTGAAACTGTTCAAACAATGGTTTTCCCTGAGGGGGAAAAAGCCCCCAAGTAATCAGTGATCAGTGTAATATAATTCAATCTGGGAAATAAAATAACTAGCAGGGAAAGTACCTCAAAGCAATTTAGGAAATGTCTAAAATCACCTGGGGCTCTGTACGGTCAGATTCTGAAGTTAATGGATAGATCCTTAAACACTAACAAATTATATCTGAAGAATACTTCTGTCTGATGGTGTCTTTTGCTAGACAGCTGTGTTTCTGCTCTGTACAGAATGCATTCAGATACATAGCACATCATAGCACAAATGGTGCTGTATGACTACTGCCACCCATGCAATGATATTACAATGCATCAGTGCTGGTTTCCACTGCACTGAAATACTCTCTAAGAAGCTGTTCTGAACAGTACAAGGAAACAGCTTTATTATCTTCAGACTACAAATGCAAGCAGTATATGATGTATGATTGCCTTCTCCCAGAGCTCCACCTGGTTTTCATATTGAAAATAAAGTGCTTCCATGCACATTTGATCTCCCATGTGTAAGGGGAGCTGTTTTCCATTCAAACTGCCCATGCCAGTGCCCTTCATACCCTGGAACAGGAAAAGAGCCTGCCATTGACCACCCTTGAGGGCTAGCTGGGTTTTAAACGAGAAGGGAGCTTCATCAAAGAGAGTCCTTACACCAACCCATCATGGCCAGTATCAAACAGTCACACTCCTCAAAGCCACCTGTCACTCTGGGGTCCATGGCTTTTTCTCAGGTGGGAGGGAGGTATGCTCGCCATGGGTTCTCTGTACTTTAGAGTGGCACTGCAGGCCAAAAAACCTGTAAGTTTTCTTTTGTGCTCTCTGCACTTTCCCTGCTTCTATTTTTTAAAACTTGATTCTAGTAATTGTTTTGTTCTTTTCCTGCTGCAACAAATATATATTTCTGCACTGTAGCTCTGGGAGAGATTCAGCCCAGCAGGTTAGTATTAGCTAATATCATTGGATACATCCCAGAGGAGGAAAAAGAGAGTTACTGCTACCAGGGGTAGAGCCTGCATCCTTCCTGTTCACTTTAATTTGATTCAAGAGAAGCCAAACTACTTCCTGCAACCTGCACCAGGCAACTGTATATCCTTGGTTTATATATACATTTCTATGGGCTTCAGCATCACCAGAACCCAGGGGCAAGGGAAAGGGAAGGCAACTGTGCTCACTTGAGAAAACAATCTAGAACCTGTTCTCTCTTGACCACCTGAAAAGGCTGGCTGTGTACCCAAGGGGTCCTGTTACTCTGAAGTACCAGAATTCATCCAGATATTTGCTTAAGAGTGCAAAAATGCCTGACCTTCCACAGTCCCTAGATTAGGACACAGTGTTGCTTTTTGTCATGCTGCTGCTGCCCAGTGGATGGCACAGGCAGCAGAAGGTTAATGGTGTCAGCATTAGACACCAAGTGCACCTGGGTTAAAGCAGTAGATCCATTGGTTGTGTGACAGCTGAGGATACTAAGGACGGTTTGAGGGACTGTCTGATTTTAATAGGCAAATGGAGGCTTGCTAATGGCTCCTTCCTGATGAGAGTGCCCTATTTTTGAGCCAATTCACTAATCTCAGTCCATTATTCTCATCAGCCTGTAGATGCTGGAAAGAATAGAGTTCCTTCCATTTTGTATTAAGAATAACAACTCTACCATGGAAAATGATCTGTTCAGACAATAATTTTACTTCAAGCACTGGGGAAAAAAAGTCATCAGAAAATATTTTCTATGCCACATTAAAAAAAAATGTATAAGACTTGCACTAATGGAAATAAACTTAGACAAGATAAACACTCAAATTATCCTTGAATTAAAATTTTCTTCAAGAGCACTAGACTTTCTGAATGCCAAGGACTTTTCAAGCTTAGATACAGCACAGTTAAAAGAGCTTTTCCTATCTTAGCTGTGCTGCATTTTTTCTCACTGCATGTCAGGCTTGAAAGATTTAAAATTGATTGAAACGGCCACAAACCCCACGCTGAGGACAGTCATTTGTAACTCTGTCATTCCTCCCTCATCTCTCCTGATCCTGACAGGCATGCTACCTTGACTTCTTGTTATACAATTGCCATATTACATCATACTAAATTTACCAAACATATTGCACTGCCAAACAGGTAGGTGGGATTTACATGTGTTGTACTGGAAATAGAAAGGGACTAACTACAAATTTATCCATATATTTGAGTGGTTCTTGCAAGTGTATAATGAGGAAAAAATAGAATAAAAAAAAAAGCATACAAGGATAAAAAGTTATGATTTGAAACTTACAGAAAGAAGCTTAAATGCAGTGGGTGAAAAAATATTATTAAAGCTTTAACTATATCTAGCTTCAAAATAGGGATGCTATATCTTAATTTCAGTCTTTGAATCACTGTAAGATTTACCTCATGCTTAAATACTGAAAATATTTCTTAATCCAATCTTTACGTGGATATAATCTGAGAATGTGGGTTTAACCATATACTTAACAGCTTTACTAAGCTGACAACAGAATACTTTAATTGCAGAGAATCTTTATTTCCATAGTCGGTAGTAAAGATTAATCTGCTCAGCAAGCAATTTATGCAAATTGACTTTAATGAAACCTCTTCTCTGCTTTACTAAAAATATAGAAACTTCTGAATCATATTCTTTATATCATATAGTGTTGACTGTTTGACTTTTTTGTAGTTCTTCAGTGATTTTAAACAAAATTAAAATTAAAACATCTATTTAGAAGACTCACTTTTCTATTTGAAATGTTGATTTCTTGTTTCTGAGTGTGATGCAAGTAATTTTGGGAGAGGGAAATGAATTGAATGTTTATATTCAATAACAGATTGTGTGCATCTGGCTGTGCACCAGTGATAATTGAAATTCAGAAGAAATTAAGTTCTCAGACTCTCATTCTAATCACATCCTCTCTGTGAATTATGAGATGATTGCATATTTCACTTTGAGGAAGAGTAGTAAATATGGGAATTTGGGATAAGAGACTAGAAAAAAAGCATAATAAAAGCTGTCAGAGATATTACTAATAGTTATGCCATATAATGAGGTTTTTCCTCTTCACCTCTTGTGTACTGTAGGGCATATAAAAATGAAGTCAGTCTTATGTAGTTTTAAGAATACTCTGGAATCCAATGCTTAGCTGTGCTTACAGGTGTTGGGGCCTCTGAAATGTTATCTTTAACATGGGTATCATTTTTCTGCTGCCATCTGGGTCAAAGCATGAGGATAAAACCATAGAATCATTTAGGTTGGAAAAGGCTCTTAAGATCATCAAGTTGAACCGTAAACGTCACACTGTCACAGATACCAAGACAACCTCTATCCTAGAGATCAGCAGATAGTGTATGTATATATATATATATGTGTGTGTGTGTATATATATATATATACACACACACAAGGCAGAGTATCTGCAGGTGAATGCAGCAGTCAACAGTTGAAAATGTATCCACTAAGCAGCATCCCCATGCCTAGAAGGTAGGTGTGGGATTTCTCTCTTACAGATAAGGTGTTTGATGTAATTTGTCATGCAAGTTCTCTTTATAGTCAAGACAGAAATGGGCATGTCAAGAGCCAGCTCCTCCCACCTGGACAATTAGTTTCGATTAGACACTTCACTTGCACATTGTTAAAGTTAGGGGAAATTTTCTTACCTCCTAAAAATGGCTTGATTTCTGAGTGAAACTCCTCTCAGCAGCTGACACTGAAATTTACTGCAACACCTCAGTGCAGATATAAGTTTCCAGCTTTTGACCCCATTATTTAGAAATGTTGGCAAAGAAAACATTGAATAAACCTGTCACAGGCATGAAACTTCAAAGTTTTTACAACAAGAGCATGATGGGGCTCCTTTGGGTTGATGATACAAATTAACACTATTACTGGAAAAAATTAGGCAGCGGGCTGCCACACTGGTGGTCCTTTGTTGAGGGCTTTTGCATGCAGTTTGAAGGCTATTCAAAACCAGAAAAGTAATTTACTTCAGTTTTAGCTACAGCGGTGAGTGTAGCTCTTGCACATTTACCACAAAAGCAGCTTCTTCTGAACAACACTATACAGATGTACAAGGAGTCATGGACCTGAGCAGACATGTGAGATAAAATTACATGGTGAGAAGCACGTGGCTGTCCTAAAATCATACCGGTCCTTACAAAACCAAGCAAATATCAGACACCATGGAGTTATATCTATATCACTCCTTATATTTACACTGTGCCCTTGTTACTCTCACTCGAGGACTCACAAAGCTTCTGTACTTTCCAATAAGAGTGTAAACAACCAGAAACCATTAAGTAAGACTGGGATGACCTTTTATAACTCATGATCGTCTCAGCTACTAGTGACTATTTGTCTGGTTTTTTACCACCTTCATTGGTAGGCCAAAAAAAAAAAAAAAAAAAGAAGAAGAAAAAAAAGAAGAAGAAAAAGTGATAATGTTCTTATGTGAATCATACTTCCCACTAAACTGTCTCTTTGAGTGGCAGTTGAGTTTGTTAGTCATACATCGTTTCAAAATTGTGGGTGGCAATTATCCAGCATTTCCTCTAGGTGTCAAGTCACACGGATAATCCCCTGGGATGTGTCATTACACCCACTGGAACTGCTGCAGTTCTGATGTCCCCATCCTTCCAAAGCAGAAAGAGTATGCTTTGCTTTCAGGCTGCAATTGGAAAGTTTTGGTGTTTCCACAGATTCTACTCACAGGTGCCTGATAGATTCACAGTCCACTCTAGGCTCTGTTATCAAACTGGTAACTCTATCAGTAGTTTTCTACTTCAAAGTAGAAGGGAACACACGCATGGAAAGTGAGCTGCTCAGCCACACATACACAGAAGTCGAATAGCAGAAAACTAAGGTGACAAATGCCATTCACATTCATCATTTTAGTTCATGAAAGTGGCTACTTTTAGCATCAGCAATCTCACAATCACAGCTAGCTTTTTGGCTCTGCAGAGGGAAAGGTGAGAAGAGTAGGGTCTCAGGTGGGAGTGGAGTGGGTTTGGGAAGGGCGCAGGTGGGTAACTAGTAATCAAGCAACATGGCAGCAGCCCTTCCTGGAGGACAGAGAGGCCTCTCTATCACAGCCAAGGTCAGGGCCCCACACGGGACTCCTGCACAGCCCTGTGTGTGCATTTAGGTCTGCATCAATTGTATATGGAACTTGGTGAACTCATATTCAGAGAGAAAAATCAGGCACCTATGTGTGAGGTGGCCTGATTTCACATAATTTCAGTTCCCTGTTGTCGGAGACCCCAGTGTTCCTGGATCTGGAAGTATTTTGCTCCAACAACATCCTCCCTCATGAGAGGGCCCTCCGAACTCTGAGGGGCTATCATCAAGCTCTAACAAAAGGTTGCCTTCCTGAGTTATTTCACCTGTCTGACCAAATGTCATTGGAATAGTTAGGTGGTCCAAACTGTTTAAAATCATCATACTTTCCATCTCTGTAACGACATTTCAAAGCATATATATAATTGCCACAAGGAACCAAAAATCAAATATCTGAGCAATGTGTTCAGATTTCTGTAAGGCCTTCAGGTCCCATTGGAGCCTTTCTCCCACAGTGGTTGGTAGCCTTGTAATCACTTTTTCATTATTTTAAGGAAAACCTTCAGCAAATTCATTAGTTCTAATTTCTCTGACTGGCTCATCAGAGCAGCAGGTACACATCTGTGGGGTTAGTTCTGGCATTTTCTATCTGTAGAAGAAAGGAATTTCAATGAGGTAATTATTCCTTGATAATACTGTGCATGTTAAATTCCATAATGATACTGGACAAATGGATGGCCATTGTTTTTGTTGTCTACTTCAGGATAATTTTTATTCCAATTCAGTCAGTCTGGGCTTAGGAGATGCATTCAAATAGACACAAAATGAAAGACTGCCATGTAGTATTATGTCAGGCTGACTATTTGAGAAGCAGTATCAAATCGCTGGTACACACTGAATGAGACCCGGGATGGATGTCAGCTGAAAACAGCCAGATGTATTTGTTAGACAAAGCTTAACGTGGTTTAGATGAAACAAATTCTGTGGTAACAATGACAAGTAACTATAAAATCATTATTTTTATTTTTGTCCTCATTTCTTCTTATTTGCGTCCTTATTTGCTCTTGTTTGTAAATAAGTTCTTGCCAATACAACTCAGTATAGTACTTGCTACTACAGTAAAGTTTCCATTCAATGGGAGGCCTCTAGACTTGAGGTCCTTTTCAGAATAAATCCATGAAATAAGGAAAACAAAAAAAGAAACTAAAAGAAAGCCAAATGTTTTGATAAGTCATCATCTGTCTGACTTTGAAGGAAATTTTTTTCATGTGAACTGAAAATTATAATTCAATAGCTATTATTATTTTAAAATAGTTCTTTTTATTGTAAAAATAGAAGGAGGAATCAAAAGAAAAAGTGGAATACAAACCTCAACAAACTCAAGAAGGGACTGGTATAATGAAGAATAGGGATTTGAAGGAAGAAAAATAGAGGAAACGTAGGACAAAACCATAATATATCATAAGAAAAAGTGCATCGACATTCATGTTATTTTGATAAGACTAAGAAAGAATCTCAGCTCAGCAATCCTTGGGCTACTCATTCTCTTGATACAGATGTGCTCTGGTTCCCAGAGGTGGGTGGTTTCCTCCACTATGCTTAGTTAACTTGTGGAACCCCCTGCCACAGGAGGTTCTCAGTGCTAAAATGTTGGCTGGTGTGAAGTGGCAACCAGAGAAGTTACTTGAAGAGAAATCTGGGGAGTTCTCTTAAATACAAAACAGGAAGTTTCTGAGCAGCGAGCTGTTGGAAATTGCCATTCCTCAAACGCAAACATATTTTAGTATACAGTAGAGGTTCAGCAAAATTGTTATGCTGTAATATTGTTATGTTGTACTGCTCTCTGCACATCCTTTTTTGGCTAATGTTCAACTCTAGGTTAACTAAACCTTCACTCCGTTATTGCAGCTGCTCTTAATGCTCATGTTTGGTGGAGGCTGGACAACATACTGTGTATCTAAAGGAAATAAAGATTGAGATTTGTTGTGTTTTCTTGCAGTTCCAGAACATCGCAAACTTTATGAATGTCATCCTAAGAAGTTTAAGTCAAAGCAGTGCTGGCTGCAGAACATTTGTATGCAGTGGGGTTTTGAGTATCTCCAAGGAGGGAGATTTTCACCCAACACTGATATATGGGAAAAGTGGTTTTTTTATGTTTAAATGGAATATCCAGTGTTTCGGTTTGTTCTCTCTCCCTCTTGGCCTATCACTGGGCACCACCAAGAAGAGTCTGGCTTCATCTTCCCTACACCCTATTATCAAGTATTTGTGCTCATTGATAAGATCCTCCCAGCTGTCTCTTCTGCGGGCTGAGCGGTGCCAGCTGTGTCAGCCTCTCCTCATATGAGACGTGCACCAGACCTTAATCACCTCCATGGCCTGTCACTGGACTCACTTCAGCATGCCCATGTCTCTGTTGTGCTGGGGAGTCCAGAACTGGATGCAGCACTGCAGATGTGTCTCAGTGGTGCGGAGGAGAAGGATCACCTTCCTCGACTTGCTGGCACTGCTCTGCCCAGAGCAGGTGAGGATGCCATTGGGTTTCTCTGCTGTAAGGGATGGTTGATGGCTCATGGTCAGCTAGAGGGGGATCTACCAAAAACATAGCACAAAAAGCAAAACCAAAAAGCTCCAATTTTTGCCCAGAATAATGGGTCTTGAGGAACTATTGCAGGCTGCCAGAGAAAGAAGCCAAGTAAATGCAATGTGTGGGTAGCAAATGTTTCGTGTAATCTACACACGACTCTGGCAGGAAAGGACTTTGGCCCTCAGAATAACTGTGATTCTATAAGCAAGTTGATTTTGTTACTTGGGAAGAGTTGGATCATGGTGAGAAACATGTTTGAACAATCTCTCTCAGTGTGGAATTACTTGTTTTTATTTAGGCAAAGAACATGTTTCACTGTTAGACTAGACAAAGGAGACCCATGAAACCTCACATTGCTTACACTTGATTAAAAAAGGGATAATGGTGGTCAACTATCAACCTCAGGACTAAACTTTATGTTAAAAGTAAGGAAATCAAATGTAATTAATATATTCAAAAATACTCTGGTCATTTAATATGAAAGTACACTTGAGATGTTTGATTTTCTGATTTGTCTATGTTTCCACAGTAGTTCTTTATTGTTCCTCTGAATATGGCTCAATTCTTCTTTGACTCTTTTTATCAGAACACATATTAAAATCTGTCCAAGTGAATGCCAGTGGAGAATGTGAATAGCTGTAAAACTTCTGTGTTGTAAAGACAGAAAAAGTGGAACAATTCACAAAAAAATTTTATTTCTTTCCCCTCTTTTACTTTTTTCTTTCCATTCACTTTTACCTCCTTTTTTATGGGAAAAAACCTGCCCTTTGACTGGAAGTGATAAAGAAGCAGAGAAACCTTTCCGGTCTGTATGTATCATGCACACTGAAAATTATGACTATTGGATATGTATTTCTCTTATTAAATATTAAGGGGTTTGCTAGTGAGAAATGGTGAACTATTTCATTAAGAGCTAAAATTTTGTCCTTTCTGAAATAGTATTAGCCTCTAAAAATTCATTTACTAGTTTTCACTTAGCTTAAGGACAGCAGAGGTAGCATTACACACTCAAAAGCTGAATACATTTTTCAGTCACGTAAGGTCTGCCTTTAAATTGGGGAACTTTTGACCTTGGATATTTCTGCCAAGATTGATTTTTCATATCAGCCCAGCTAAAATGAATTGTAGTCAGAAAAAGTATTAAGTATGCACATTTTGACTTTTCTTCTCTGTAGCATTTGTCTAGCATTGCATCATTAAACCATAATTTTGTTTCCGTGCTTTTTACAGTGCTGTTTCCTTTAGTTTTCTTCCTTTTTTTTTTTTCCCCTGAAGATTTTAAACAAAAGAGAATTTGGGATCATGAAAATGTGGACGGTTTATAAATAAAATGCAACATTTCAGAGATAGATTTTGGAAAGTGTTTTAACATATTAAAAATATTTTTAATGTACCTGTATTTGAAAATGTATTTAATACAAGCATTATTGAGATCTGAAATGAAATACTGAATGTCAGAAAACTAAGGATGTTGAAAACCTAATGACTACATGCTGAAAATACTCTGAAAATAAGTTGTTAGTCTTGAAAACATTTGAAATAATCAAAATGTTTTTGGAGTAGGAAACATGATTATATAAATGAAGACATTTAAAAAAGAAGTGGGTATGGGAAAGCTAAAGAGTAAATTCTCACACCAGAATGAAGCTGGCATTGAAGGCAATTTGTGGGTACAGCAGGTCACACACATATTAAAATACAGGGAAAAAAACCCAGACCTTAATCAAGTCAATAACTGTTTCGTGGTTCTCTATTGCTCAGAAATCCTCATGTTTGTAGTTTCATCCATGTTCGTGGACATTGTGTGCAATGACTTGTGCAAGTTTAAGTCTTCATAACCTGTTCAGGAGACATATTATCCATATAATTTTAGCATTTAGAAATGGCAATTTCTAAATTTCTGTGCATAGCAGCTGAAGAAAAAATCAATCTCATTTCCTTGAAACTGGGACCAAAACATGGACAGGAGGCAACACGCAGCTACAGCTATCACAAAAAGCAGTGAACAGTTCTAATCAGCATGGAAGGCACTGATATCACTGCACAGAAAATCCTGCGTGTTCTTCATGACTATAAAAAGTTCCTAATCCAGGACAACCTCCATGGAAAAGAAGGAAGCAACTCTGCAGGTATTCAGAAGAAGCTCCTCTTAAACACAAGCAACGGACAACAAAATAGAAAAATTACTGAAAATGCTCTAAAAGCCTACATGGGAGAAAAACGGACATATTTGCAAGTTACAGTGGCCATAAAATCTCTAACCACAGGTATTGGCAGAGTAGTTTGGAAACCACAGGAGAGAATAATGATGTCAATAATGGATGTGAAAGAGCAACTTGGATTTACATCACCAGAGAACCTGGCTCATGTTGGGTTTTTTCTTTTAACACTCATTGGCATGTTTTGTCAAACCCACTCACAAAGAAGTAATTGGACATTTTGTGAGCATACATTCTTTTGATGGAAGAGTTAACAAAACAAGTTGATTTTCAATTTTTGACATCAGAATGCTGTTCACTGTCCCCAGCTGAGCAGTACATCTCCACTGAGAAGTCTCTCAAGGCCAACATCTGGCTTTCCACCACGGGGACCTGGAGAAAATGCCTAGCTGCAGTGGTGTGGCTCTGCCAGGTGTCAGGCATATGCTGCCTCAGGTGCCTACAGGTGTTGGCACATGCTACCTCAATAAAGACCTCAGGGCATAAACTGGCCATTAGTTCCTTGGTTTAGTCCCTGTGCAATGCTGAACTCTTTTCAGCCCATGGATACCTACCCCTGGTATTATCAAGAAATGTCTAACTTTGAAGAGATGCAAACATAGGAAAGTAAAGCCCTGCAAGGTCTATTTATATAAGAGGTTTCCAGTTTTAGTTAAGTGACTGAATTAAAGGCAGAACCCTTTTACCACCTCTAGTTGGTTGGGGAATAGAGTACAGAAGAAGTTAACTGGCTTTCCTAGAGTGTGATATGAGTTTTGCAAACATGTAAGGGATTGATCCATGTAATCTTGATTACAAGGAGAATCTTTCATGCAATTAAATAAGAATTAGGAATTACATGGACTATGCCCATGCAAAAGTGGATACATAAGACGTATATAGCGGGTGGTTCTTTCCAACTGTGCCTGTGCTTGTGACAAATTCAGAGCTTGTTACCCAGTTCACCAAGCTGAAGGAATACATTTGTGAGCATGGAATAAACAGCTAGAATGTTTAATTCCCACATATTTTTTCTTGTCCCTTCCTAGGAAAGAGCAGTTTTGATACAAGTAATAAGGCAAGTTGTGTCTGCCTGCATGCCAAAGAAAACCAGTGGTCTTTCAAAAGCGGCTGGTGAGTGACTGGTCAGAAATGAGCCTTAAAAAAACTTTAATTGAACCCTGTGTAATCTGACAGCCAGTAACTCTGAGAA
Source organism: Lophotriccus pileatus (assembly GCA_035583135.1). Classification (NCBI taxonomy): domain Eukaryota; kingdom Metazoa; phylum Chordata; class Aves; order Passeriformes; family Tyrannidae; genus Lophotriccus; species Lophotriccus pileatus. The sequence goes on along the minus strand of JAWWES010000081.1, from coordinate 24,722,298 downwards.
TGTCATCAAAATAATAGTATATAATCCTATATGCCATAAACTATCCTTTATACCAATTAGAAACTGAGAAGCATTTTATTTGATGGTCCTGGAATGGTAAGCAGTGAGAGTATCCCTTGACAGACAAATGAATTCTAGCCTGAAACCTAATGATGTCAGGGAGTAGATTATTTAGAAACTAGGACTTAAAAGAAGATGAACTCTTTCTTTTATTTCTTTTGGGAAGCTCAGTGTGGGAGCTCTGCCTAGCAGGCTCTCTGAATCACTGGTTTCTTGAACTTCTATCCCCTCAGTAGGCACCTAAAACCATCAGGAGCACAGTGGCAGGGGATCTACAAATGACCCTTTGGCAGTTGTCCCATGTGGGAGGTGAGGCTGCACCCCAAAGGCAGGGGCTGGTGCTGAGCACAGCTATGTGGGGTGATGCTGCCTCTATGGGCATTGCTGCTTCTGCTGTAGCACTGTTCATCACTGAGGGGAGACAGTCCTCTCTTCTGGACTTGGTAGGGAGACAGGTATTTTCACAAAGCAGCTCATCCTTCCTTGGAAGGGATGAATTACTCTTCCTCCTCCACTGATCATTCAGGCAGCCGATATCAAAATACTAGTTTCAGCTAATACTAAAGTTATTTTGTGCAAACATAGTAAAAGTAACTTGTGTGGACATTGGGAAAAATCAAGATGATCACATCTGACAATAGTAAAAGTGATTAGGAAAGACATGTTCAAGGGTCTTTTTCTGAGCAGCCATACTGCACTGCTGCTTTAATCCGTTCAAGAATTGCTTTGAGTGGAATACAAAATGCAGAGCAGTGTGTCTCAAAAGAGTCAATATTCTTTAGAGAGTTTTGAAACACTGTGTCCTTGTGAGACCTACTGGAAGTAAGGAAGCTGTTCTGATCAGCTTACTTGTAAGCCCATACTGGCATCATCACATTTCCTGCTCAAGGAGCAGACGAAAACTTTCCTGAACAATCCTCACGAGTTGTGAATTATGGATGTATCTCTGTGAACCCTTCAGTTTCTGCCTGAAAGTTAAACAAAGCAGAAGAATATACTTTTTTTCTCTTTTCTTTAGTATTTTGGTTCTCTGCATTTGGTTCTGTCTATTGGGTTTACATGGTTTTTATGTTTCTCTACACAGTCACCCTTAACCTCCTGCAGACATACAGCCTTGGGGTTTTTCTGTATTTCCCCTAAGGTTTTAATACTTTAAAGAATATGTGTACATTTTTCCTAGATATTGTTTTTTTCTTTGTAGTCAAAGGCACTTTATGCTTCATAAATGTTGACATTCATACTGCTTTTTATATACAAATTAGTATTTTCATGAGGAAAAAATCACTATATCCATTTCAGGTGCTTTACACACCTGCATTGCCTTTCATCAAAGGTCAGTCACTGGACCCAGCTGCTTCAAATCCTATTTGACACCTTCTCAGATGTACTTTAGCAATAGGATTTAGACTTTCAGACATCCATGAAGCATCTCCTTGTAAAAAATAACCATTTGTTTTTAATGCAGGAATTGTTTTCTAAAAATACAAATTCTCTGCCGAAGAGCATTCTTGTTTCAGTGCACTTCCAAGGGCTTTAAGAGCACATTCTTTTAAAAATGTCATGTTCCAGAAAGGGGGCAATTTCCCTAGAAACTTGTCCACAGATTCCTCAGTTTTAATCTCTTAAGGGTAAGAGCATCTTCCATGCTGACATCAATTCCCATCAGTTTGGATGTTGTTTTCAAAGATATGAGGCTGCGTTATTCCCCAGAGCATCTCTGCTGTGGCACTACCCTCAGCAGCAGCCCTGCCCTCTGACTCTGTGCAAGGCTGCTGTGCTTTGCGTGCATGCTCAGGAGGCAGCATGCCTTGAGCTCTAGTTAATGTTTAATTAAAAAGAAAGGCTTGAAGAATTAATAATAAACTAACTCCACAGCAAGCAGAGGAAGAAACATTTGCCTGAATCTTTGTCCGTCTTTTCTAGAAATTCTAATTCTCCCTGCTATTTTACCATGCTATCCAGCATCCCAACCCAGGAGCATGCTGAGACTCCTCCTGTGTCGCCCAAGCAGGTCCTGTTACTATGATTTTATCTGCCTTCCACAGGAGCGTGCCAGTGACTGTTCCTGCTCCTGCCTCGTGCCACTGCCTCTGTCCAGGCCTTTACAGGATCTTTTGTTCTGCACAGCCACAGGCTACCACCATCATGTGTCTCCACCTCATTTTTCACGTGGGGTGACTTGTCCTCAGGCCCCAGTAATTACACCCCATACACACAGAAATGCTTTCACCTGATGTATTCCTGCCTTCACCAGGATTTTCTCTATTCAGTACAGGCAGCAGTGTAGGCAGAAATCTCTGCCAGACTTTGCCTGTGTTTTCCACAGGCCAAAATTACCCTTGTCATCCATAACAGGTTGAGGACTAGACACCAGGTCTCCAGATTCCCAGTGTTAAAGGGCTCACACATCCTGCCAGTGATGGTAAGGGTGAAGAGGAGGAGAATTTTCCCTGTAATGATGTGCTCTGTAGGGCCAGGCTGGCAACATCACAGCAGTGGGACAAATGCCTGGTAGAAAGAGACCAGAATATAAACTCATAGAGAATAAGAGGAAGAAAAGGACAAGTAAGTCATGCAGATTCATTCAACAGACCATGGAAACATCGCATTGTTAATTTTCAGCAGTATGTTTTTAGTCTTTTAATCTTCTGAAGTGCTTTTGAAGAAGAAAAAACTTTTTTTTTTCTTTAAAACTATAGTAATATATAGCCCAAAAGAATTAAAATCCCTGCTGCAGTGTAGCTGTGGCAACTCATTTGGGGTGGGGTGCATGTATAATGCACTAGCTATTAGCCATTCTGACTATCCACGGGGTTCTTCCAGAGCCAGCTGTGCCTAGTCCATGGACACCAGCTGCTGAGAACCAGGCCAGCTGCCAGGCTGCTCTCCCTGATGCCTGTTCCCCTACTCACTCATCACTCTGCCAGGCCTCTTCATCTCTCTCCTGAGCAATGATGCTTGGCTGGACAGTTCCAATTTGGCTTTCCATACTCCTTCAGGGTTACAGGCTCCAGAAGTGAAGGAGGGGAGATGAAATCTCTGCTTGAGCCCTGCTTTTGTCACTGCTTCCCTACTGTTTCTGAAGCATGTGGTGTCATCTGGTTTCTGAATTGACCCTAAGCCTTACCGCACAGGTAGTCGGGTCTTTGTATGCATCCTACACACACACATACCCCCTCTCCCTTTCCACAGTCTCTGATGGACAATGTGGTTTGTTCTGAGATAAGAACCTTAGTGGGTATTGCAGGATGAGCTGTCTGAATGTTCACATAATTAATACATTCCAGAGAGGTGGGAGCTGAAATGCTTGTAATTGTCTTTGGTGCACATCAGCATGCATAGGGGTATAAAATACTGTTGGAGATTGGGCAACTGGGCAGACTAGTCTCTGGAGGTTGCAGGCAGATTCTGAGTGTATCCCCACCTTGGCAGGAATCCCTGCAGAGTTTCCCCCAGCCTGAAATCAGGGAATACTCACTTTTGAATGTGTGAGTAACAGCAGTAAGGTCTAGTCAAATATGAAGATAAAATCCTAAAGTTGCTACACAGGTACTTGGCAATTGTGGATTCTGCAAGGCTGGACTGTAAACCTGTATGCTTCTAACTGAACCTACTTATATTATAACTCTTTAGGCATAGGCTGTTGACCAAATCTAAGACTAAGTGGACCTAAATACACTTAGACTTCTATGAGAAGTATAGGGAACAAGAGGGTCTCACTGAAGCTGGTTGACTCAACAGAAGGGACCATGACGTGATTATACAATTATCTATAATAATAGATGATAGATTTTTGATTTAGATACCATATTGGCAGTTTTTAAATACTGTATTGGCAATAAATATAAACATAATCATTCATATAATCACTGTATCCTACTTCTTGAGCCTGGCCAAGAGCCTTCTCTTGATGACACTTCCACAGAGTGTTACATGTCTGGTCATTCCTCACCTAAGGAACTGATGTATGTAAAGTCCAGAACGCTGTCCTTTGAGAGGGATTTCTGGAGATCACCTGGCCCAACCTTCTGCCCAAAATAGGGCCAAATTTAAACTTAGATCAGGTTGCTCAGCGCAGTGTCCAGGCAAGGTATCTCCAAGGATGTGTCTGCTCAGATGTGCCTCTGGGCACTTGTTCCAGTGAATGACCACCTTTATAGTGGATTTTTATTTTTCCTACTTGAAAAATAAACGATTTTCTTACTGGAACTTCCCTTGTTGCAACTTGAGTCTGCTGCTCCTTGTTCTATCATGTGCACCTCTGGGAAGAGACTGTTCCCTCTTCTGTGTCTCCTCCAAGTTGGCAGCTGAAGGCAGCAGTGAGTTCCTGTCATTGAGAGCTCCTTAGAATGACTGGGAACCTCCCCACTTCTCCTTACCGTTCATGTACTGCAGCCCACACCTCTCCAGGTGCCCTCCACTGGACTCCATACTGTATGGTAACGTCTTTCTCTTACTTGGGAGCTCTAAATTGGATCCAGAGCTCCTAGTGTGGTCTCACTGCAGGAAAGAGATAGGAAGAACCACTTTCCTGGACCCATTCTTGCCAAGGCAGCCCAGTGTACAGTTGGCTTCCCCTGCTGCCAGGGCACATGGCTTCCCCAGGGTCAGCTTGTCCACTAAGTTGGTGAGACCACTCTACATTCCTCATCCAGATCACCAATAAATATCTTAAACCATTGCAGCCCTGGTATCTATGCCTGGAGGATGTCACTAGTCACTGTCTATCTGGTGAGCTTATGGCTGAACACCACCCTTTGAGACTGGCAGTCCTACCAGTTTTCCACCCAATTAATCATCCATTTATCTAGGTCTTATTTCCCGTGCTAGGCTTTGGTCAGATTATGTCAAATTGTGTCAAAGGCATTCTAAATGTTGATATATACAACGTCTACTACACTCCACTCATCCAGAGCCAATAAAGCAATAAAATTAGTTAGGGGTGATTTGTCCTTGGTAAATAAATGTTTGATGTCCAAATTAGCTTCTTGTCTGTCCTGTGCTGGAACTCACCTCTCAAGGGCCTGAGGTCAAGCTGACTGGTCTGTAGGTCCCCTTTGGTCCCTACTTGAAAATGGATGTAACATTTGCCCTCTCCACATTATCAGGACCTTCCCCTGATGATTATGACCATTCAAAGATAGTAAAGAAATGTTTCAGGTTGACACTGATCAGCATTTTTGGATGATCGATGGACTTATGCATGTCTAACTTGCTTAAGTGGTCCCTAATTTAATTATCTTCTACACGGGCAATGCCTCCCTCCCCCAGCTCTGCTACTCATGTAGATTAACTGATGAGAAATGTATTTTCTTTTGATACAGGTACTCAAAATTATTCTAGTTGAAACTTCAGTTATTTTTTTTAAATGGTGGGGTTTACATTCAGTCCTTGTTTTTTCTATGCTTTTTGTACCTTTCACTCAGCCATTCAATCAGCAAAAGGTGTCACATAGCTATAAATATTAAAATCATTTGCTTCCATACAGTGACTTGATATTTAGGGAATTTGCATGAATTAATGGATAAATATATCTGATTCAGATGATAAACAGATGAACAAATTTCGCCAAATGTGTGGAAAGCTTCTGTATCTTGGCTTAATATAACAATCCAAGATTATCTCTGGGTCAGATATAAAGCCTATGGGCATCTTCGAACCTTCTGTCTTCGCAAGAGTGGCTGATTTAGAGGACTGTGTGACTCAAATGTCAGGTCTTAAAAATATCAGTGTTTACTGAATAAGAAGAGCTGGACTGCCTATGGAAATTTAAATTTTCAATGCAGTAATACCAGACCAGAGTTTATCCAGTTGCATCTGTAGTTTCATGTGCACAACAGAGAGAACAGTTTGGTCAATTTATTAGCAATTTGTAAGAATATATTGTTTGTTTCTTCCAAAAGCTTGAACAGACAAGACTGAGACCTGGTATTTCTTAAAACAAGTGTTTCATAGTAAGAGAAAGCCATGTCAGTGTATTGGGCAGATAATGTTGTTGGAAATTTTGATGAAGAAGTTACTGCTCATTAGGGGTGTTGAGGCCCAGAAACTGAGAAGAAGCTGAAACCTTATAAGCATGCAGCCTGGACAAGATCATGTTGAATAACAGCTCCTATTGACTTGCTAACAGTATTTTCTAAATCACTTTTAGTAGCTTATGTACTCACTCATATGTGCAGAAAATGCAATATATGACTTCAAATTTCTACAACAGGTTTGAAGATGCCGAAGTTCAAATTAGCAAAGACAATCTTCTTTTACCCAGAACTATGATGAATGATATCTTCTCTTGTCACATTGACAGAGTGCCCTTTTTGTAGAACTCTGGTCAGAAAAGTAGGATCTTTTCTAATATTGTGTAGAGGAAAATTGCCTTAGTGGAACAGGTGTCATCTGACTATCAACTGGAGATTTGAGGGAGAGGTTTGTCTTTTGTATGATATGAAACTGAAGAGAAAACCTGAACTTAGACTCCTGGGTTGACTTCTAATTAAAAGTGGCCTAGATTTCAGACCTGTTGAATGTGAACAATTTGAAAAGAAATTAATGGGTGCTCCAGGAAGTGTGACCTTTCTGGTTTGTGGTTTATAAACATTTGAAAATTATTTAGAAACTTAATAATAGTTCATAACTTAATAAAGCAACTACATGCTTCATCTTTAAAACAGTTTAGAGATTTTAGCCTGAATTATAAATTCTCTTGCAAACCCATGTCCAGAGACACTCCATTGTCTGTAGAGACGGAATCCATATTCTATGCAAGATAAAATGGAGGTTTCACCACGCATTGAACAGCTTTGGTCCACTGGGGGGTGAAGCCTCCTTTCTAGTTTGTCAGAGATTGTTCTAGGAAGCATCACACACAGCTTTGTTTCACATCTCTTCTGTGCCTACTTGAAGCATAAACACCAGGTTTTGGAGAGAACATATATCTTGTGCATGAACAGAACAAAAGAAGTAGTGAGAGACACACCTTGATAATCCTCACTGACAACAGGGTTTGGAAGCTTTTATCCTGAAGTTCTCCCCGATGTTCAGGAGACAGCGCTGGACAACGATGTGGCCCATCAGACTGACAATAACCAACAGATGCCTTGTGAGGACTCATCTGGAACCTAACCCCAAGAGCTGCTCCTGCATGGCCCTGCAGCCCACTGCCATCACTTTCATGAGATTGATGCATTAATATGTACTTTTCACTACTTTGGGTTATCTTGTCCAGCCATAAATCTCTTTGGCTTCCTAAGTTCTCAAGACAAGGAGGTTTGTGTCTCCCACAACAACCCCAAAAACACTAAAGGAAAATAAAAAGTAGTTCTACCAGGATGCCCTAAAACTACCGTTGCAGAAACCAAAGCAACTTAGCCCATCACATATTACTGTAGCATGAAAAAACAAAGAAAAATTAGCTTAATGTCAAGTCTTTATTCGTATATTCCTCCATCACTCAGGAGACTGCTCCTATGCTGTGCATATTGGAGGGAAACCGTTTTGTCCAAGAAGTCTTCTTTAGGCAGCATTTCTCTAGTGGACATGAATAATGGAAAAGAAATAAACTTCAGTCTGTGCAGCTTTTTATTAAATACACATCTTAGAGCCAAAATGCCCAAATAACCTGAAAAAACATTGCTTTTGCCCAGAGTTGTACTCAAGCATTCAATCCCCTGCCTTGCCATTCACTAGCAGAGCATGTTGCAGTTCTTGGGATGCTGCAGGGTCTGCTCCAAAGGGACCTAAATATAATGGCTAAAAATAAAACAGGGCAGAGGTCTGAAAAGCAGATTAAGACAGAAGGGTGTCTTTGAAGGCATTTGCTAGACAATAAGGGCAGATGATTGAGGAGTAGGCTAGGAAGGGCAAAGGGGAAATGAGACAAAATGCTTTTTCACTCCTATTTCCTGTGATCATCTCTCTTACATAATGAGCCCAAATGTATGATGGACTTAGAGACAAGACTCCTCAACAATCTTAACTTCTTAATGTGCTGAAAAGCTGCCACGACCAGCTGTATTCACACATTTACATCTCAGTGTTAAAATAGAGGGTAGGAAAAGAACTGTTTGTGGCTGTTCTTGGAGGCTAATTCTTCTCTTTTTTCCTGCCTGGGTGCTTACTGGTGCTTCCTTGTCTGCCACCCAAAGCTAGAAGCCAAGTTAAAACTCTGAAGCCTCATGTTTTCATCCTGTTCCCTCAAAATTTTTTCACCAGGATCAGCACAGTGAAGAGGAGGTTCATCACTGGGAGATTCTTTACCTTTGAAGTATCTTCTCTGTATCCCATTTTAGATCTGAAAGGTCAAAGGAGTCACCTGCACTCATTGTACCCAGGTGTTCATTGTCTAAACAGAGCACAAGATTGAATTGGTCAGATGTACTATTTTTCTTGCAGTGAAAAAGATCACCAGAACTGAAATTGAGCATTAAGGAAGAGAGCTGAAACCTTGTGAAGCTTGGACTGCACATGAGCTTTGGCCTGTGTTCTGTATCAGGAGCAGGGGAAAGGAGGGGGAATGCATTTTCATGGTTATGTTTAAAAACACTTTATGGGAAAAAGGCCTCTCTACAGCACTTCTGGTTAGATTGATGACTAATGCCAAGGGAAACTCTCTGCAGGGCTGCTGTAGCCCCCTGCCAGGTTCCTCTCTCCCATCTGCCTCCCTGCTGCTCATCCTCCATAGCCTTATCTACTTGTCTACCTGGACATTCCCTGCCTTGCAGGGAGAAATTTTATTTATTCTCATCTGAGGACTTATTTTCAAGTATCAGTAGTTCACAAAGGATACTGACTGGCTGAGGGAAGAGTTATGCATGGGAGTGTGCAGTAACTGATGCCCGGGCAGGGCTGAGCTGCTGGCAGCTCCCTGACGTGACTGCCTTGGCAGGAACAGCTCACCAGGGCTGCTCTTCTGGAGACAACCTGCTCTTTGCCAGCATGAGAGCAGATAGCAGAGGAGAGCTGGATATCCTAACTGTAGTCTGCAAGTGCTAAGCTGTAATGAACTTATCTCTTTTCTGCAGGTCATGACATCTTAGGGCAATAATAAAGAATTCAACCTCTGCATTGTTTCCAAACAAAAACATCAAAGGGCAGACTTTCAGAACACATTTTAAGGGAAATATCAAAAAATCCCAGCCATAAGGAAATTTAAAAAAATAATTTCTTAGTACCTTGAATTCTTGAGTTTCATTTCTGACAAAAGTTTCTTTCTAGTAAATATCAGACCAGGATCTCAGCAAGGAGGTATTTCAGGGTGATGCCCTCAGAAAGGAAAAGTGATTAGTGAATTTGAAGCGGAGCTAGTGTAATCTCTGTTCTCAGTGCTACTTTATTTCTGACAAAACCTTTGCCTTCTCTAACACAGCAAAAACCTTTATTCATGATTTTTAAATATCAGAACAGTATTAAGTTTATTTAGCTGAAATCCTGACATCTTCTCTAATTTTCGTTCATCATCTGCTTTGAGATGCTTTACCTTGTGCACTTTATTAAATGGTGTAAGTAATTTTTATTGCCAGTCTAATATCAGAAAGCACAAAATGTTTTGAATCAATACTGCAAAGAGCTTTTTCTCCTAACAGCATCCTGGGAGCAGAGCAAACTTATGAGGGAACAGTAGGCTATGAAAATGTCCTCAGTGATTTCCTTTTCACCACAAATCAGTGTCCGCTGGAGCTTTTGAACCTATATGGAACAAAACATGAAAGTCTGGTATTTGGATACTCTGTTGGTAAGCAGGTGATGTGTATCTAGCACAACCTTTTCTGCTATCATTGCCTGGGAGTCTGTGCATAATTAACTCTAGGTATTCCCTGCTAAACAGGATATTTTCACACAGTTCTGGAAATTCTTAAAATTTTAACGGTGCCACATGTTGACAGTTTACAATACTGCTAAGCTTCAGTGAAACAGAGAACATAAATTCAACTTAACAGAAGACCAAAAAGTGGGAGAAGGTACTTTTGTGTATCAATAACTTTGTGCTTATCCTCCTTTCTGTTCTGTTCTGTTCTGTGCAATAATCTTGTGCAACAGAGCCTTGTTACTGGTTGGAACCTTTAATAACACCAGGTTGCAAAGGAGCAGACTCAGAAATAAAGTGTGTTTCCAACAGGACAGGAGGTAGGGTGGTATAGCAAATGAGAGGTGGCCACAGAAGACAGTAAGAAATGTGATTCCGTCTTGTAAAAGGTAGAGGAACCTAAGCAGATGACATATAGCTGTTGCATTTCTTATAATTCAGGCATTTCAACTGAAACTTCTCACCAGCTCTGGCTGTCACTGCTTCTTTTGCATATCTTCTGTGCATATTATGCATATTTTTTTCTTTGGCATATTTTTCTGTGTCTTCTTCAGTGACAGCGAATTAGTCCCTTATATGTTCTCACTGCTCCTTGGTTTTGTGCTAATTTTGCTGACCACAAATCCTGTGGATGATCCCAGTAAGGTTTATTTTTCTTATTTTTCTAATGTAACTACCAGCCCATATTAAGAAAGAAAGAGAGAAGGCGTTAACACAGCCTTCATAATGTTCTTCCCTATTTTTCCTCCAACTGTCCCAGGCCACCTGTCCCCTGTCTGGAAAGTGTACCAGTATCTGGTGATCAGCCTGAAGTTCAGATCAAAGTCAAAAGAAGACTCACTGTTCATCACTCTTGATTTTCAGTCTGGAGCTCCTTTCTGAAGGGATGCCTGTCGGATAACAGCTTCATGGCTTCATCAGCCCTGAAGTGCCCATCGATCCTTTGAGGTGTGCAACTACAAATACTGTTTTGAATGCCACTTAACCATTTTTAGTGAGAACACTGAAGTAGCACACACCTCGTAGATGGAAGTTTCAAGGGCTTTGTTCATTTTTCTCATTCATAGAATCATAGAATCAACCAGGTTGGAAAAGACCTCTGAGATCATCAAGTCCAACCCTTGATCCAACACTGCTCTGGTTACTAGACCATGGCACTAAGTGCCACATCCAGTCTCATCTTAAAAACCTCCAGGGACAGTAAATCCACCACTCCCCTGGGCAGCCATTCCAATGTTCAGACATTACTCTCTCTGTAAAAATTTTTTTCCTAATATTCAACCTAAATTTCCCCTGGCACAGCTTAAGACCGTGCCCTACTGCTGGTTGCCTGGGAGAAGAGGCCAATCCCCACCTGGCTACAACCTCCTCTCAGGTAGTTGTAGAGAGTGATGAGGTCACCCCGAGCCTTCTCCTCTCCAGGCTAAACAACCTCAGCTCCCTCAGCCTCTCCTCATAGGACTTGTGCTCAAGTCCCTTCACCAGCCTGGTTGGTCTTCTCTGGACCCGCTCCAGCACCTCAGTGTCATTCCTGAACTGAGGGGCCCAGAACTGGACACAGCACTCCAGGTGAGGCCTCACCAGTGCTGAGTACAGGGGAAGAATCACTTCCCTGCTCCTGCTGGCCACACTGTTCCTGATACAGGCCAGGATGTCACTGGCCTTCTTGGCCACCTTCTTGGCCATACTAGCTCATGTTCAGCTTCCTGTCAATTGCTGATACAAATATTTTTCAGTGAAACATAACTGAATACCGAATAAATTTATATGAACCTTGGAAGTGCAAAAACTGACATATCTGTTAAGTATACACCCCTTGTCATTGTGAAGCAGTCTTACAGTGCTCCTTTTCTGTCCACAAAACACACGGCACGTGGCAGACATGAGCTGCTTGCAAACCTCTCCTCTAAATCACAGCTACTTTTTACTGGAAGAGGCTCATAGCTTTCAGCCACTGAATATGCTGGCCACGCTAACCTCTGTGGAAAAAAAAAAGCACTTTAAATAACCAGGTAGGAAACTACTTATCTCCCTTACTGGGAGAAACCAAGTCTCTTTCAGTATTTTAGAATTCAAAAGGCATTTTTATAGTGAGTCTTTCAAAACACTTGGTAATTAACAGAGTTACATACTGAGTGTGCATTTGCCACACTGAAAAGTCACAAGATGATGGAGATCAGGTAAAAATTAAAAGAAATTGTGAAGAAGTCAGCTTTATAATACAACTGTGATTTGAGCACTGTAGGAAGAAATTTAGAGATGACATGGAAATGTATTTAAGATACTTCACTAATTCTGTCCCTCAAGTTCTCAGGAGCAACAGAACCAAGAGGGTCAGAAGGTAACAAGCAATCCAGGCTGCCTAATGTTCCTCACTTTTTCTTTCCCAAACTCCTTCTTCTCTAGACAATGCAAACATTTTTCCAACCAATATCCCATCAAGACCTCCTGATGTGTTAAATATGTCTCCCCCTGAGATTCACACTTTGGTGCTATGTAGGGAAGTAATGCCGTCGTTATACTAAATCAAAAGTCTTTCATTGTTCAAAGGGGTTGACACCTCTTTGACAAAATGTCAAAATTAACTGCTTCACAGCAGGGGAGATCTTAGAAATACTGGAAGTTCCTATTATCACTTAAGTATAAGCAAGATAACAGGCACTTATGACATGGAACTGTCAATACCTGGCCCTTTTATTAGGATTTTCACCTATAAGAAAAAAAAAATACAAAAATTACAGCTGAGATGAGGGAACAAATGTTCCTTAAAAAATATCTATTCTTTCTTCTTAATGCATAATAGCCTATATTATTTCAACTGTAATGTCTCTGATAATAAGTGTTACTATCTTCCTGCATACTGGGGCCCAACAGGACCCACATGCCACAGAACAGCACAGTAAAAAGTGATTGAGCTGTTATAAGCAATGGCCTCTGAGCAAAGAAAGGAGCGTGTTGTGTAAACTAGTTCTCTTTTTCTCTCAGGGAAAATATCTACTTTCTTACTCAATATTAGTTAAGAAAATAATTACTACCCAAAAATGGTATGGGCACAGCATAAACTTCCTTTTTGGGAAGGGGAAGTGTACATAGACTCAGTGACAGAGCAACCACCCTTTTATAGTCTTCTGCAAAGTTTATTTAATTTGAAAACTAAGATTTTTGCTGCAAAAATCAGACTTTTTTTTTTTTCAGCTCATCTATGACATATAATGTCTGATGTTTTGATTATGAAAGGGAATGTGACAGAAGCAGAAAGGAAACTAGGAACACCTTGAACCACTGAGGGTTGAGGGTTTTTTTTCTGCCAGGGTAAGCAACAGATACATTACCGTGGTGATGCTAACAGCTGGCAAAATTCAAACTGTTCTCTGTGCTCTGTATACTCAGCCAGTGCCAAACAAAAAGGCATCTATTCTGCAAACAGCATTGAGCAAAGTCAGCACTGGGTAACACACTCCCCCACTAGGATAAAATGGGCTGTTTTCAGCACTCTCAAGATAGCAGCAAAAATCACGATTATATTTGGATCCCCTTTTCCATTTTCAAAATTCATTTTTATGGATTTATACCGCAGAAATCTGATGTTGCCTGGAAAATGACTGTTTTTGCAGGGCATTTATACTTGTGTTCTGACATGGGCTCTGACTGTTTCCATGCTTTTACTGACAGAAGAGCTTCAGTCATTTTGAAAGTCAAGCCTGTGGTTCCCCATGTGAGCACACTCACTTCTTCACTTTTGTCTCAGCATTTCCACATCCCTAGCATAAAACATGCACAAGGAGAACAGCTCCAGATAGATGATCCTGGCCCTGTGTGTATGTGCAAAATAGAGCTGCACATAGATATTTATATACATATGTAACCAGAGGTTTTTCTGGGCCCCCATTTGTAATGTGTCAGGTTCACTTGATATATTTGTAGTAAAATTAATTTAACATGAAAGCAAAAAACAGCTTAGAATGAAAATCTTGTTCCTTCATTTTTCCCTTACTGATGAAAATAGATATACTCAGATATAGGTTGGTATTCCCAGCTAATAGATACACTATATATGAGGATGTGGCCATTGCTGACATGCTCACAGCATGATAGGGAGCAGCAAGATAAAGCTGTTGGGGTGTTTTTTTTTCAGATTAGTGGTGAAAATCAGCCTGACATTTGCTTTGAGATCTCTCTCCCTGGTTGAAAAGGACAGCAGTGCCTGGACAACGGAATCAACCTGCCAACGCTGATGTTTGCCAGGAGATTTGTGGATGGTGCAGGGCAGGGTTGCCCTGATGGTACCCATGGGTGCAACCCATCAACCCATCTTACTGCTCTGAAATTACCACCACATCTGAGGACAAAAATCCAGGGTTTGGATGCTGATCAGTTTTCTGTATCACTAGGAAAACAACTGCAGTATACTATAGGCATATTAATCAACTAACCTTAAGGAGCAGGGTGAAATAATTATATAATCTTCTATGGTAGTATAAGATTCTGTTTCTTTGATCAGTCAGAGAGAACAACAGGAAGGCAAATAGATAAGGGAGGAAAGGACGGTTTCCTTCCATCCCAGGCTATGGGAAGACCAGTCACCACCTTTGGCAGTGGGCAGAGCCCACCAGTCATCTGAGATGAGTTTTCCTTGTTAAGTATAACCATAAGAGTACATTTTGCTGTTTCATCTTTTCCTACCTCTGCAGATCTGTATTTACAAATCTCACCTGGTGAAAAAATCATGTATGGTATGCAAAATGCTCTCTTCCATCTGGGAGTGGGGGTCAAAATCTGCATTTACAGATGCCCCATTGTGGTGTCAATATGTGACTTATGTTAGGGAGATGCTTGTGAGCCCAGGCAAAGAGTCCCCTGGCAAAGAGCAGAGGGGACAGGGGCTCCCAGGGGGCCAACAGCAAGGTCTGTGCTGACACCTGGCAGAGCAGGAGTTCACCCTGCATCACCCCTGAGCAGCATGGGGGATACACGTCGGTATATTCCTCTCGGTGGCACTGATTAAAAAGGCATGTTGCTTGTAATCCTGATCTGTTTACAGTTTCGTGCTAGTCCTTCAGGTCAGGGGTTGTAATTAAAAAATTAAGGAAGAATAAACCTACCACTTTCCTGAAAAACTGCTCTTCTAATGCTCATTAGGCTCATTTGTGCAGCAAAACATCCCCAGGGGACAATTCTGCACTTATAAAATAAACATTTTCCACGCATGTGGTTAAGGGCCCTCATAAAATATGTAGGCAAGGCATTTCTGCTCCGTATATGCCTGGCTTCCTGGCATGAGAGTATTTGCAGTGAATTGAATGCAACTGTGGAAAGAGAAGTGAGCGAGATAATAAAATCTATGGATTAAAGGCAGATTGGCAGGGAACATGACAAGCCATTACTCTTCTATTGGTATGTATTTCCACTGGGAACCAGGCTCTGAGAAGGATACAAGCTTTTCTGTCCAATTTGTAAGATAGAGGAGAGTAAATCTCAGCAGATCGTTACTTAAAATTCCTCTGTCTTTTGATGCTCTATACAGATCAGAATATAAACTGTTTATGCTTTCATCCTTTTGAGTTTCTCCTCACAAGCACCACCTCTTCTCCGAGTTCTGAGGAATTTTCTCTAGAGCAAAAGCCTGTCCAAGTGACAAAAGTCCCTCCCTCTGGTTTTGGGGTACCTTCTCCTCTCCTGTTCTGTGGGTTGCATTTTGTGGGAGGACAGAGCTGAGGCAGTCAGGAGTCAGCCTGATGGCATTTTAGAAAAATCAATGGCACTTGTCAACAGAATTGCCTTGGACTGACAGCAGGAATACCAGTGAGAGCAGCTCTCAGCTTCAGCAAGTCTAAAGTGCTGTTCTTCAGGACTACAAGGAAGAACTCTCCTTTTTTATCGTACAGCACTTCTAATTACTCGTACCCTCCTTTACCGATCTGTGGCACACCACTTTATTAGAAAAATACATTTATTATGAGGTCAAACGTGGCAAACTTGTGCTATCCTTCACAGCATTGCGGTCTGGTTTTTCCTCCATTTTTGCTGTGTGAGTAATGTGAAACTGAAAAAACAGGGTGATACTAAATAATAGATACATTGTATTTAGGCTGCATGAATAATTTATTTTTATGTCTTGTAAAAGGCAGCATCCTTCCTGTTTCTACAATGTATGTCCAGGTCAAAGAAACATTTTGTACAACCTCAAATTGATTCATTTTTATTTCAATTTTAAGGTAGATTTTTTTTTTTTTTTTAAAAAAACAAACTACCTTATTTGACAATGATGAAATAAATGTTCTGACTTCTATAGCACTGCTGCTCATACTTTAATGTACAATCTGATACAAATTCAGGAATAGATTTAAAACCTAAATAGTTCTGAAATATAATTTTTTACTGACTCATGAAAAAAAAAAACAAACAACATTTTTCCAAAACACTGCCCTTATTTCAGCATTACTGTTTGTCCCTGTGTGAGTATCAGCACACCTGACATAAAAGCCCTGGGAAAACCAGTATTTTATCTTATGGTACAATTTAAATTTGTTCCAAACCTTGCCAAAGGCTTTGTGACCTACCACAGAGGGCTCCCTGTAAGAGGCTTCCACAGCCCAGGTGAGAACATTACCTTGTACAGTAAAACTAAATGTATTTTTGACCTTTCAGTCTGTATCCATTTTTAGTATTAACTATAGGGAAAAGTTATACCGCCCATGGCAAAATATGTTACCAGCATGGAGATAGTCTCTTGAAAGATGCATATTTTTGTTCATCTAAAAGGTCTAAAAGAGCAACAAGCTTGCAGAGGGATAATGCCACTTGCAAGAATCCCAAGTGAGACACCAACCAGAGCAGCTTTTTCTTGGAAGTGATTTTTTCCTTAAGTAAAAAGTAAACAACTTCATTTTTTTAAAAAACATAATTCAAAATGCTTTGTCTTTGCCTACCTTTTCCTACTTTTAATTATTTCTTTCTGGATAAAACAACATTAGAAATACCATCTGAATTTGCAGTACTATCTGAATTTCCATTTTTCCAATAGTGTTCAATCAAAACAAAACTTAACAGGTATCATGTTCTAAAAGGCTCATTTGTAATTTCTTTCCTATTAATTTTTATTTTCCTTTCAAAACTGAAACATGCAGGATTATTTAGCCATATCTTCTTGCTAATACTCATGTAGAAGGAGCTGATATAGTGGCCTGTTTGGGATACTTTGGGCCAGGCTTTCTGAAACTTAGGAGAGGTTTTGGAGCCAGTATTTAGGTCAATTCCGTAAGATCTACCCTAATAGAACTATATCACTCCAGTTGTGCAGCAAACAACACAGAAATTAGAGAATGCCAGCTAAGGATGCCAATATAACTTAAAGCCAGACGCCTTTGGACACATCATAATATAACTTTTAGTTACCTGAGCACAACACTCTTTCTGCAAACTGTTGCCGTCCGCTCTCCTGTGTACCGCTCATGGTGGCGTAGACTGCACTCCGTGGAAAAGCCATCCATGCTTCCTGGCTTGCAGCCTGCATCCCTCTGATGTAGTGCTCCACTGGGCACGGGACCTACTTTGGTGCTCTGCCTCGGAAAAGATGTCTGGGCAAGAACTCAAGCCACTGAAGCACAGTGGAACAAAACTGTCAACTCATGCATCTGCCCAAGTCTTTCCGCAGCACTGCCTCCATAAGGTCTGAATGTGTTGTGGGCAAAATTCTGGAAATTGGTGAGGATCCTAGAGTGAGAAAGATGCTAATTTTCAAGGGTCTATTAATATATATATATGTATATGTGTTGAAAGCATTTATGCAGTGCGTGGGTTTCTAAGTGCTTCTAAAAACTGACGCTCCTCTGTCAGTTTTTCTTTCACAAAAGCCCTTTAAAGCCCTTTCATAAGTAATTAAAATATATTTTAGTGACTATTAAATGTTTTAGAGGAGGAGTTTGCTTTTGATCAAGCTGACACAAAATGCAGCACTCCCCCATGGCTGGCATTTCGCCCTCTCACTTTATTAGTATCTTGCCCTGTCTCTACTGTAGGTTTGAGCAGATGGCATTCAAGATTCCAGTTCACAAAAACAATAAAGCTGCCTGCATAAGAAAGAGATAGAAAAGGAGGAATCAGGACCATGGGACTAAAACACACCTGCTGTGGCTGAACTAATATTGAGGAAAGCTGAACATATTCTTTAGTTCCTTCCTGTTGTGAATATTGCAGCTATCATTTTGCGTTGGCTTGTCTTTTGTTTCTCATTGCAGAATGTCAGTGATGCCAAGCAACACCAGCGGTGTTTGGCACTTTGCTGGAAAGAAAAGACAAAATGGTAAGAGATGAAAAATACCATGTCATATCTACATGCTTCTTATTCTGTACAGATGCAGCTTTGCCAACCCACCAAATGGAATCCTTGGAAATGCCTGTCCTCTAGATAGATGGAGCTGCTAGAATATCACGAGTCTAAAATTGCTTGAATATTAGATTCCGTTAATGCTGCCAGTGCTCAGAGATCATATTCAAACAGAGGAAAACAGCAGACAGATGTTAATGCCCTGCCCTTCTCAAGAACATCAAGCTTTTACTGTAAGGAAGCCATCTCATTTGTTTACCTGTGAAAGTCTAATCAATATTAGATTCAAAAAGCAGCATGAATATTAATAGTAGGCAGGGAGCAGAATACCATGCATGCAGCACCTATTTCAGGAAGCTCTCTGTCTTCCTAATCCTCACTGTCAGAAGTGCCCCTGCTCACAGCCAGGCTCATAAGCCCAACCCAAACTGATGTGATGTGGGCTGTAGCTGGGGTGCCCCACAGCATCCCTGCCTCTCTTCTAGTCTACCCTGGCTTGTGTTGCCACAACCCAAGTAGCTGTGCAGGCTTACAGAGCATCAGGGAGTTGTGTAATAGTGAATAGACTCCTAACAGGACCCTTAAAAGAAGAACACCATGAATAAGCCAAGTCCCAGCCTCTGAGAGCCTGGCCAAGCACACTAGAAAGATGATGCAGTACTGAGCAACAAGACAAAAAACATAAGGTTTCAGGCTCATGAACTTACAACCTCCCTGCATCTCACAAGAAGGGAGAAGAGAGTCCTACCAGCAAACTTGTTCTAGTGTGGGCTCTTCTCTGCCTGGTCTGAGGGTCCCTGCCAGGAACTTTTTTCAGCACAGGCTTCCCACAGGGTCACAGCCATCTTTCAGCCATCAACCTGCTCCAGTGTGGGGCTCCTCCAGGGGCTGCAGCGGGGTTCCTGCTCCAGTGTGGATCTCCACGGCTGCAAGGCCACAGCTGCCTCACCATGGTCTGCACCACGGGCTGCAGGATACTCTGCTCTGGCACCTGGATCACCTCCTGCCCATTCCTCTTCACCGATCTGGTTGTCTGCAGAGATGTTTCACTCACATACTCTCACTCCTCTGGCCACAATTACCTGGGCGCAATAATTCTTTTTCCTTCTTAAATATGTGATCACACAGGCCTCACTAGCACTCCTGATGGGCTTAGCCTTGGCCAGCGGCGGGTCCATCCTGGAGCTGGCTGGCATTGGCTCTGCCGGACATGGGGGAAGCTTCCGGCAGCTTCTCAGAGAAGCCACTTCTGTAGCCCCCCACTACCCCTTGCTATGCCAACCCAATACACTTATATCAGAGCTCCTAAAGTTCCAGACACATCAACTCAGTTGCAGCAGAGGAGTGGCTGCCTGTAGCTAGTGGCTGGAAGAGCTTTAGAAATGCAGCATTTTTTTGAATTCATAATTTTTAGAAACATGGGCTGGGGGGTGCAATAAAAGGAACAGAGAAAATTTTATGAGACAAGTAGGCAGTTTGGTGCTCCCTAGAAAAAGACATTGAGATATTGGAGAAAGTCCACAGAATATGCTGAGTTGGAAGAGACCCATCAGGATCATTGAATCAACTCCTGGCCATGCAGAAGAGACTCCAGGAATCACACCATGTGCCTGAGAGAGATAGCCACCAAAACAATCAGGGACGTGGGGCACAGACACAAACACTGAGAGATTTGGGTTTCCTCTGCCTTAAAAGAAAGTTCTAAGTAGAGATTTTACTTCTCTCTTCAGCTGTTTGAAGGGAAATCATAGAGACGATGAATTCATACTGGGTTCAGAGCTGCACAGTAAAAGGAAAAGAGACAGCAAGCTTAAGCTGAAGAAAGGAAAAAGCCAACTGCATTCAAGAAAAAAGATTTCACCATGAGGGTGGTCAAGAACAGGAGCTTGTAGTTCAGAAGTTGTAGAATCTCCATCCTTGGAAGCATCCAAGGACAGACTGGACACAGCACGAACAACTTTGACCTTGCTAAGAGCAGCGTCTTAGAGAGGTTGGCCTCCCTTCCAGCCTACACAATTCTGTGATTCTAAAAAAAAATTAACAAAAACTTTGCTTTTTGCCTAATGTATCCTCATACCCAGAAAAATACTTTTAAAATATAAAAATAACATTAGGTAAATCGACCTTCTCTGCTTCTTATTCAACAACAATAAATCTGTTAAATGCTATTTTTCTTTGGAAGGCCATGAATCAGTGTCCTTGAAAATAACTTATCCATTTCGTCAACAAACCTTAGTCCATCTGGTTTATGCTAGATACACCAATTTTATTAAATTAAACCTTGGACATGTTATTTATCCAGCAACAAAGAAAAACATTGCTAAAGACAATTGGTCCAGTCTGATCTCTCTGCGTTGTGTAAGTGGAGGAACTTCACTGAAGTCAAGTGAATTTATGTTGACATAAAAGTGGTTCCTGGGGGGGGAGTAGAATGGATCTTGGATGCCCAAGGCTGTTTGACAATAGAAGAGAGCAGCTCATCAGAAGCTAATGAGTTTAGTGTTTACTTCTATAGTCGCTGGGAAGGCAGAATACCTCCTGAAATTCAAGATTTCATGCATGGCTTCATTGGTTCAACAGTACAAAATCACTTCTGGCAGAAGAAAGACCTGTTCACCAGGTGGTGATTGGAACTGCTGGCATATAGGGGCAAAGCATTCAGGGTATTTGGTGTAGGGTTACAGCAACAAATGAGGGCTCAGGAAACAATCTAGAATTTATCTATCTTTATTTTATTTTCATTTTTATGCCTGTACTAGAGTGAATTAGCTCTACTACTACCTGAGCCAACAGATATGTCGAAACACAACACATACCCGCAACCACCACTTGACCTTTAAGGAGGCCAGACAAAAAGAAGACTTTGGGGGCTTGTTCCATTTTGTGGATGAAGTTTAATAAAGAATCTGCCTGCAGTCTGCTGATGACTTGCTTTGTTTAATGTGAAGTGAAAGATTGCTTGTGTTTTATTTTTAGGAGGCCAGCAAGAGGAGGTATGTTGGAACACCAGCATGTGACATGTTTCTGGAATGGTTTGTGTTTTCTGCAAACATTAAGTCTGGTCTTCGTTTATGCACTCATTATAGTCATCATAAATCTAGTCAGCACATTAGCACCAATGAAAGGAAAGAAAATTTAAGGAGATTAAAAGAAAATTCTGGTAAATGAGAGCTGAAACAGTTGGTATAAATAAAATAATTTAAGATGAGAGCATTGGTAGTATGCAGACAGCCTTAAGAAAGCAGCAGAAAATACTTTTATTTTAGAAAATAGAAGAATGTTACCATTTGTTAATATTTCACCTGAAATGTGAAGCCTTTTATCAATTTAAGTTCAAGAAATGCACTGCTTTGAAATTTCTGTAAGTCTTCTTAAGGAAAAGAAAATGTATAAAGACTTCAGAAAATACAATTGCAAATAACTAATCTGAAGATTTGTAAAAGCTTATTTGGAGGAGAGAAGACAGATACAGAAGATTACCTCCATGAAAATGAGCCTTAGAAAAAAAATCTACATTTCTTAAACTAGATCAACTGTGCCTTTAATAAAAGAATCCAAACCCAGTCTTTTTAAGATATATGCTTTTTCTAGCATATTCAGACTAATTTAAATTACAGAAGGTCCTTTCTTGTTGAACAACAGCTTTCAGTCCTGAATACCACTTTTGGTATAATAGACTTTTATACAATTCAAGGTAGGTTTTTTGTGAGGTCCAGAACTAGTTTCATCATTGCTATATCTTGCATATTGAGTCATGATGGTGTACAGAAAATATACATAAATTTATACATATATATTCTTTCTAGTTCTGGCAGAAGTTCTGGATTTTTTTTTGTTTTTGTTTTTTGTTTTTTGGGTTTTTTTTGTTTGTTTTTTGTTTTTGTTTTTGTTTTTTTTTTTGCTTAAACTGAGTTTTCTGTTATTGCCTCACAGCACACCTGATATTTTTCTGCTTCTGTGCTCCTTCAACTTTCAGTTTCTGTGAAGAGATGAATCACCGCCATGAGAGAGAGGGAGGCAGATGGAGGGGGTTGGGCCCATGCAATCCTGCCTGGGTTTTGCCCCATATCTCATGGGAGGTTGGTTTCAGGACAAGAGCAGGGGTGGGATGGGCTCCAGAGCCCTTCCTCCATTCCAGATGTTAACATGCTGAGTGGGTACAGCGAGGGGGACATGACCTCCATTCACCTGCCATGAGCATGTTCCTTCCTCACAACACAGCTGGAGCTGGCAGGGGTGCACGGCTGCCCTTGCAGCTGGTGGTCTGTTTGTTGCAAAGCACCCACTGCCCCCTTAAACTTTGGATTTATCTACAAGTGAACAGTAGCGAAGTTATCAAAGTTCTAACTAACCTTGTTCAAAAGAATAAAGTTAAAAGCAGGAGATGAATGACAACATTTGCATAGAACACCTCTGGTCTTTTTAACAGTGAGATACATTTTAGAAAAACAATAGCACCTTTGAAGTAATTCTTGAGCGCTATAACAATGCACAGGAAAGTGCAAGAGCAATTAAAGTAGGGATCGATTTGAGACTGAGTAATGTAACAATGTGTGCTGCTGACAGTGTCAGGGAGCTGTGGAGAGCACAGAAATTATCATGTTTTCTGTCTCTGTAAAATAGAGATGAGAGGGACCTTATTTCCAATAATAAAAGAAAATTTTACTGACATTAAGAGCTAATATGGGATTACTGACCAACCTATGACCAATTACCCATCAGTCTTCCCCTTCATACCTGTTGATGCAACTGGTGGAAACCTGCCTTTGAGGTTATCCAGTGCCCTCCATTGTAACATCTGGTATTAGCCATCTGCTTTTACAGGCAGAAAGAGAGGAGAAATTGTAACGAAAATGATACGGCCACTCCTGAGAGCTAGTTTGCCCTTCTGAGAATTCAGTTAACTTTTCCCAAGGAATTTGACTGGAGACTGTACATGGCAAAGATAGTTTTCCTTCCACCCCCAAAAATATCTGCTTTGATTCATCCAGAGAAGATTCAGTCGACAGAAGTTATCCCATAAGAAGTGTGACCTTGCAATTCAAAATTAGACATAGTGTGTAGCTGAACAGGAGCCAATTGCAGTTGCAGGGGCATTCCTTACCTCCGTGGCTGGTGCTCTGCACCTCACTGAGGACACACTTTAGGACGCTGAGCAGCAGCAGCACCTAAAGCTGTAGCTTTGCTGTCCTGAATCCTAACCTGTTGTCCATGACTCCCAGCACCTGTTCTGACAAAGAGTCCAGAGGAAGCTGACCTCCTTCCTGGGGCAGAGCAGGGAAGGGCACAGCCAGCACCAGTGTGAAAGCCCCACAGCTGGGTCCTTAGGGTGTCCCCTTGAATCCCAGCACAACCCAGTCACTTGAGCTCACAGTCATCAGTTTTTGACTTGGAGATCAGGCTTAGAGCTCAAAAATTTCCTCAATCAACTATCCTCTAGTTTTCTCAAAAGCAAAGATGGTCTCTGATCTTACACCAGTCCAGAAAAAATTTAGGCTTCATAGCCAGGTTTTATTCTTCCCGAGTTACCCAGTCCTGGGATTTGAGAGGAGCTGATGTTTTGTATTCAGCTGATGTATTGCACCAGCCTACTCTGTGAATGCCATTATAATTAGAAACAAACCTACACAACCGATAAAATAAGACACTAATTGTTGTATTTATTCCCCTGTGAAGACACACTCTGGCACTATTAATTGTACTTAGTCACAATCTGTTCATCATCTAATTGTTTTCCACAGAGCTGAAAAGAACCAAATATTTACCCACATGAATTTATTAATATCTACTCATGAATCATAACTGCTCTACAATGATTTCTTTTTAAAGGCAAGAAAAAACTGCAGAAAATAAAATGTTCAAGGTTGAACAGAGTTTGGGTGTCAGGGCTCCTGGGTACCAGGACCCATGAGGGCTCTCCAGAGGTCCAGGGCTCATCTCAGCACCCTGGCCAGAACTGAGGCAGTCCCATCCCCAGGCATCACTGTTGGTGCTGCAGCCAGGGAAGGGTTCCACGCCCCACTGTGTGAACACCAGAGCAGCTGTGGGGACCTCTCCAGACTGTGGGTCCAAAAAATTCCCTGAGGATGCAAGCCTGGTCTCAGCTGGCATCTCTTCCAGACCTTGCTTTGGCTTGTCTGTGCACTCAGGATGATGTTTCTGCAGCATTTAACTTTAAGGCAGATTAAGCTTTTCAGTAGCACTGCTGGAGAGACACCTTCTTTAAGCCTATCCTGAACTGAACACATGAGCTGGCACTGCACTAATCAACCAGTAGGACTAATTGACTTTCCCAGCATGTCCTAGAAGAAATGTACCAAAAATACTTCTCTGATAATATATCAGATATTTTCAAACTCTAAAGGCAGAGTCCTCAAGTCCCCCAGAGAATTACCCTTGCTGCAAAGGTCATGGGTGTGAGGTGGGCTGGAGGTTCACATCAATCCTTGTTTCTTTCGGATACATTTGCCTCTTTATGGTGTAAATTATTGTGATCATAGATGTGACAAGTTATTTGTTCATCTTGTGGGGAGAAAAATGTCAGATTTTCTTTCAGTGGGAAGGAATTTTTACCTTTTAACATAGTGTAAAGTATGTAAAAACAATATGTATTTTTGTCACTCTGTATTTTTCAAGGGATTGTAAGAGTCAACTTAATGTTAAGAATTATAGGGGGTTTATTACTTTTATGTTGAAAATATTGCAGACTCTCTCTACATGAACAGAAATCAAATTCAGAGACAGAAATTTGGTAAAATAGATATCTGTCCGTCCTCCAAACTGAGCCTTATCAAGGCAGACACACCACTGTCATGAGATGGGAACCTCCCTGTGGTTCTACTGCACATTTCATAGGAGACCTTGGCATGTAAAGTGATACCTGCAATTTGGAATGGGACTGGTGGGAAATTCTATGAGAATCACCTTGAGATCTCCATGAATCCTGACTCCCTCACTCCAAATCAGCAGTACAGGTACCCAAGGAGGGCCATAGTGCCAGATCTGCCTGTATGACAGCAGCACTTTTTTCCACCTTCAAATATTTTTAACCTCCTTTTTGGTTGCCCCTACAATTTCTGAATAAAGATATGTGATTGTTAACCTCTGGGCCTAATGATGTGAAAAATTTAGTATGAAACAAAGAATGTTGCTCCTTTTCAGCTGCATTTAAAGGCTAGTCTAAGATTCATGTCCCCGTCAGATGGCTTTGGGACTAAATGTTTCCTTTAGAAAGCAAAAAAGACTTAATAATATGCAATGAATCCTATTTACCATTATTTCTGCCAGTTAGTAAAAATTTTTCACTCTGTTTCAAGAGAATATTATCACCACAGATGGTGGCTTTTAAAGTAAAGTTCTTACAGCCTCATTTATTAGAGGATTATTCTTCATTTACTAAACCCATGGCGTATTTTAGAAAATAGAAACATTCCTATACACAGTGTGGAATATAAATACTCTATGTGAGTTTAAATTTGGTAATTTAAGCTCTCTCTTTTTCCCTTGGAATGTGGCTGTGAAAGCTCTAGAATATATATCATGGATAGAAATGTAAATATTCTTCTGCAGAAAATATCTTTTCCTTCGTTCCAGTGTTTGATAGCCAAAATTACAGATCTAAAGATGCCTAGGAATATTTTTTCTATAAGCCAGAGTGAAATTTATGTTATTAAATTACTTAAAACACAAAGCATTAGAAAGCTGAATGTGCATATGCAAGGAGTCCAGCAGATGAATTACCTTGCTTGAGAAGTTTGAAAATATGAAGAATTGTAGTTTTATAGTCTGATGATACTTCAGAGTGATTGCCTCCCCAGAAGCAGAAAACAATTTTTTATTTGTAAAGACTGTGGAATCATCTCATTAACAATGTAGTCCCCAAGACACTATCTCCCTGTTTTCTTTCACCACTGGCTGTGGCCAGCTGTGTAGGATTTCTGGACAGAATTGCTACCACAGTAGACTTGATGACAAAATGTGTCAACAAAATAAAATTTCCTGGCAGTAAGATCTCAACAATAAAAAAAGTAAAAGTAACCAAAAAAAGTCATTATCTCACCAAGTGATATCCTTACAAAAAAAGAGGAAAAATTACACTGGTAACTCCGAGGACAATATGGAAGATATTATAAAATTGGCGTGGTGGCTGTCTGCGTTTGAGTGGGACACAAGTGTTTTGTTGAGACCAAACCACAGGGGAGACCCAAAACTCCTCCCCCTA